>JACEII010000008.1:16538249-16549210 GCA_014332785.1 Antheraea mylitta | reverse complement strand
ATATGGGTTGTTAGTAATTAAAATATAAATTTAACATGTTACAAGATTATGATGGACAAATGGCTAAGTTAGTGAAACGTTTGTATGTCAGCTCTATATTTTACTAAAATATATTTTTGAAATCGTGCATTAATTTGTCGTAATTCTCTATAAAAATATTTTATATAAAATTTTAAAATAAATTATTTGTTGAACAGTTTCTGTTTTGAACTATAATTATATTCATATTGTGTTATATCAACACGATCAACTTTGGTTTTAAACTAAGAGAATGCACTCTTAACAAAATTTCATTAAACGCTACAATAAGTATAACTTACAAAAGCTTTATCTTTCTTAACCGGTGTTATTATTAAACTATCTGCATTCCTCGTTTTTTTCTTCCTATTATTTTTTTAATAGGAAGTATGTAATTGTATGTAGATAATAATATTTTGCAGATTTACTGAAAGTTGAGTTTCGAGACAACCGTTTCGGAGATTAACCTCGACAATAAACGTATATTTCAATTGTATATTACTAGTACTAATTACTAGGGTTATAATTATCTTTTTTTTTTGTTTCTATATCATAGGAGGTAAGCAGCTGGGTTACCTGATGTCAAGTGATCAACACCGTCCATAGACACCTGCAACACCAGGGGAGTTACAAGCGTTATTGAACGAGGCAATGACGCAAGCGGGGTGGTAGGGTTTTTCAGCCCGACTGGGTCGCAACCACCATGTATATGGCGAAAAAGCCCGTAATAGTGATTTGCTTCGACGGGTCGCGTTTCGGGATCAGCCTGTGCATATCCAGCTTATTACAGGCCGGCATGATAGTGGCGACCGGCGATGGACAGTGTGTCAATCGGTGGTCGCTATTCTTTTTGGATTGTACTGTGCTTACCATCAGGCATAGTATAGTGCAGTCACTTTGCCGTGCTACAATAAAAAAAAAGCGCGTTGCTAGGCTGTGTTAGGGGAAGGAGGAAGAAAAGAGGGGGAAGGTGAGGAGAGGTAGGCCTCCGGTGCTCTCAGATCTTATCTTTAATTACTTTTACTATATGACTATCAGCGTTCTAGAATGTTTAGAATTATATATAACTAACTTCTGTGTGAAACAGGCTAATGATAACTTTAACTCGTGACTTCGTTTACGTAGAAGGTGAAAACATTTTTAAATAACACGTACGTTAACCCCGATTTTGATATATTCTCTATCAGTGCTCCGCTCCTATTGGTTTTAGCGATAAAGATATAGCCTATAGTCTTTCTCGATAAATGAGCTATCTAACACTGAAATAATTTTTCAAATCATACTAGGAACTCTTGAGATTAGCGCGTTCAAGCAAACAGACTCTTCAGCTTTATAATATGCGTATAGATATATAGTCTAATACAGTGTTTCCCAACGAGCGGCCTACCCCCCACACAGGGGCAAATTGTTAGTTAAGAGGGCAATGTAATAATGGACTCGATACGACTTTAACCTTTTCGCTTTGGGTTATTTCAATGCAATGCTAGGGTATCAGTGACAAATTTACCAAAGAAGGCAAATCAAAAAAAATGCTGTAAATAATTATTAGGTATAATTAATTTCATTTGACGTTAAGAAAATATCAACTGGACAATTAGAGTCGTCAAGTTTTTCATTATATGTTTTGAAATTTTACTTACGATGCTTTGATAACAATTTCATAGTGATTTCTTACTAAAACATTTCATTTATATTTCTTAATAAAACAAAACAATTTTTAAAGTTTGGGTACATACAAATTTTAGAAATGTTAAGGTGGGTGTGGCCTAAAAAAGTTTGGGAAACACTGGTCTAATATAAACCGTGAAATTTCACGTCAATCTAGTTTCCCGAAGAACCACATTATATTATTGTGAAAGTTATATCATAAACAAAACAATAACCCAATTTTTGGGTGATAAAAACTTCTTCATTATTAAATTAATTCTGTAAGACAATTCAAAAGTTACCCGCAAATAATATCTCGCGCGAGGTTAGTTAACTTTTATGGAAGCAACAGAGCCTTTTATTGTTAGTTATATTGTGAAAGCTGTGTATGAGGTGAATCTAAGTAAATATAAATATATTTTTGCCACGTAATTCGAGATGGGAATGTTTTTGATTTTGACGCGTTAATTTATCTAAATGAAAACATTTCTAGACGCATTTAGAATTCTATACGAATAGTGAACGAAATGAGATCGTCACGGTCGGGTCGGTGATGCTTAATCGTGTCTACTTTGCTTCATTCGACATCAACTCCGCTTTGATCGTAGAGGAAGCGCACCGTTCCAATAATTAGGTTTTTATTAATACGTATTATAGTAGTAAAATAATTTTATTTACGTTCTATCTATAATCAGTGTAGTATATATTACGCGTATACAGTTAGTATCTAGTACTTTATTTAAAAAATTTCACTTCTATCGTGTGGTTATAAGCACACACCCTTTTAATTGTTAACAAAGTTCATACTCAATTTGACATGTGTATAGCATATCTGTACAGTTTAGAATAATTAACAATGTACAAGAATCGAGTACTCAATCAGATCTCGACGTGCCATTAAAGTTAAAGTCTAGTAAAATTTTGTACACCATGTACAACACAGTGTAGCAAAATCCTATCACAGTTCGTTTCTAAATTTGTTATTGTGTTTCAAGTTTTCTTGGGTCTTTTTTTTTATTTAATAAAAGTTCGAACAATAGAGCCTTTTTTGGAAAGGATTTTTTCTATTTGTCTTTTTTTTAATTATTTATAATAGTTATTTATACATCTCCTATATGTGAGATCAGTAAACTTTAACACCGTTTGATAAATCATCGTGAAAATTGACGCACCTAAGGTTTTCTTCAAGGAATGTTTTCCTTTTTGTAACATTTTAATATTAATCATCAATCGATGAAGTTAGGGTGTGTCTTATTGATATTATTTATGCATTGTAAACGCATCATTGTATTGAACGATATCACAACTATTACAATGATATTCACCATAGAAATACGCTAACGAATTTTGTGTTCTCAAATCAATTGGTATAAATTCTGTAACCAATTAGGATCGTATGGTTCAATATAATAATCTTTTAGTTTCATAATCAGCTTGTGTATACATAGTCAGTAGTTGAAAAGCATGTTGACAAAACAGCGTGACAACAACATATAGCGATTAATTTAAATATGAAAACGGTCGCCGTCATTTTTGGATTGCACCATTAGATATTACGTAGTCACAATATTGTATTTTGATAAAAAAAGCCTTTATCTAGTTTCTATCATATTTAACCGTAAATGAACTAGATTTTCTAACAACTTTTGCATTTCTTATTTTTCTAATATTATTATTCAGTTTACATTACTTATATTTTTGCTCTGTTACACAATGTATTTATTTTACCCTGTAGTTTTAATAACAAAATGGTGATGTATTTTTATACGGGATCAAAATGACCAAGGTACATTTAATAGCCATCCTCGTATATATGGGTTGCATTATAAGCTTGCATAAAACTCCACAGTAGAATCATACTCGTTTCTTGTTCGTCACTGCTTTTATTGAGTTAAGAAGTTAGTAAAAAGATGTGTACATTATAGAACAAATTCGTCCTCGTTATAAAACTTTGAAAACGACAGACTCGCTCCCGAGTATCTCGACCCGACTCGCTTCGAACGTCTCTCTGCAATGGAATAAAACAATCAGAACCAACAAACTACGTTGACAGTGAACAAATTAATTATATCTTTGTTATACCGGTTTCAACTTTCCTGTTCTGGATTTACACTGCCCAGTTATATTTATAAATGAATCATCCCTTATGAACGGGAATTTGGAATATCATGTAGTTTGATTAATAGTTTTGTGTTCTTTGGTTCTATATTATGTAATACTAGTTGATTTCCACGACGTCGTATGTTTTGTTTATTATTACCTCAATTGTTTTGTTATATCTCAAAGGTAGCGTTTTCGTCGAAAGTTCCCAGGTGGCTTGATTTTATTCCGACACTTCAACACCAATTTTTATATTTCAACGAATTTACACAAAACTGGGACCAGTTATATACTAAAACGTTCTCCATGAACTGCTTTATCGTGTGGTGATCCGCATGAAGATCCGTTCCGCAGTTTTTGAGTTTATCTCGGGCAGACAGATAACAGACGCGGTAGAGGACTGTATTTTATACTACTTAATGATAATGATAGTTCGGCTATTTTGCACAAAGGGAATGGGAAATAATACCACGATATATATGATAAATTAGATGATGGTTTGGTAGTAAAGTATTAATATATTACGTCAATTGACAAAACTAGTGGTAGAGCCACGCTGAAACTATTATTTGTTTAAACACAAATGAGTCGACTCGCTCGGGGTAGTACCATCCTCTCACCGAAAACCAACGTGAAGTAACAGCTTGTTTTGTTACGTTTCGTTTGGTCAGCGAGAACACCGGAGGCCCATCTTCCCTTCCCTCTTATTTCTCCCCTTCCAACTCCTCTCTCCATCCCCTTTCCCCTCATTCCCCCAAAAAGCAGACTTGCAACCGACTTGCGACTTCCTTGGTGTTGCTAGTGTCTATGGACGGCGGTGATCGCTTAGCATCAGGTTTTTTTTTTTTTTTTTTATTGTAGCACGACAAAGTGACTGCACTATACCTGATGGTAAGCATAATACAATCCAAAAACAGTGGCGACCACCGAGAGACAGATCATCCATCGCCGGTCGCCGCTGTCATGCCGGCCATAATGACGAAAGTCACCCGGTACTGGATATGCACAGGCTGATCCCGAAACGCGACGCGCAAAAGCGAGTCACTATGACGGGTTTTTTCGCCATATGTATGGTGGTTGCGACCCAGTCGGGCTGTAAAACCCTACCACCCCGTTATCGCCATTGCCTCGTTCGTTGCTCAGCAGGGTGCACCACGTGCCGGTGAGGTTGGCTTGGGTGTCTCAAGTTTTAAGATGTTACTCGACACCCCTTACACCCCTAAAAGGTGACCCGCCTGTCCGTTTGCCTCTTATATGATATAAAAAAAAATGGAATCTGTAGCATTCAGTGAAAGAAAATAAAGAGGTGAAACCATGGCATGGTGTTACGGCTTTTTGTAATTCCCGCCTGGTTAAATAACAGAGTAAGTTCTCTTCAAGATTTAGCATCTTAGATCAAATATTTGACATTAGGTCAAACTGCCGTCAAATTCTAAAACGAATAAACTATAAAAAATCAAACAATACTCACCCTACATTTTTCGGTGATTGTATACTGCTTACGATAGTCTCAAGTTGTCCTATCACATTCTCGAAATAAGTTAGGTCAATGGTATAGGAATTGTCTCTAAAGTTAACAACTACTACATACATTTCTCCATTGCGCCATCTAGAATTAAAATTTACATACGTATTCTAATATTGACATGAAATATAGTACGAGTATTTCTTGAGTTCCTCCGTATTTAAATGTTATTTTTGTATGGTATATCATAAAATATTTTTGTAAGCTGTAATAACAACTATTCCTGTGCAGACTGTTGAGATTTTTGTGTGGTACTTTCGAGTTTTATTTTGAATATATCGATTCCAGTCAGATGCTTCAAGAAGAACATATGAGTGAAAAATCACGTGGAATAATAATAGGATTTCTATAATGTGTGTGCTATTAAAATAACAGTACAGTGTAATACTTTAGAAATAGCTGGTACTACACATTAATGAAACTACCATTATTGTATAATAAATGAGAAAGTATATTAGTTTCTTTGTTATCGTTTCATACTTTAATTACTATGTGAAAAATGTACTATTTTTCAGGTATAGATTTACTCTACATTAGAGCTAAGACGTGAGCAAAAGCCTGGGGCTTTACCAAGTTGCTTATCTACAATCACTAACACAAATAGAAAACGGAAAAATGTATGGACATGATATATTCGTGATTATCACGTGATATAGCGTTCGGATATGTCATCTCCATACATTTTCTGTTTTCTATTTGTGTTAGTGATTATAGATAAGCGACATGGGAAGACTCCCAGGTTCTTTATGAATAATATTAATTTTATAAACGCAACAGTTTCTGAGAATTGCAAGAAGACATTACTCTTACACTTATAAGCTGATGAACAAATTTAGTTAATTCTTTATACATCAAAATAATACATATACTCTATTTTATTATAATTTAACTATCCAAAATATAACGAGTAAGACTAATAACGTCTGCAAAGTCAAAAATATTTGCTAAGAAAATTCGCTAAAGAATTAACACTATGTATTAAATTACAATACATTAATTCAGAATTTAATTCCAATACAATCGCACAGTTAAGATTGTTTTATATGCCTATTGTATAGATACCGAATTAGATCAATTTTCCAGTTCGAAGTACACAACTTTTCATATCTATACGAGTAAGGAGATAACTGGTAAGTATAATAGATATACTGATCACAGCAAACGGTTATCATTATTTGACACGTCGAGATACTAACCTTGCTTAGTAAACTGTATTCCATACGCAATATATACATACTATAAATTTTTGCTTATCTGTATCAGAGATCACCAATTAATATTATTGGGGTATATATGTACTGTACTAGGTTATTCAAAAAAATACCACACAAACATTTTTCAAAGGTTCTGCGATCCTTTCACCTTAAATAAAAATTTGTTTAATGTTAGCTCTGTTAAAGTGTAAACAAGTTAGATTAACGCTCTGAATCCCACCCATGATCTATCATTTGGCGACCTTTGATCTCTATGGTATAACCTCTTTCCTTAGTTCGAGTTAGAGTTTTACCTTTTAATTGCGAAGACATCATCATTGAACGCCACAGACTCGTAACGGCCGTGTCTGAAAGCAGGTTCAGTACGAAGTTGGGCCAGTTTCTTGTAGACATTCAAGTTCGATCTCTCTGTCATACTTTGAACTTCTACATTTAATGTTTCATAACCTTCGGCCACGGGCAGCCAGGTCGTTGCTCCTGTCGAAAAACCTATAGAGACAATACTTATTTCAGTTCGTTACGTAAAATATTTGTACTGTTATAATTATTTTTAAATAACAAACCGGCGTTTTGTTCGCCACTCCACTGAAACGGTGTACGTTCAGGATCTCTTGAAGCGGTCCAATAATTGATTGGATCATCAGTATTACAGCCACTGGGGTCTACAGTATCCTCCCAGCTCACGTATCCATCAACCATTCCAATCTCTTCACCCTGTGTCGATTTATACACTTTTTGTAGTTCTCAGTTATTTTAGAATGGTTTCCTCATTTTAATAGCTTTTAATTTTTAAAATGTACAACTCCGTCTACACTACTTACCATATAAGTGACAGCAATACCTGGCATCAAAAGAACTATCATGTTAATCCCATCCACCATTTCCGGACTAAATCTAGAAGCAACCCTGCTATTATCATGATTTCCAGCCTACAAAAGACAATATTTTTTAAGATGTACATTGTAGAACTATAGTTTGATTCCATTTCTTTTTTTAAACTGATACAACTCACCACCCAGTTTGATAATTTGTCAATTGGCTTGAAAGTCAAGAATTTATCTAGAGCATATTTGATTTCAGCAGCAGTAGATGAACCATCTACATCAGATATGAGCACGAAATTGAAAGGCATTTGTGCTCCTTCACGATTGCCTTCACCAAAATATCTCATAGTAAGCTGAGGACTCGAGTAGGCTTCAGTCATCATAACTCTAGTGAAACCATCTTTTCCTTTGTATTCATCGAAAACTTCTCTCCATTGGTAAATCATATCAAATGTTTCGTCTTGATCTTTAGTATAAATATGATCTAAATAACCATAGTTTTCGGGATCATCATCTCCGTTTCCTGCAAGAGGTTCATCAGGGAATCTTCCACCGTATAGCTCTTTATCAACTTCGAATAGATGTGCAATAGCGTCTACTCTAAAACCGGCAACACCTTTGTCCAACCAAAATCGAACAACATTTTTCATTTCATCTACGACGTCCTGGTTACGATAATTGAGATCTGGTTGACCGATTACGAATTGATGTAAGTAGTATTTACCAACTTCTTCTCTGTACTCCCAGGCACTCTTACGGAATACACTTACCTGAAAAATGACAGCTGCATATTTACATTTTTCTACAAAGCATTAATTAAAGTTCACATCTCGTTATGTATTCTATCTTTCTCATATTCAGAAAGAAATGTTTAATAGTTCTCGTATCTTACCCAGTTATTAGGAGGGTGCATATTTCCATTTTCATCTACTACTCCGTCTTCCCAAATAAAATAATCATAGTATTTTTCATGACCCTTGAGAGCTTCTTCAAACCACACACTTTCATTACTAGTGTGATTTGGTACAAAATCGAGAACTATTTTAATATCTATAAATGAAAAGATTTTTATCATAATAGAGAGATTTATATTATTAGTAAAAAAACCCTGATATAGTTGAAGTGCAACTATAGGACAATGTTTTATGTTATGAAAATCAGAAGGGTTTTACCTAATTCATTGGCTTTTGCAATCAGTCTATCAAAGTCTTCCATAGTTCCGTACTCTTCCTGAATATCATAAAAATCAGCAATATCATAGCCAAAATCGTACATCGGTGATTTAAAAATAGGCGATAGCCATGTTGCTCCGATGCCTAAATCTTTGAGATACTCCAGATTTTCTGTAATTCCTACAAAAATGGAATAGGTATTTAATTATTTTTAAGCGTATAAACGCAAATACAAGTGTTAATGAATAATATTGTAATTACTAATTAAATTAAAATTTTTTATAATAATAAGAAAGATAAATTATCAGTGATATAAAATCTACTTTAATTGATACAGCAATAATAAATTCAAATAATATTTTACCATTCAAATCTCCAATACCATCTCCATCGCTATCCTTAAAAGATCGTGGATATATTTGATAAAATATTGTAGTTTCCCACCAATCAAGTTCGTTCTCTTGAGCTATAGCTAAAGCGAAGAAAATTGGTAAAAGTAAGATATATCTTACTTTGACCCTGAAAAACAAGAAACGTCGGTACATACTGTGAAGAAATTTATTATAAACTCCTCATTTATCCATACTAGATTTTAATTAATTCTGAAATCAAGCTTATAGAATACCAAATCTATACTAATATTATAGAGACATATAGTTTGTGACTTTGGGCGTTCGAAGTAATCTCCGGTTTTAAAATTTGCTTTTAAAAATTCTTTCATTATAAGCAAGGTATATGATCCCCAAGTGCTATAGGCTATTTTTTATTTTGATAAATATATACTTTCAATAATTAATCACAATAAATGCAATTGAATTCAACAAGAATTCTATAATATAGCGCTACCTGAAGGGTTTGAAATAAAGGAAGAAAATCTATAGCAAAAATATTCATTAATTTTAACTGTACAAAAAACTCCGCGACACTACATATCCAAGTATAATCTTAATATCTCAGCAAAAAAAAGTTTAGAAAAAATGCTCGATTTTTCGTGTTTGGAAATGGTAATAATCGATTTACACAAACGAAGTAGTGCGGGTCAACTAGTTATAAAAGAGTTATATTAAAATATCTTGCATTCTAATAATGTTAGCGAATCAACTGTCAGTTAAAATATTTTTTCTTCGTTTCTGAAATCTTTATCATCAAGTAAATTGATCTAATAGTTAAAAACCTTATCAACCGCAAATAATGCAATATAATATGGTATTTATCGCTCAAATAAAAAAAGTAGTTGTATTGTTATTAATATAACTTACCTCATGGTGATTCGTTCTAAAAACCATAGATATAGCTCAAAAACATTTGTTATATAGTGTATTCTATCAGATGATAACTTCGATAAAGTCTTTTGATAAACAACTGAAATCCATCTCAAGTGATGTATATTATATTATCTGGATACCTACTTCCAAAGAGTTGAAAGTGCCTACTTGGAAATGGTAATAAAAAATTCTTAGCAATATAATGAAATGCATTGTTTTTCATGGAATCGGCCTAAAAAAAAATATAATATTCGAGATTATAAATAATTTGAAATATAAAGCGTTTATCTCGTTTTTATTATTTAAAAAAATAACGACTAATACAAAATACATAGCGTAATCAAAACTTTCTGGTTTTTTCTTCGTATGTATGTACTGCTTTCGTCGCAATTTGAAATTGTTCATCGGAAAACAGCGTTATTTTAAATAAACTGGCCGGGAGATTGTTCCACAGCTTCACGGTACTGCAAAAACATGATTTACCATAAAACTGTGGCTACGAAGCCTAGTACGTGTGGTTCTGTTGTGAAAAGGAGAGAAAGGGATTACATTAAATAACACGGAACACTCGCCGTGATACAGACGGTAGAACACACGTCAAACCACGACACTTTTGGGATGTAAGGGGTGTCGAATAACATCATGAGACTTGAGACACCCAAGCCAACCTCACCTGCACGTGGTGCACCCTGCTGAATAACGAACGAGGTAATGGCGCAAGCGGGGTGGTAGGGTTTTACAGCCCGACTGGGTCGCAACCACCATTTTTTTTTTTTTTAATTCTCGAAATGACTACGCTATTGACCCATCAAGGTCTTAACAGCTTCACCGGACTACAAATCGCAACCACCATGTATATGGCGAAAAAGCCCGTAATAGTGATTCGCTTCTACGGGTCGCGTTTCGGGATCAGCCTGTGCATATCCAGCTTACTACAGGCCGGCATGATAGTGGCGACCGGCGATGGACAGTGTGTCAATCGGTGGTCGCTATTACTTTTGGATTGTACTGTGCTTACCATCAGGCATAGTGCAGTCACTTTGCCGTGCTAAAATAAAAATAAAAAAAACTAACTATCAATTGATAATCTCAGAAATAATTTAACAGTTTTTTATGCTACTAACTATTTAATTTTAATGGAATATAATATATATTATGGGATATTTATTTTTTAATTTCTTCAGTAGTCCGTTTGC
>JACEII010000008.1:16498799-16533249 GCA_014332785.1 Antheraea mylitta | reverse complement strand
GACACTTAAACCTTAAAAATTAGTAATCGTTATGTAACCATCCTTTGCTAGAAAAATAACAATAACCGACGAATATTAATTACTAAACGAGGAATAAACAAGGAATATTTTAAGGTACCAGATATAACCAAGAAAACACAAAATAGAAGTGAACGCTTTAAATGATCGGGAAACATATTACATTGAATTATAATAAATATACCTTCATTTCTTCAACAACTTCAGGATTACGGTAATTAAGATCGGGCTGACCGACTACAAACTGATGCAAATAATATTTCCCAACTTCCTCCCTATATTCCCAAGCGCTTCCACGGAAATGGCTCAGCTATAAAATCAATAAAAAAATATGTCAACAAAACTCTCCAGAGCCGTTCTTTTTATTACACATATATTTGGTACACAATAACCTACCCAATTATTCGGCGGCTGCCTGTTTCCATTTTCATCGATAATTCCGTCTTCCCAAACGAAATAATTGTAATATTTCTCATTACCGTTAAGAGCTTCTTGAAACCAAACACTTTCGTTCGAAGTATGATTTGGTACAAGATCTAAGACAACTTTTATTCCTGTGGAAATGACAATTACGTAATTCGTGTAACATTTAGAATAACCAAAAACGCTAGTACAGTCTCTTTCAAACATACCTAATTCGTTTGCTCTATCAATAAGAGCTTCGAAATCTTCCATTGTTCCATATTCGTCGTGAACAGCATAGAAATCGGATATGTCGTAACCAAAATCGTACATAGGTGACTGGAACATAGGCGAAAGCCAAATAGCGCCAACCCCAATTTCTTTGATGTATTCCAATTTTGAAGTGATACCTAGAAATATACGTTTGCAACAATACAAGGTTTTCATTCAATTTACTTTTGTTTGGGAAACCATAGTAAAATTGCTTACATAAAAAATTCATTTCCTTTTATGTTTATTCTAATTTGTGTGCTATGAGTAGATTAATTTAAGTTATTCATACTATAAATTTATCCAGATACTTGTTTATTGAAGAGGATAATTAGTAGAAGTATAAAATAATAGGAGTATAGTATTAGTATAGTATAATATTAATGGATGTGTAGTCTTGATCTTTTATGTAATCTTTAATTTTGTGATACTAAAGGTCACTGATCTGACAATTTTTTTATATGGTGATTTGAGTCGGACAGTCAATAAATACAGTACCTATTATTAGAAAAACAGTAAGCATGTTCTGAAGGCAAAAAATTTGATTTTATATGTTTTTTTGTAATAAATATAAAATTAAAATTTAGAAATTAAAACACTTTGTATCTTAATAATATCACCATAAACCGTATCAATCTTTATGTAAGAACCATCCAGACAAACTTATGAGAATATTTATCAAAATCGGCTTAATTGTTCAGCAATGGAAGAATTATGAACACTTATAACTAGTCTCTACCATATAAAGAGTTTTAATAATTAATTACTAGCAATTTCCCACGGCTTCTCGCGCGTTTTCTAACTGACGGTAAAATTTACATACAAGGGGTATTCGTGTTAAAGAATGCATTTACAAAATCCAATCTTTAGAGCTTACACACGGTCTAAATTACCCTCATGAAATAATTATTTCGCGAAAAAAAATTACATACCATTTAAGTCTCCAACTCCATCGCCATCGCTATCAGCAAAGGATCGAGGGTAAATTTGGTAAAATATCGTTGTCTCCCACCACTCTAACTCCTTCTCATGTTTAATAAGTTGCCCACTACAAGCAACTACCAATAAAGCCAGTAGAGATACCGACTTCATCGTTATAAAATGAATTTAAACTAACAAGTAACAAATTCGCTACTGAATTTGAAATAATTTTGCAATGACTTATAAGAGCATTGTTGTGTAATATAATATCTCGTATCTAAATATGATAATATATATATCTACGTATATATGTTGTAACAAGATAAAATCCGTTTCTGGACAACGAACGAGATGGAATGAAACGCGTTTATGATGCTTTTACGTAATAAAACTTATGTGATTGTAACCGTATATTCTTAAAGTAATCTCGAATCAAATGTAATGTGCTGCTTTCAAAACGGATGAAATTGTTATTTTTTTCCCTAATTTTAAGAGATTAAATATATTCCGCGACAAATTTTATGAACATAATGTTGTAGGAGGTGAATCAGATAATGTATGACGCCTCAAAGAAATTCTTTAATTTTAATATAATGTAAAATATTAATTAACATATTAGAACCAATAATTATTGTAGAGTGCCATATATCATACTAGGTTTTTTGTTCTATATCATTCCAAATATTCCTAACTGTAATTTTCCTAACTGTTTTTCTGGATGAAATAGGCTTTATATTGGTTTCGGTATTCCTAACGCGTATACACATTTTCATGTTGATCTGTTGCATAGTTAAGGTATGAAAGCGTAACAAGCAACAAAAAAAAAACAAAATTACTTTTTTTTTCGAAATGACTACGCTATTGACCCAGCAAGGTTTTAACAGCTTCACCGGACTACTAAGGCGAGCGCTTAGGGCACTCAGCCGATTTTATTTTGGCAACCAGCTCAAGGGTGCACGGCACACCTCGGCTTGGCTGTTGCCTGCTGCATGCAAAATCGCGACCTATCTTAGCTAACCTAGCTAACTATTCATATGTGTATGAGTTCTTGAAACGTATATGTGTACCAAGCATGCACGCCTCAACAACTCCTCCATACATTTATTATCGGAAAATTGAGAGTTTTTCAGTTCGATTAGGGGAATAAAAAGTAAACCCTTCCACTTTCCTGTGTAAGCGTGTAGGGGTGGACGTATATGAGGGTGATCGTGTAGCGTTGTAGCAGTGATGTATATTTGTGTGTCACGGTATCGCGCAAGCAACGCACTCAAGGGCTCCCTACCGAGGGATCGAACCTAGACTTGAGCCGTGGGAGGCCTAATCGGGTAAGAAGAGAACAAAATTACCCATTTATAAAACTACTTAGGATTAGAATCCATGAATTTTAATGCAACCCTTCTTTATTATTATAATAAGTAATCGAAACAAAATGAAGCAAATATTGTCTTTAACAAAGAAATATAAAAATCCAGATTGCAAAGCATTAAACTTTTTACTAGGTGTACAAATAAAAAATCGTTCGACTGAGTATTGGTAAATAAAATTAATGAATTTAACGACATCTATTGGAGCTCAGAACGTGCCAAAGATACATATAAATTGCAAACGAAAAGATTGCCTTCTACGCAGTTGGTACTCAAAGTAAGAACTGCAATGTGTAACTGACTCGCTGAACAAAAAATAGCATCTGACTGACTATCAACCTCAAGTTCTGTCAACCTGTCATTCAGGTTACAGAAGTGTTCCAGAGGCTGCACATGGGAACTTGTATGCGAATATTTCCAGCATGGTTACCATCTTAGGCCAGACCATCTAATAAAATTAAAAAAACTTACAAAAAATAAATCCCGCTATAAATGAAATATGGATATTACAATACAAATCAATATTTTGATTACTCTGAATATATATGTGGATAATAGAAATTTAGGTATTAATGTATTATGTTATGTATATAACATAAAGACAACTCAGTGATAAGTAAATACCAACTTAAGATTTCTATACTAGCTCACCCGGCCACATGTCTGCTTTGATTCAATTACTATATGTTGAATTGAATAAAATACGTGCACCATAAAACACAGATGAAATTTATAATTAATAACAACAAGCAATATTGACAAACATTTAAATTGTATTTAAATATATTCAGACTGATAATTAAAAAGAAATTATCCTATCTCTCGATTTAGACCAAAATATAAATAAATACCAACTTTTATGAGGATCTGTTTGAGTAGTTTCTTAGTTCATCGTGGGCAAACATCATGATACTTTTTTTTTGCATATTCAGATGTTAATTTTAATTTGTATTAATTTCTTCTGTATATGACGTGCAAGCTCGAAATTACGACTATAGTCAGAGCGGGCATACCATTGACCAGGACTGTTAATAGCACTATTTTCATATGTTTGGAAGGCATAAAACTTCTAGAAACAACAAGCAACAAGCCCGCGGGAGGGAATATAAAGATTATGAATGACATGGAAATCTTATTGATAAACCTGCCATAAGCGAAGTGGACGGATCATATTATCGCAACGACAACGTATAGATAAACATTTTACTCTTTCCTGTTATGTTATAACACTGTGATGTGTATAGTACCTACATATATTTTCTCACCACAGACAAGATGAATTCTAATAACAAAAGTCGTTTTAATTCTCTGTTAAATTCTTCATATACATCTTATGTTCCTTTGATCTTTTGGACTTCATACGTAAGAATTCTACTGTCACATCATTTGATGTGACGGTAGCGAATATATTATGTATACGAGGTGGTTGTGAATCACCTTTGTCTGCTATATTTATAGCTTTTTTTTCGAACTGACTACGCTATTGACCCAGCAAGTTCTTAACAGCTTCACCGGACTACTAAGGCGAGCGCTTGCGGCACTTGGCCGATTTTGTTTGAGCAACTAGCTCAAGGGTGCATGGCACACCTCGGCCTGGGCTGCTGCCCGACACGTGCAATTCGCAACCTATCTTTTTTTTTACGTGGGGAAATCCCTTATGGATACCCACCCTCCCGGGGGAGAGGGTGGGTTATGTCCGACTCGCATGGACTAAAACCCCACGGTGTACGTCTTCCGCTATGGTTGGGGCGGCACGAGATCTCTATAGACTTCATCGTGCCGCCCCAGCGGTGTGGACCAGCAGCAGAAGTGCCCCCGCCGGGTCTTCGTCTTGTAAGGAGACAGCTGGGTACACACTGGCGCCTCCTCCTACCAGTTCTTCTTTGGTGGAGAGGACCGATTAGCGGGTCCTCCGGCATGGCTTTGACGATGTTCGGCAGCGAGAGATCATCACCCACCGCCGCAGCCAGAATGCGGCGTCGCTCCTCCCACGCAGCACATTCGGAAAGTGTGTGCTGCGCGGTGTTGGTTCAACGCCGCATTCATGGCATACAGCGGTCGGCTCCCTGCATGCTATCCGGTACAGGTACCAACCGAAGCACCCGTGCCCGGTCAGCACCTGCACCAAACGAAACGTCAGGGAGCCCCATCGTCGATTGCACTATTCGGGCAGGACCGGTCGGACGGCGTCGACAGTATATCGCCCGTACTACGCGTCCGCTAGGTCCCGCCCCCACCTCTCCATTCTCAACCCTCTCTCGTACTTCCTTCTCTGCTCTAGTTCCCCGGGAACTAGAGGCGCTCCCATCTGTTTCTTAGCCGCCGTATAGTTATATACGGCGGCAAGCACTTCCGCCTACAGCTCCCAGGGAAGAGAGCCGACCAGCACCATGGCCGCCGCAGAGGACACCGGCCGGTAACTCCGTATCACCCTCAACGCCACAGTACGCTGCGCGGCACGCAACGCACGGATATTGGTGGCGTTGAGGGCGTCCACCCATACTGGTGCCCCGTAGGCGGCCATGGACCGCACAACCCCCATATATAGGCGACGATAGGTGCCCCCCCCCCCTTATTGAGGAAATTCGCAACTAATCTGAGCTGGCCTAAGCTAACTATTCTTTGCTAATTATTTATTTATTATTTAAAAGCTAATTATTTATTGTTGGAGCATATATGTGTACCAAGCATACATACCGCAACAACTCCTATATATATTTCGTATCGGATAATTTTCCAAACTATTTGAGTTCGATAAGAGAAAGAAACAAAACACTTTCATGTGTAAGCGTGTATGCGTGCTCGTGCGTGGGGGTGATATGTGTACTGTTGTTGCAGTGATGTAACATTTTGTGTCACTGTATCGCGCGAGCAGCGCACTCAAGGACTCCACGCCGAGGGAACGGACCTAGGCTTAAGCCGCTGCCGAGGGGGGCCTAATCTGGTGTGCCCATTTACCCCCAGACTACGGCGGCGTGATCTGTAGTTACGCGGGCCTGGGCGTGAGCACGCTCTGTTTGGAGAGACAGGTTGGTACTGATCGTTCATTGCCGTTATTTCATCAGGAGGGTCGATTAAAATATGTCGCGGACGTCTATAATAATGCGCTGCGTTCGGTACGGGTTCGTATTGTGCGGCGGATACCACTAACGGACTGGGACCCTATATTTATAGCTTCAACTATAAACTATCAAATTACACTAAATGATCTACACATAGCTCGCTGTCTGCAACGGTTCCATTAACTTAGATAATCTGGAGATGTCATTACGGCAAATAGTATCGATGTTCGTGTCGTACTGTAACAGGTGTTCGGATATGGCATATGTTTAAATCGAATGGACATATAAGATATTAATAATTACATTGTTTCCATGCGAAACCTGGTCGCTAGTAAATAGTATATATAGAACGGAATTTTACATTGTTCGTTCGTTCATCTATTGTTTTAGAACCTCAGAACTTTTCTTATTAAAGTAGAGGAAGGCATTACTTGTTGAGAAGTATTGTTTAATTAAGATTCTTTGAAATTATTTACTAATCATTTCATTGTTTCCTTACGTTGTAAACTATATAAGAGAGTGTTGATCATAATAGTGCTTCGATGTATAAATGCCCTTCTATGATATTCTAGCTTTATTAAATTCTTCTCTTTCACCCTCTACGATGGCTGAACCAATATCGATTTATATCTTGCTGTCTATGAAGCGCTAATGAATGCAAAATGGTTGATTTCGAACACCCGCGTAAAGTAGTTAGTATCTTGGTCCTCTGTAGATTTACACTTTGAAGAATGTACATTGAAATTACACGATTTAAATCCGTCCTCCCCGATTTACCAAGAGACTACTAGGCGTCGTGAGGTCACCCAACCTTATGTGATAAATATTTCGCCCAATCGCACGAAACAATTTCTTTCTTTATTATACCAACCGCTATAGACTGGAATTCCTTTCCGGTATATTTCTTTCCCTCCATCTATAACTCGGGACTCTTCAAGGAAAGAGTGTATAGTAGTTAATTTTAAATAAGGACCTTGCTCATATAGTAATAACGACGATTAAAAACTTTAATTAATAAATAAGTTACTTATGAAGTACATATTTACATACTTAAAGATTTTAATAATGCTATTGGATAACGTTTTAAAAGATTGTTATTGACACATTTATATTTTAAGTTCTTACGATTTCTTTGTAACTTTTACAGATTTAATTGAAATTAATACAAAATGCAATCGTTATAATAGTATTTATTTATTTTTCTATATTTCATTATTACCCATATAAATTAAAAGTTATATTTTGATACGTAAAAACATAAATTAATTAAATAAGCAACATATGATTAACTATAGTTAATTCAAGTATATATTTTATACAAGAATCTGGTGTGTAGATCATAATTAATTTTGTCTAAACAATTCAACTTTTGATTAATTACAATAAATAGAAAAATGAGAATATAAACATACTAAATTCTGGATGTTATTAGAACTTATTTTTGTTCGTTGCTCGTTTAAATAAGCTGGAAAGTAAAGCCGCTTGATAATATTCGACTATACATTAAAAATTAGTCACAATTCGTTTGGTCTTTCATTAAACCTGCATCCGAAGTACCAGAGCTTCGTCCGCCGCTAGATCCAAATAATTTGCTTGGACGTTGTCACTGAAAACGACAATGGATACATTTTTTGTATTTACGTTATGGTCACAAGTATTTTACATTTTAAAGCGAAAATAACGCAATATACCTGTACGTTCTAGAAGATAAAACACTGCTGGCCTCGACTTCCAACTGGCCGAAAATAAGATCGAACGCGGTCAGATTGACGACGTGGTAGGTCCTTCCAATGTTCATCACTACTATGTACGTATCATCGTTGTACCACCTAAAAGCTCTCTCAATTTATCATAAAGTATTATTTGCATTACCTAGAGACACTATCAATAATATAGCTGCTTCTCATCCAGTTTCCACAAAATAGGCCTAATCTGTACCTATTTTTTTTAACATACCATACAGTTTTTCACTTTAATTTCTTGTGTTTTAATAGTATATATTTGTGTCCACATTGTAATACAATCCCGTAGCAGAGTAATTCAACTGTTTCATTTTAATTATAATATTCTGATATACGATTTACGAATATATTGCAATCTTGACTTTAGAGAAAATTCCTTATTTACCTTAAACTTCGATTGGAATTCTACGTTGTAATCTTTCGTAAATGTATATTATCTTTTACATATTGATACAATATAACATTGACTTACTAGGTTTTGCTCGTGAATCCACTCACTTTAATATTGGTTTCATTGAGATATCTTTTATGAAAGGTAATTTTTGTCTTCTTTGAAGCCCTAACAACGTGTGTACATTCAATTTTATATTGACTATTTTCGTAGTTAGGCGTGAAAGCGTAAAAAACAGAAAGCAAACTCCTTTTCGTATTTATAATATTGGGATATTTGTATCGTGGGTTGTAGAATATGGGAATTATATCAGAATGAATATCGGCTATTGCACACCAGTTGTGATACTCTCCATTGTTGTACGGTTAAGCATTCCTGTGTTAGTATCGGCCCGTGCATACCGAAAATTCAAACGGGGTGGAAGTATATACTTGAGTGGTCGCTACCACCTTGTAATAGACATGTCACAGTGACTCTCTTTTAGTTTGTAGCGTTTCAGTCGTCTTGCATATTCAGTCGGCATGACAAAGACAACTGTACAAGTATTATATATAATGGCGTTCATCGTTGTTTTTAGATTAAACTATGCTTACTATTAAGTACAGTGACCTCATTTTCTCCTACAGTTTATTACACGCGTAGAATAGAATATCATTTCTTATTTATTCAGAATTTCACTTTATACTGAATTTAGTGTTTCGCTAGAACATCTAGCTCTTAATACAAAAGTCTACAATAAATAAAAAGAATGTAGCACATTAATTGTCCACTGCTTTGGACCTATACACACAATATGTTAGGTTCATTATATATTGGAATGATAAATATTTTCGTTGTCAACTTTGCAATACAATACTTTTCATGAACACCATTAATTTATCTAAGACATTTTTCAGAGTCAACGTTTCGTATTTAGAGATATGATACACCTAAATATTCTTTGTAAGTAGTAAAAAAGATCTTGGTGCAAAATCTGTTGGCGAATCTGAAATACTTACCTCTTAAAAGCGAATACCTCGTTGTGAAGAGCCAAAGACTCATATCTGCCAAGCCTGAAAGCTGGGCGGATGCGGAGGTTCGTCAAAGTCCTATAAACCTGGTAGTGGGACCTCACTGCTGACCTCTCGTTTGCCACATTTATAGATTCATATCCTTCAGCTATAGGGAGCCATGTGCGATCGGCTGATGAGAATCCTGTATTACACATAACAAAACACACTTTGAAAACAAACCCCAAGAAAAACAATGAGTGGTTTTATAAAACCATAATGAAAGTAAAACTTTTTTTTTTATCATAGGCATATAGTTAAAAAAAATCAGAAATTTATTCGATTTATGGTAATTAAATCTCATTTTTAATCCTAACGTAATAATTGAAAAATGGGAATGAGAATAAGAGTCAACAGTAAACAAGATATGCAGTTGGATAGTTTATAGTTATAAATTTTAATTTCTTTCTGCGTGTTGGTGGAGTATGGAATACATAACAAATACAATCATTCATACGATAGACGTATGTTAAAAACTGAGCACAATATTTATGTATATCAATGAATCACTTTGGAATTGAGCCATGGGTGCCGCCATATTGGCCTTGGCTGCTCTACCCAGCACCTTTTACTTAATTCTACTCCGCGGCTTGTACTTGCAGCGGCGGGTTGTATTGTGACACGCGATAGATGGACGAAAAATTTAAAGTCTCACTTTAATAAACACCATTTACAAAAAAAATCCAGTAATCTGATTCAAGATTGTTGCTCAAAATTGCAGTTGAAAAAAAATTCAAACTCGGTTAAGTTATTATAATTATTTATTATTGTTAAATATTTCCAATTATTTAAAAAAAAACAATAATGAATTTCGCAAATGTAAATTTCTCGTTTAGATTTTTTTACTTTTAAACTTGCTCTGGTATGTTCATACTTTTTTTTATATCATATCGGAAGCAAACGAACAGGCGGGTTACCTGTTGTTAAACGATCACCGTAGTCCATAGACACTAGCAACCCCAGAGGTATCGCAAGTGCGTTGCCAGGCTATGTTTGGGGGAATGGAGAGAAAGGGAGAGGGGAAGGGAGAGAGGAGGGGAGGGAAAATGGGTTTCCAGCGCTCTCACTGACCGAACGAAACGCAACAATGCAAGCACTCTTACTTCATGTTCGATTTCTGTGAGAGGGTGGTGCTATCCCGGACGAGCCGACCCATTCATGCTGAAACCAATAATAGCTTCAGCATGGCTCTATCACCTACAGGCAAACGTTACAGTCCTTGTTAACTAATACATATAGGTAATGTCCGCTACTAAGTGAATTAATACGAGTATACGGGCTCTTCCCCATTTAATTCCAAAAGCCAGCGATTGAATGTGTCGGTTGATGAAAATAAATAAAAAGGTCACGGCAAATTACCTTCAAATAAAAAGACGTCGAAGTTTATTATCCACTTACTAACTCAACCCACATGATAACGTGTATGACATCAATGACTATCGAGTCCCTAAATTGACGTCAGAACGTGAAGTCCTCCGTGTTTTATTAACACGGACGGACGAAATATTCAAAGGGTAAATAGGATCTATGAATAAATGAGAGGTACGCCAGTCTCAGAGCAAACGATAGACACCCCTTTATGAATATAACAAACACAAAAGAACACAAGTTTTTTTTTTTATTGAAGCACGACAAAGTGACTGCACTGTGCCTGATGTTAAGCATAGTACAATCCAAAAACATCGGCAACCACCGATAGACAGATTATCCATCGCCGGTCACCGCTGTCATGCCGGCCATAATGACGAAAGTCATCCGTTACTGGATATGCACAGGCTGATCCCAAAACACGACACGCAGAAGCGAGTCACTATGACGGGCTTTTGCGCCATATACATGGTAGTTGCGATCCAGTCGGGCTGTAAAACCCTACCACCCCGCTATCGCCATTGCCTCGTTCCTTGATCAGCAGGGTGCACCACGTGCAGGTGAGGTTGGCTTGGGTGTCTCAAGTCTTAATATGTTACTCGGCACCCCTTACAGCCCAAAACGGTTACAACAATTCACTTCATTGTTGAAGGAACAAAAGTTTAAAAAACAAAGGAACCGGTGGGTTTATTTTCTCATATTGGCTTAGTAAAATAGAGGCACATTGGAAAATTCACTTAGTTGAGTTAATGATAGAAAGTTGAGCAGAAAATAAGCTCTTAGACGTAATTATTGCAGAAAGAAACGGTTCGAATGAAATAGGGTCTTAATTTAGCCTTATTAAGCCATCGCTTCTTTGATGTAGGATAGAATTTTGCAGACTAATAATTCCTCTTTAATTACCATTCAATGATTAACAGGCTAGTCATTTAAGTACGAGGGTAATTTATAAAAACATAAATCACAACGGAAAAAACATGAGTATGAATATCAAAAGTTATTGTAATCTGAATGACGACGCGACTTAAGTACGAGAGAAAAGTAGATAAGCAAATGCAATTAATATGTTCACATAATTTTATTAGTTACTGTTTTTTCCATTAGGTCCCACGCAGACGGAGTCGCAGGCACAGGTAGTTAATTTATAAAAGCATAAATCACAAAGGAAAAAACATGACACAAAAATTTATATATCTCTTCTTTATCTCTGATTTATTTATCGAAACAATATAATATTATGATATAATTAGGACCTGCATTTTTATCGCTGCTCCATTGGAAAGGCGTACGTACTGGATCTCTGGAAACTTCTATAAAATTAATAGGGTCGTCGGTATTGCAGGCCAAAGGGTCCTTGGTTTCGCTCCATGGTACAAATCCATTTAACATCCCTATTTCTTCACCCTGTATTGTTAAATAATTTACTATTCATAAAAATAAAGTAAAAAAAGTTGAGAATAATTTGTCAATAAACATTTGGAGCGAGGATTGCTGAAAGATAGCATACCTTGGATATATTAGGTGCTAATTTTACGATATACTTAAGGGAATAGGTAGTGAAAACATCGCAATAAAAGAATTAACAAATACAGGTGACACAATAAATAGAATTATAACTATATACTTAGCTACCACAATTAAATGTCTGTTATCAGTTACCGACTAGTAAGTATGTATTATTGGATGCATTTGAGAGCAATATACCCATTTAAAATTTGATACCTTATAAATTTAAATCACAACGTCTATAAGATGAGTTATAACAAGATTCTAGTCCACTACGAGAAAATAATACTAAGCACCTATAGCATAGCGATAATTGCGAAAGAACTGTTTGCAAGGCTTCCAAAGAACAACGATTTAGAAGGTTGTTGGATCTTTTTATGAGACGCTACTTCTGAAGAATCGAATAAGTTTTGAGGTGCTACTTCCTGAATAGGTAAAACACGTGTTATGACTCTGCAACGTGATTTT
Source organism: Antheraea mylitta (assembly GCA_014332785.1). Lineage (NCBI taxonomy): Eukaryota > Metazoa > Arthropoda > Insecta > Lepidoptera > Saturniidae > Antheraea > Antheraea mylitta. The sequence goes on along the minus strand of JACEII010000008.1, from coordinate 16,520,688 downwards.
CTTACGCAAGCAAGTTATTTATACGAGTGTAGAGTTGAGAATGAGAAAGTTCTTCAATAACGTTGAGTATATTTTCTAAATTACGATTGAGGTGGATTTCAAATATAGAAATAAATTTATATCTCTTTTCAACAGTAGTAGGTAAGTAGACTTATTATATGATTTTCTATCATATGGCCCTAATGACGGAGAAAATTCAAAAATAAAATTCCTATCAAGAAGGGATGTATAAACTAATATTGTCTCATTCTGGCTTATAAGTTCTCTACGCTAAAAGTTATTAGGTAATTGAATACATAGTCGCTGATTCGAAAACCGGGTACAACTGCCCTACAGCTAATTTCTTGTTCAAAAGAGTGTAAAGAAATATTTAAAAGAGATTAGTTATCAGGATATTTTATTCACCTTCTATACTTAACATTGCGTTCTGATAATGTATTCAATATTAAAAGAAAAAACTTACCATATACGTCATAGCTATTCCAGGTAGTAAAAGGACTAGCATATTAAAAGCGTCAACCAGTTCAGATCTGAATCGAGATGCCACTCTGGTTTTATCGTGATTACCAACCTAAAAAAATACTTATTATAGTATATATAATACATCTAAATTTGGAAGCATATTAGTTGACCATTAAAATAGCAGTTTAAGGTAAAATCCTTATCCTTCTAATTAATTTACAACTTGATAATATTCATACAGTAATAATCAAATTGTCTTCACTTTCTTTGAAGTTAGATTACTCTAAAAAAGAAAACCATAAATATGTAATGTTGTCAAATGAACATGTCCATCTCATAAAGACCAAATAACAATTGCGTATCATAGACCATTGATTAAATAATAATCCTTAGTTCTACAATGACGTAATAGCATTAGAATGTATAATTAGATGAACAGAGATCGCCATTGTCAAGTAAGAGGATTAATACAATTAATGCGTATTATTAAATACGAAAGCATGGCTAAGCGTGAATCTAATACTGTTTCAAGGATATCCTTACTTGTTCGCGGTACTTAAATCATGTGAATTAATTATAATTCTAGATATTATAGAACTCTGATAGTCATCATGTGTGTTAGTAATTAAAGATAAAGTAAAATTAAAAAAGATAAAACTAGTAAAAAAGGAATTTCTTAAAACTATGAGGAATTTTAGAATATATCGTATAAACTTGACCTAACACTTATAGAATATATCGCTTAAGTCATTTGTAACAGAAAATTCCCTGCAAATTATATATTACATTGCCTTTCATATTTTGACACTGATAATAATGATATCAACAACATCATTGTCAGTTCGTATCAGTTAACTGCTGGGCATAAGTTATTTCCCAGATCTTATCATTTCAAACCGCCTTTCGCAAATCGCCAGATAAAATAAATTTATTGTTCTTACCACCCAATTAGCCGGCTTTTTCAACGGCTTGTAAGTTAACCATTTATCTACAGCGTATTTAATGTCTCTCGCATCTGATTCCTTATTCAAATCCTGGATTAGTACGAAATTTACCGGGATCTGTGCTCCTAAATGGTTTCCCTTCCCATAATACCTCACTGCATTTTTGATGTCCGTATAAGCTTCAGTTATCATTACCCTGGAACAAATAGGAAACGGCGTTTTACGAATGACATACACGCCTTTATCCGGTCCCCTTAATTAATATGTACAACATTTTAAACAACATCAGCTAAAATTGGTTGTGTTGCCAATATTCAATTATTTATCATGATTCGAATTGTACAGTATTTTTTATTTGATACGATACCCAAATATAATATATTTTGCTAATTCATCTATATTACATTCGAGATGTATAAACCTAAAATTTACATGGTTACGTTCTACTTGTTATATTAACTGTTCATTAAGCCTTTTAAAATTTAAAGTGGTTTCCTGAATATTGGCTTTTACTTAGGTGAAGTTTTAATTACTTTGGGTATGAGTGTAAGGGTCAGGTTAGTTATAAAATTATGACGTGTGATTTATTATTCGTCGTTTCGTCGAATTTAAAGCATACGAAGTAATACATTTTGGAATTAATTTGCGCAAACTTAGTTTACTATTCGTGACAGTCCCTACATGTTCATAAAGTTAAAATATAGTTACTTATTGCATCATTTTTTAAAAAATCGTCTTGGACTATAAACTCTGTCGTATCTGGCATTTATCTACAATCTATTCATTGTAACTATCAATTTATGATATGGTAAGACAAGGCAATTGTGTCCTTGTCTACCATACTACAACACCTACCACGGTGGCACGGTTAACTTAAGCGTATCATATTTCGCAATATTTCGTGTCTCACCAGAAAGGCAACAAGGTGATGTTCATATGTATATATACCCAACTTGCTTGCTACCACAATAGACATAGTAATAAACCCGATGATTCACTTTGTCTGCTGAGTTTCAAAATATTTCAGTATCTACCAATATATAGATTTTTTGAGGATCACCATAATTTTACACTTCACCGTTCTTATTATAATTACTTTGTAGTGTTACAATGAAAAAAACATCTACCTCGTCAAATTATCCCGAAGTGTAATAGAATCGAACACATCGCGAAACTGGGATACAATATCGTAAGTCTCCTCTTGGTCTTTGGTGTAAACATGCTCCAAATAATTATACTCAGCTGGGATCACTCCTGGTTTACCAGTACTCGGTTCGCTGGGATAATGGCCACCGTACATGTCTTTGTCAGCTTCAAAAATATAATTTACTGAATTTACTCTCAACCCTGCCACGCCTTTCTCCAGCCAAAATTTTATGATGGTCTGAAATTTTTGAAATAATCACCATTTGATCTTCTTATTGTTTGGCGTTTTTAATGTATATTGTATGTTACGTTATGTAACGAAATTATGTACCTTTTATATGTACATTAAAGCATCTTTTTGCCTTTAAAAGGTGCTACACTATTTATATGATTGTAATAAAACATATGTGAGTTATGATGTGGATAGTCGCTAAGTTATTAAATTGGTACAATTCATTACAAATTATGAGACACAAGTTTATTTTATTTTGAAAATAACTAGAATGGAGTTGTGGACATTACAGGTGTCGACGAAATCTATAAACCAAAAATTTTCGTAGAAGTGTCCATCTGGTTAATAAATTACATACTTTAAAAAGGTCTTAACGTAGAAAATAATTTTCTTTATCAGGACTCAGTAAGCATTTTTAGGATTCTTCAATGCTTAGGAAAAATATCTGAAAGTACAAACACTATATTTTATTTTGATTACTTGTCAACTAACCTTAATTTCTTCGACAACAACAGGGTTTCTAAAGTTCAAATCTGGCTGTCCGGCCCCAAACTGGTGTAAGTAATATTGATCTCTACTGGCTACATAGGTCCATGCAGTTTTTCTGAATACGCTTATCTATAATTATTTTGTAAATAGTTCTATTAACTGTCATATTATTTTTAAATACCATAGTTACACATTTTTGATTCAAAATAAATGGACTATACTGCAATTCCAATCAATCAACAATACTTTATTCAATTAAGGCAGTGAGAAGGTGCTTATGAAGGTCAAAACTACTACCGGTTTGTAAAACATTAAAGTCATCAAGAAGAACTGGCAAAAATTAGGTCTGTTTTATCTTTTCATTACACACACAACACTGTTTGTCATTTCCAAATGTCACCATTGTTTACATATTAATCCACCCTATAATAGCCTTTTTAGTTATCACATTTAGAGTTACTTTTTAATACTTATTATAATATCCTAACTTATATTAGTTCTGTTTATGTTATACAAAGAACTTCCCAGCAAAATCTCATACTTTTAGACTCAACAATAGCAATGTTCTACCTGTCATTCTTAAGACATTTATTAATTTAATTTAAAAAATCGTATTTTAAATGTTCACTAAGCAGAATAACTTTTCGATAATATGTATATTCATTTACCCAGTTATTCGGTGGGCTTCTCATACCGCGATCATCCAAATGTCCATTCTCCCAAATATACCAGTCGTTGTAGTATTCATCTTTGTTGGCCGATTTAATGAACCATTCGCTCTCGTTGCTCGTGTGGTTTGGCACGAAGTCCAGCACTATCTTTATGTCTATAAAATTAATTATTCAACATGCTAACTATGACGTAGCCAAATGTATCTATTAATGAACTGTACAACGATATATGGCGGTGATGCGACGTAAAATCAGAATAGTTTTCTCGGCCAACATATAAAATTCATTGAAACTACAGATATAATTCCTAGATGCTTACGAATCTTTAGGGGGAATACAAAAATTTCCGTACGTCTGACTTCCGTATGAGTCTTGGTGAGTTGCTTTATTTTTTGGCAATTAAGCTTCCAGATTGTTACTGCCGTTATCGAGTAAGTTGGCTTGCGATAATTTCAATGTCCAAACAAGATGGTGGCCCCCTTGTTACAACTTTGCAGGCAGTTTTTATAGCATATCAGAATCCATGCCCTGTGGTATTATTTTCCATCCATTTCACTTGTGCGCTTTAACCAAACTATGTTACATAAAATGCCAACTAAATGACAAAATAAAGATTCAAATAGCACAAGCCCCTTAATAACATATAAAAGCCACTAGATGCCAGACTAAGACCAGCCAAAAACTCAAAAGTTGTCTAATAATCCTATTATTAACGCTTTCATTGCAGCGCCTTAAGAGTTAAAATTTTAAAACCTCTTACTTTTAGGAAATACGTATTATACACAACTCTTCTGCAATACTTTAAGTTTATATTAGTGAGTCTTAAAAATATTACCACGTAAATAAATTTAGTATCGCTTATTTATAATATTTATTCATCAAAATTATGCTAAAATGAAACTCGGTAGTTAGAGATTTCAAGTTGAATATTCATAATCGCTATCATGTCAACCAACAAATACTATACTAAAACATAGCTAGCTAGTGATATTACCTGTTGAAGTGAACTTATACATAATTGAATAGTGATATGCTTGACACTGTATGTACTGATGAAATAATTACCTGACGGTATTATTAAAGCTTAGGTACTAAGCTATATACATGTGGTAGATGATCAATCAAATCATTTTAATCAACAGTTTGATTTAAGAAAATCCTTAAATTCATATGTCTTCAGTTAATGCTTAAATAATTAATAATTTCTTTCAAAATTTCACCTTGTAAATATAAACTCTCAAAATTGTAATTACGATGAACAACGTCTTAATTACTTTTCCTATTCAATGAATCGAATAATTCTTCTACATGTATGTTGGAAAATAAACCAATTTGCTAATAATTATTTGGTCTTAACACAACGTGAATAAGGCTGAAAATATAAAAACCTATAAACAATGAAGCAATTAACTATGATTTGCTATGAAAGCTATGATGTGATTGAATGTAAGAGAGTTTCGTTAACATCTGGTAGGGTTGAACACTAAAAGGAACCCACAAATAAATAAATGTTACTCTGGATCTTTCCTATAAGCAAGGTAGGCATAATATCCTCTCTTCCTTTGTACCATGAATTAAGATTATGTTTAATATCGCCTACGGGAAATTAACTCTCCTTTGGTGTACCTTATCTTCCATTCATCTTTGGTTTACATTATCTTAATCCATGAAAAGTAAGTAACAACTATCATAGAATTAGAGTATTTTATAAGTGCCTTAGAAATATAGGAATATAAAAGCTATTCTGTTAGTATTTTAGTTTTAACTAGACCTTAAATATTGAAGTAAATATTAAAGTACTTATCGGCAGTAAATGGAGAGATAAATATGTATCAACTCTAATATAATATAGAATACAGTCATGAAATTCAACGTAATAGAAAATTATGTACGCAATCTGTCTTGTTAACAAATTTAATAAAGCCCTCAATATCCCTTTGAACTTAATGCATAAATTTACATTAAGTATGTTACCATGAATAATGTGAAGTGTTTGCTTACATGTTGTTCTATTTCATGATATATCTTCCAATGATCATGTTTATCATAGCTTAGTGATACTGGTTTAACAGAGTCTAAATTAACTTTGAAAGATATTAGATTCAAAGTGCTCTTTTAATAAACATACTCAAGATATTTGTATATAATAATGAAACCTAGTAAATTAAGAATCGGCCATTAAACCGATACTAGTGTGAATTATTGGGAACGCCTATGACAGCTACGCAGACTAATAATTCCATCCATAATTATAACCAAAGTATCAGCAACAGATCAGAATTTTGTGCTTCATTGGGCACATTATGCTATTTCGTAGATACGTATTCGGAAAAACGAACAATAAGTGGAAAAATGGAGTCTAAATGTATCAATTAAATGACAAAGAAAAGATCTTTCAATGCTGTTAAAAAGCTGTTTGCTGGAGTTACTATTATTGTATCCACATCTTACAAAATGTAAACACATTTTTCCAACAGTTCCATATCTTAACAGTAAGCCAATCCGAAAAAATATAAAAAGTTACACCTTATGAGATTATAAATACAAATAATCCTTCTGAACCAGGCAACCTTACATACAAACCCATATTATTTCCATGTGAATGCACTTAGTCAAACGCAATGCGAGAACCGACTAACTAAACCATACAACACCCTATAATAGAATACACTTGCCAACATTCAGAACAATGTAGTAACTTTGGGTAAATGTTGAGTTATAGAGTGAATAGTATAATACCACGTTCTTGATAATAAGTATTTCTCTCGCCGCTGTATAAGCGTCGGCACGAGGAATAATTATGAAAAAAGAAATAGCATACAATTATGGAATCGGTTTCAAGTAGACGAAAATACGTCGACACGAGGTGGGTGAAAATCAAATAAACGATATGTAAAATATCGTATTTAGGGATTGAATATTTTGTTCATTTATATGGGACCACCTCTGAGTATGGCCAATTCAAACAACAAAAGAATCATTTAAATCGGTTCACAATTGACGGAGATATATAAAAAATAATAATAAAAAAACATACAAACGGACATAGTAACCTCCTCCTTTTTCGAAGTCTGTTAAAAAAATGGCAATGGTAGAACAACTGATATTGTATATAAGTTTAAAATATAACTTACGTAATATTCTTTGTGCAAAATTAAATCGCAAACTTTTGGTACACATAAGGTTAATTTAAAATGGGCTATAACAAATTGTTGAAGAATAAGACTGAGTAAATTAAATTTATAGCTTGTATGTTATGTACAAAAGTGGGCTTTCTAATGAACTCAAACTGGATCACAAACTGGTACAAATGATGAGGAATCGCTCAGAGTAACCCTAAAGATAAAAGTGGCAAACGAACATATGGACCCCTCAATGTTGGGCACCGCCAGAGGTGACACTTACGCATTGCGGACCCTTCAATAATCTTCAATACTTTTCCCTTGAAAAAATCCATACTATAGTCCCCTGAGAAAACCGGAAAGTCATTCCACAATCGGAGTGTTCATACGAAGAAGGCCCTCTAGAATCGGACCGTTCGTGACCATTTCCATTCTACGATGGTGTATAGTAGCCACAGGTATGATGTTGAACAAAAAAAATGACTTGTTTGAAAAATCGCAGCTAAAAGATATCCATACAAAAATATGGGAAGTCAGTGAGACAGAAGACTAGGAAGATTTTCAAACATATTAACTGATTGATGTTCAATAGTCATTTTATTTCATTACACGGTCGTAGTGTAAGTGGAAGACTTGATCTCACTTTTATAGTCATTAGTATATCCATGTGAATTCGGGGCAAGTCAACTAGTATATAATAAATATATTTCGCATAAGAAGTAATATTACTTTTTTATGACATTAGATTATTCGATTTTGATACGTGAAAGAACAATTTGCAACTCACTAAGTTCACTGGCTTTCTTCAACAGCTGTTCGAAATCATCCGTAGTTCCATATTCTGGTTGAATATTGTAGTAATCTGATATATCATAGCCGAAGTCGTGCATCGGAGACTTGAAAATCGGAGATAGCAATGCAGCTTCTATACCGAGTTCCTTTAAGTACTCCAACCTTGAAGTTATTCCTAAAATATTGTAATTTTCAAATAGAATCATACCACAAAATTATCCATTACTAGCAAACGTTCAAACTATAATAAAAATAATATAAGAGTTGTTATGCAATTTATGAAGAATATAGCTTTTTATTAGTGAAATAATTCCTAGAATCGAATTAATAGTTCTATGGACTCCTTTGCACAAATAAACCAACTTTACATAATTAGAATAATAGTAAGGATATGCGAAAACATACTTTAGTTTGTATTAATGTGAACTAGGAATGTTTTAGAAAACATTAGCGTAGTCATTTCTAAGAAAAAAAAATCGTTGAAATAGGTCCAGCCGTTTCGGAGATTACCCGGAACAAACAAACAAACAGACATATCGACATAATTAAAAAAAATGATATTTGTAGCACCACAGATATATGTATTCACCAAAAAGTATTTATTTTAATATTACATACACACTTTATTTTTATAATACGTAATATATCACAAATCAAAAATTGGGAACAAAACTAACGTACAATAAACTTTTTGAGGAGGTTTTGCTAGGATTTCAGTCTATCATGCAGTGTATTTTATATTTTATTCATAATCTTATATTATTTTATATTGTGTTAAATTGGTGGCGTTTTATGTAATATGGTTCGTTTATTGTACATAAGTCAAATGAATGAAAAATAATACCACGGAGCACGAATTCTGCGGTCTTGAAAATTAATAAGATAAAAATTTACGAAATATTATATAGAGAATTTGGGGCTTATATTTTTTCATTAACTTGGACATAAAAATAACTGGCTAAAGAATACATAATAACTATCTACATTGACAACTTCAGAACTCGCAGAATGGATTAATTCCTTCGCCTGTCTTATTGGACGAATATTATTACCACTAAACTTTTTGAATAGGAACACAAAATAAACCCTGAAAATATTTGCGAGAGAATGTTATCAGGTCACCATGACAACGTATATAATACTGATGGTAACACGCAGCGGAAGCTCTCAAAATAGCCTGATTTTGAGACATTCTTCATTAGTGCTCCACTCTTCGATAAATGAGCAATCAAACACTGAAAGGGATTTTCAAATCGGACCGGTAGTTTTTTTTTTTCACTTTGTTTTTGGCTATCAATCTTTCAGATTATTACTGCCATTGTCGCGTAGTCAATAATATTACAAAAGTCGTGCGATCACTTCAATATTTAAGCTTCGTGTGAGTCAATATTCTAACAAGATGGTGGATCCCTTGTTAGAAACTTCCTGGGAGTTTTTGTGGCATCTTAGAATTTCATGCTCCGTGGTATTATTTTCCATTCACTACATTTATGCACAATAAACTAACTATATTGAGTAAAATACCACCAAATTTACAAAATATAGAGTCAAATAACACAAGATTATGAATAAAATATAACATCCACTACATGACAGACTAAGATCCCGCCAAAAACTCCAAAGTTACTCTGACCGGTAGTTCTTGAGATTAGCGCATTCAACCAAACAAACAAACAAACTCTTCAGCTTTATATATTAGTATAGATTGAAACCATTTGTAGAAATCTTTCTCGTGTATTAGTAACTGATCCACGCAGCTTTGTTCTCTTGTAAATGGTTTTAATATTTTATAGAAATACGTGCTTTGTGTGGAATAATCTTCTGCTGTTTCTAATTTTTTTATTGCACTTTTATTACTACCATTTTACCTCTATAAACCTTTTGCCTACATTAAATTATGTGAGAGAATCAAACAATGTCTAATCTAGATAATCTTCTTTGTCTTCAAGTAAAAATTTCGTTTAAATTATTTAGGCTATTTCGATAAAAGCTCAGACAAACAATAGACACTTTGAGTTTATTTACGTAGATCAAATTTAACGAAAACGCGAAAAAATTAATACTATAAATAAGAAAGTTTGTGAGAATATTCGCTACTTTTTCACGCAAAAACTACTCAACGAATTTAGATGAAACTTTCTAGTAACATGGTTTATGCCTCAGAGTAACACACAAAGACAATACTTTTTAATGATATTGTTTGAATAGGCCATAATATAATGATGAGTATCATATAAGTTTCAGAAAATTCCTGATATCTGGGAGCTATCTTGCGTGCGAGGTATAAACCGTGAGAGTAACGAGAACATAATGTATGGTATAACCACATAGAGACACATATGAAGACTATAAATTTAAAAACAAATGTGGTTTTAGGAAACCACGACACAAGTGATTTTTTTTCTCGGATCATAACGTAGGCATTTAACTGAAAATTTCCGGAAAATTATGCGACTAAGGGTATTAAAATCGTATTTTTTTATTATTAACTTAATAATTGGAAAATGGAAATTATAACGAGATATTAATAGTAAATAATATATCCAACTGTAAACTTGAATATCAATCTGCGTATTAAAGTACGAAATACATAATAAATACAATCATTTATGTGATAGATTGGTGTAGTCCGGTGAAGCTGTTAAAACCTTGCTGAGTCAATAGCGTAGTCAATTCGAGAGAAAAAAAAACAGATGATAAACGCATGTTAATTGAATCATTTTGAATCTAGCAATGGGCGCCGCCATACTGGCCTTGGCTGCTCTACTGAGCGTCTTTCACATCACCCCTACTCAGCGACCGTAACCCGGCTGTACGTAAGCCGTGCGACATGTGATAGATGGACGAGAAAATTTTAGGCCATGTTAAAAAGTTCTACTTTCGAAATAAATATAATTGATTCACCGTTCAGATCTCCTATTCCGTCTCCATCACTGTCCATAAATGACCTTAGATATATCTGATAAAAAACTGCCGTTTCCCACCAATCTTGTCTGACATTCACATTTTCGTATCTCGAATGTGCGGTTACCGTTAATATACTGATCCCTAATAGCCACCACATACCTGTAAAAACCATAATTTCATGAACAAGAAATAGATTAATCAAAAAGCAGATAGGAATTATTAATTTGTATTAATTTCTTTACCAAAAATGACTTACACAAAAAAACGTTAATTAATGGCGCAACTTACAAAACTAATCATGAATTACTCAATTTGACTCGCGTCAAATATTTAAGAACATTAATTAAAAAATTCAACAACTTTACGGGCTGTAAAACTTCGAGCAGTTTGACGATCCGGTAAAAATTAATAAAAAGAAATTAGCCTTAGAGAAACTATACTTTTTCGATAAATTGGATGTATTCGGAAATTCCCTCTCGAAATTTTATGTTCGAGAGAGTTAACAAGAAACAGGAATATTTATTCGGATATTTTTTGCAATTGTGATACAAACTTGTTCGAAGTCCTTCGAGGTGTCTGAAAAATTAATTGGCATATAAAAATGTTTGTCTCCTTTATATTTGGAACTCTATATCGAAGTCAATCAAAAAGTTTTGTTATTTTTCAACCACTTCTTTGATTTATTTACCTGAAGATCAGCCTTATTGATTTGGTTTGTACCTGATTTAATAATGGAAATGCAGAATATGTTTATTCCTAAGAATGTTTTAATAGTAAAAAAAATTGGTTGCCTGTAAAGTCGGTATACGGGCGAAAGTTTTACGTGACAACGACTTTGAGTGGTAAAATAATTTTCGTATAGTAGTCTCTCTCGCTCTTAGGCGGGCTAACCATGCCCGAGTGGAAGGGACGCGTGCCTCTCACTCGCTCTCATTGTGAGCGCATAACGTGAGCGGAGCGTAACGCAGTTTCTTGAAGTGTCACCCGGCAAACCAATTTATAAGACGTTGTCACGTCAAAAATACGTTCATTCATAGCATAACAAGGACTTTAAGGAATCAACAAGATGTTTTTTGATGTAAGTTTGATGTTGCATCGTGAGTTTGTTTGCCATCATCGTGGTATAAAAAAAAACGTCAGCAATCTCATCTACATCTTCAATTATTTAATAACTTATGCAGCTATAAAAAATGATAAGTTCGTGTTTTATTCGACAGTAGCCGATGCCTTCTACATTATGTTACATGGCAACTACATTTTTATCCGAATTAATTTGCGTTGTATTTCTTTAACTATTTTTTTTTATAATTCCTCACACTTATTGCCATTTAATGATTTTAAACTACCTCTATAAAATTATATTATTATTACTCAATTCCTATGGAAAAAGTTATGTATATAAAATACATAATACTCTAAAACCATTAGCCATTTCAGAGATTAGCCTGGACAGATAACGTTTCAATTTTATTTATATGTAGCGATTACGCGTCATTAATATGCTTAATAAATAAATATAGATGCTTAAAGTTACGAATAATGTTTTTTAAGCTATTGCATAGCTTCTATCGCGAGCCTTGAGCGTGGAGACCGAATCCAAAAATTCCGTAACGAAAAAACCTAACACTCCCCACTCTGCCTACCATGTAGCTCGGCCGAGCGTTCGCTTAACGTATATATGGTACGACTGTACAAAGCTCGCACGGATCGAGACTTTTTTTCCGAAATGACTACGCTGTTGACCCAGCAAGGTCTTAACAGCTTCACCGGACTACTAAGGCGAGCGCTTAAGGCACTCAGCCGATTTTAATTTGGCAACCAGCTCAAGGGTGCAAGGCACATCTCGGCTTGGCTGTTGCCTGTTGCATGCAAAATCGCGACCTATCTTAGCTAACCTAGCTAACTATTCATATATGTATGAGTTGTTGAAACGTATATGTGTACCAAGCATACACGCCTCAACAACTCCTCCATATATTTATTATCGGAAAATTGAGAGTTTTTCAGTTCGATAAGGGGAAAAAAAAGTAAACCCTTCCACTTTAATGTATAAGCGTATAGGCGTACACGTGTGTGGGGGTGATCGTGTAGTGTTTTAGCAGTGATATATATTTGTGTGTCACCGTATCGTGCAGGCAACGCACTCAAGGGCTCCCTACCGAGGGATCGAACCTAGGCTTGAGCCGCTGCCGTTGGAGGTCTAATCGGGTATACGGGAGCCAAATTAACCCCCAGACCACGGTGGCGTGATCTGTGGTTACGCGGAAGTGGGCATGAACACGCTCTGTTTCGAGGTGCAGGCTGGTACTAATCGTTCTCTGACGTGATTGAATCAGGAGGGTTGGTAAAAATGTGTCGCGGACGACTTTTCTAACGCGGAGCGTTAGGTACGGGTCCATAGTTTGCGGCGGATATCTCTAACGGACTGGGACGAATAATGTATATTATTATATGTATAGTCTTTAAAGAAATTGATAAAATTCTGTAGTATTTTTATAGTAATAAAAATTAAATACCTTTGCCGAGTGAAATTCCTTCGACGTACTGAAATAGTTTAGATTGGCACGACTCTTTATATTACTGGACTCGAAAGTAATGTTTGAAAACATATCATATTTATTCGTACTGTAGATATAACATTGTAAGAATCGAGTTTTGAAAACAAACGACCGTCAAAATTATGACTTGGGTCTTCTCACCGAACAAAATATTATTACTTCTTACAGTTCTTGCAACGACATTAATTTCAATTTTCATATTTATTTAAACTAACTTCGTCTGCACTTTTATCGGTATATTTGGGTTTAAATATAGGTATTTCTCCAGGTCTTAGTCTATATCTATGCCAATTTATTACGATCAATTAAAAGATTTAATCGTGAACAACTAACTTAACAGTGTTAATATCACATTTACATTATTGTTACACCCTTGAGTAATAAATGTGTCCTTTTGCGTCAAAAGAAATTTTCATAAAGTGAAATTAGAAAAAACGAACTAAATCACTGTTCGTATTTACACCTTATCCTAATATTCCTTTTGTTTTTCGTAGCGTTCGTTCCGGTGTCCAGAATAAAACTGTCGTCGGTCCATCGTTGCAATCTTCTCGCGCCCCGAAGGGGCGCCGGGGAACCATACCAGGGTGTAACCCTCTTTCGGTGGCCTCTCTCGCCTCCCGCTTCACGAGGGTGTGTCAATTATTTTCTTTTCCATGCCGCGTACGTTCCGGGGTTTTCTTCTCGCCTCATGGCGGTTAGTGTGGTGACTGGGTTCTCCGTTATGTATTAGTTCTCGGCTGAAAGGTCCTGGCCATCGATCTTGTGGAGCGCATACAGGGCTTTCAGACATTTCTCAATCGTCTCATCGTTGTCTGCGCTAGCCAGCGTCTTTAGAAAGGCGTCTCGTATAATATTAGGGGAGGGGCGCGCCGTCGAGTCAGACTGTTGGGTAATCTCCGGCGCTTCTGTTGCTCCTCCGGCTGCGGGCTTTCTTGTCTCGGGTTCTCTGGTGATTCTCGTTTTCCTCCTGCCGCGTCTGGCGTCACCAGTTCAGGCGGCGGTCCCCGCTCGGCGGTTACGCGCCTCGCGGCGGAACATGGGGCATGCGCGGGCGTTGTTTGCGGGGTGTGGCCCCCCGCAATTTGCGCATGTGGCCGGTTCTTCTTTAGAGAGATTACAATTTGTTGCGAAGTGCGGCCCCCGCACCTCACTAAGGCTATCGGGCGGTGGCAGTGGTGGGAGGAGTGACGGAACTATTGGCATCGATGGCATTGTGCCAGTCCGTTCCTCCCCCGCCACGCTTCAATGGACATCTTCATTCCTAGGAGCTCATTGATTTTGTAAACGGCCGAATATTGGCCAGGCGTTCCCATCAGGGAGGAGTGGAATACGCAACCTGGTCTTCCGATTCTCGCTTGAATTGACCGGGTGAATTCTTTGTTGAAGCCCTTCCTCCGAAGGTCCTCGATGATCTGGTCTGGATCGGTGTTCGGAGGCAGACTGCGAATCGTAATCTTTAAATTTCTCTCTGTTGGGGGTGCGTAGGTGTACCAGCTCACCCCCGCAAGTTTTTTCAGGTATTCTTGAATGGCTTGATGCTCTTGCAAGTTCTCCGGGAGAAAGCGTACTCCATCACCGAAGGCGCGCGCGGTCTGTGTACGCCCCAGCATGCCCGCCAGCAGTCTGGAGATTGTGGCGGCGATCGGTGCACGATGCGGCTCGTGTTAGGCTCTTACGGGTCTTCTTGGTCGCGCTCGCGCTTGCGGCGCGCGGCTTCGACTAGGAGCTCGAGTTGTTCGCGCTGCACTCGCGGGATTTCTGGTGCGCAAAATTTTTCCTTCCAACGCGGCTCTCAAGGCGCTTTCGTCGGCAGGTTGGAGTTCTCGTCCCTCGGTCTCGACCTCATCGATGCGCAGATACAGCGCCATCCAACGCGATAGCTGTTCCGAGAGGCCTCTAGCTGAGATCAGCTGGGCGAAAGCGAGGCAGTCGCTCTCGTGGTGGCTCCTTCAGAGTGCAGTACGCCGGGCGTTGACCACGCTCAGTACCACTGCCTTTGCCTTATCAGGCGTGAGAGAGTCGGAAGAAGAAGGAGATCCGTTGTCAGAAGTGGAGGTCGTCGTCGTGCTTGGGGTCTCGGTGTCTGTGGGCTTGCTCGGGGTCATACGTCGTGAAGACGCGGCATCGCGTTTAGTGCGCCAACTCGCCGAAGTCGACGCGGCGGCGCTAGTGCGGCACATTGTCGCACAGAACTGGCGAATTCGCGGAAATCGTGCGTGAGTGTTCTCGAACGCTAGGACAATGCGGGCGATCCTCTGTCGTCGGTCGTTCTATGGCTAGCTTATATAGGTTTTACAGCGGAGGGTGGAAGTCTCTCGAAAGTTATCACAATGTGAATCATGACTCCAAAAGCGCATTAAAGAAAGGATTACCTAGTTTTCGAATATCCTTGTTACAAACGTCGGAAAGATAAGTTTTAAAATTTTCTCACGCATCAATGAATGAAATGTTTAATTTTTTACAGCCTGTTAATAATGTCTGAAGAGAACGTTAGAGTAACTTTCGTTTTCGATAATAATGTACTTAAATCTTTATACTTAATTCCAGCTGTTTAACAATTTTTCATACATGGAACTAGAGACCAAGTTTTATTCCATGCATTCCATTCCATTCAGTTCATCTAAGGATTTAATTTCTATCATGGTTTTCAGTATAGCTTTATTCCTTTTTTTAACCGACTTCAAAAAAAGGAGGAGGTTATCAATTCGACTGCGTATTTTTTAGGTTTGTTACGGCATAACTTTGGATTGACTGAACCGATTTTGATGATTCTTTTTTTATTTGAAAGCTAGTGCTTCCCGTGTGGTCCCATTTAGTCCAGTTCTGTCAACAGCATCCAATGCAAAACCGTATAAGTGTTAAATTTTTTCAGACAAGCTACTACGATGCGAACTACGAGTATTTCTATAATTCTAACAAATTGTATTAAATGTATTCATAATTTATAATAATATAAATATTCAAATATCTCTAAACATATCACTTATGCTCATAAATATTGAACCATTTGTCGATGTTATTACAAAAGTATACTAATGACCACATTGTGTTTTGACCATACTATTGACCTAGTGTTTGTAGTATTGAGTAACTATTTTATGCAGTACTGTTGACAGGACACTTGAAACGCCCTAATAATATTCCATGTGTAATAAAATCATCAGTATATATGGAATACAACATATTTTATACCATCTTAATTATATCACCTCTACCCTGTGATCACGTCATTCAAATACATGCTTTGATATTCATAAATAAACTTTTTATTTTCAGGTAAGCAGCTTTTAAAACATTTGAAAGATTTCACGTAAGTAGCAAATTTGTTTGGTATGATTTTTTATCAGATTGAAAGATGTAAACTCAAAGAACGTTCACAGACGTCTAAAACCTTTAATTATTTGTGTGATTATATTATATGAATGTATTTTGTTATTGAAATATCGTCTTTTAAGAGCAACGGGCTTCCATCTTTTCAATATTGACAAATTTCTAAGATTCTTAGATTTTCTAAATCAGTAGATAATGTATAAACCTACTGTACATTACTGTTAATAAATTTATCATATTAATAATTAAAATGGACAAGTTTTGAGGACAGTACTTAATTACGTATTAATTTTTTATTCACTTCGAGGAAAATTATAAAAACTAGTAATCGTCAAGTGGTGTAAATTCGACAATAATTCATTAATTGTAGAAGTTCAAATATTATGGAAAAACTTGAACTTTTCCAAAATATTTTATTGACATAGCTCGTCAGTATATGACAAGCAAAAAAAAAAAAACGCTTAAAAAATTGAGGAGGAAGATACACTCAACTGTTTTTCGTATGTTATCTATACTATATAGATCTTTGAAGTTATGATATTTCTGTATAAGCAGTCGTACACTCAAATCCTATCATGAGCCTGACTTAAGTGCATTTCAGTATCAAATTCAATCATAATCATCATTGCTATCTAAGACCATATAGTCTCTTAACATTAGTTGACATTATAGGTACTCGTAAAACCAATCTAAATATAATAACAATGCATTTTTTTTTTCGAACTGACTACGATATTGGCCTTACTAAGCCTTCACAGCTTCACCGAACTACATCATAATAACAGTGGAAATGTAACATGTCTCTACTATTTAGATTTCTGAGAAAATAAAAATGGATCAGGTGACTAGGAATAAGTAATAAAATATATTTCAATCATTTTTAGAAATGTTTCTGTCTATCTGTGTGTTTGTTTAAACACGCATCACTGCTAAAGTATTGCGTTTACGATAAAACTTCGCCAAGAAAATCACAAAGCATATTCTCGAGTAACGTTTAATTTTAGATTCATTAAAATCAGTTCACTCTATCAAAAGTTATTGTAATTTGTAATTTTTTATTGTATTTTAATTTTAAGACAACTCAATTTTAGTACGAAAGAAAAGTAGATAAGTAAATGGACTTAATACATTTAGATGATTTAATTATTAACTACTGGACTCTGCCCGCGACTTCGTTCGCGTGGACATAGTTAATCGGGGCTAACTAATATGCAGCGCAAACTCTCAAGAGGAAAAAACACCCCGATTTTTAAACATTCTTCATTGTTGATCCGCTCCTATTGGTCTTAGCGTTATGATATATAGCCTATAACCATCCTCGATAAATGAGCTACATAACAATGAAAGAATTTTTCAAATCAAACCAGTAGTACCTGAGATTACCCTCTACAACGTCAGAATTCACAACGTCACAAACTTTACCTTTTTATAATAATACTATAGATTTTCTTACATTATGTTCCACACAAACGTGGTGGCGGGCACGGCTAGTACAATGCAAGAATGATAAAAAATAATGTAATTATTAAAATAAATACATAAATATAATATTCTTTACACATGCACATATACATGGCTTGACATTACTCATAATTGCAAACTAAAAATAGCTTCTGTGCTAGTAACTAAATAGATTATATGCATATTTCAAAGTACAGACACATAAATGTTGTAGTCCGGTGAAGCTGTTACGACCTTGCTAGGTCAATAGCGTAGTCAGTTGGAGAAAACAAAAACACAACACTGCGAATTTTGCTCGTCATACAGAATTCGTATGTGTTGGAATGAGTTCTATAGCCTAAAAGCCTAAACGAATCCCGGCTAAATAGGAAGTTTGCTACCACTCTACTACGAGGCATTTTACAAATAGTTAGGAAGTAGAAATAAAATATGATTTAAATATATCTCATTAAACGATTATTCTAGGAAATCTTACATACGACATATTTAGCGCTCCTTATTTGTCTTTATGGAAACATAAACAACGTATCATACTGTATTATATCATTTTACAGAGAACTAGCCTCTGTCCGTGACTTCGTTCACGTGGAATAGTTAGTTTGGGCTAACACTAACACGTAGCGGAAGCTCTCAAGAGGAAAAAAGAACCCATTTTTGAAACATTCTTCACTGGTGCTCTACTCCTTTTAGTCACAATGTGATGATATATTGCCTATTACCTGCCTCAATAAATGAGCTATATAACACTGAAAGAATTTTTTAAATCGGACCAGAGTAGTTCCTGAGATTACCCGCTGCAACGTCACAAATCACAACGTCACATACTCACAAACTCTACCCCTTGATAGATTCATTTCTAATATAGAATTAGACTAATTTTGTGACAGAGTGCCTTAACTGTACCGATGGACTATAGCGGTCTTGACCCTTTTGAACTTCACAGATACATCGAGACATATATGTCTATTCTATCGCATATATAATGAAAAATATTCTAGCAAAACCTTCGATCCAAACTTGCTTCTCTCTTCACCGGCTGCTTGTTCATTCTCACATACAAATATTTAGGAAAATCGATACAACAGTCAGTTATTTTGGGACATCATCATACATATGTTAAAACTATGGAATAGATTACAGAGCACTATTTTCTGTGAAGGACCTTGAAATATACTTCTTTGGCTCTTGGCAAAAACAATACCTTTAGTTGTTAAAGTTATGTAGTATAAACCATTTATCCCAAGACAAGCTATGTACCTTTTTATTGGCTTTTAGCTTAAAAAAAGTGAGATGAGTCAAGTTAAAAAATGCTGATAAAGAATTGATAAACATCTACGGTCAATATATACGTCTCCAAGTTAGTTTTCGTTAGAATGGCGCATCAGTTTATGAATCCCCAAGGGTATGAAGTTTATCTTCAGAGTCTGACTTAGAAATGTTTATTAGATTCTTTCTTTTTTGCAAAAAAACGTTGAGAATCTCGTCGAAATTCTATATATTTATTTTTATATTAAAACCTAGTCTAAGCTTCAAGTAGGTAATTTTCTACTATTTGAAGGCTGCGGATCTTGAGATGGGCATAGTGAGTCTTTTCGTCATAACAGCTGGCTTAGGAACTTTTTGTTTCAAGTGCTATGTATCCAGTTAGAACTCTTTCATTTGCCAATATTAGTTTGAGATCGTAATTCACTCGCAATCCGGTTTCAAGTTTATAACAAGAACTTTAGATTTGAAGTTACCTAAGAAATACAATGAACCTGTGGTACAAATCAAATATTATTTTTATATAAACATATGTGGATTTACTACGTAAACACTCAGCGGAAGTTGTCCCGTCGTGATACTAAATAAATGTTGACAAATTATATACGTAAACCTTTCACATAAATCATTGTATTTACTAATGAAAATCCGTTGACATTTTTCAGTTTATCGCGGACAGACAGACAGACGCAGTACAAGATTTTGTTTTATAATATGTAGTAATTAGGGTATAAACAAACTTGACCCTAACGAGAACATGTAGACTAAATGATTAACACCCTTGTAAACAGAAAATCAAATGAACTTGCAGTTAGCTGACGGCAAGCTTTCCAATTTCTTATCTTTGTATGTCAGCCTTTACTTAACCCTTCGTAGGCAATTAATCCCCATTTATAAAATTACTCAGCTAAAATGTTGAAGTTAGGTTTTAGGGTTGTGGAATTTCCCTAAAATAATTAAATTGTTACGTATGTATTTTTCGAAAAAATGCCCTCGACTTTGTCTGCATATGATTATAATACAAAATTTAAAAACAATTACATATTACCTAGGTCCATCTGATCGTGATTATCGTAAAATGTATAGCGTAAACGCTTTCTCAATAAAAAAAAGATTTTAGTGTGTGCCTTAATTACTGGCGGAGGATTGTTCCTTCATACAGCTTTAAAAAAATTAACCTACTATTTGACCAGTTGATCTCAAAGGGCATGTAAGGCATGCAACTTCAGTCATGTTAAAAATATTGAAAATGTAATTGGAACGTAAGACTAAAGTGACTGATGTCAAAATGTGTTTGCCATTTACATGTGTGTATATGTTGTGTAAAATTCAAACAGTCGTAATAGTAATAGTAGTGTGAATAATGTATATTTTAATTAATTTAATATGCTTGTTATGCATTTTATATAAAATAGCTTTTTGCACTTCTCCTCCATATAAACTTAGACTATGCCAAATTTCATGTTCATCCGTTCGCGCAATTCGCTTAAAAAGGGGTACAAAGTTTCGGCTATTGATATATAAGGTGATATATGGTCCAAGTTTAGTTCAAACTAAGCTATTATGTTAATTTTAACTACTTTTCATTAGGAAACTAACACAGATGAATAGGTTCCAAACACTTCAAATCTATGAGAAACCAAATAAAAATTCAAACTACATTAGAGCGGTAACATGTAGTCAGTATAATTTAGTCGGTATAAAATCATTTGCACTGCAGATCGTTCAAATGAAAAAATCTCCTGACTTTGGTATTACTGGACGTCGGCCTACTGATGTGTGGTCAGAGCTTCTCAGCTTTTAAAAGAGTCCTATATTTACGAATAAATGTTATTTTTATCAATACGATCTCTAATGGACAAATGTAATAATTACCAAAGACTAAAAGAATCTTAAATACTACTGATATAAATATGAAACTCAATAAACCACGATTGCTTCTCTCAAGCACCAAGACAGAAAGCCTTACAATTAATTAACTAAAAGTTGACCGTTAACTTTAGTATCGAACCTGGCGTATATTCCATTCGTGATTAGTTTTGAGTAAAGCATCCTTAGAATTTCCACTTTTATAGCTTCATTTGAACGCTATTAAATTCCTAAATACAATTTACTATGTTTAAAACAATTTTTTGGTCGCGGCTTCGCTTGTGTACTTTATATTTGATATATGCTTTGGAAATACTTAATTATTTTCATGACCTGGGTACTTTTCATCACTAAGAAAGTGCATGCATTATGCATGATAATCTGTTAAGTAATTAAGGGATGAAAAGGTAACAAACGTAATTTTCGTTCTTATGATATTAGTTAGGGTAACTAGCATTTCATCTTATTAAAATTTAAAGCTCTGTATTTATCGTCACACTTGTATTATTTAATAAATGTTAAATTTATTTTTTTAGCCTCCAGGCAACTATCTAGCAGTATCTCTTCTCGTGACATTCAAAAAGATAAAAGACGCTATACCTGTAATAATGACTGCGTTCCAGTAGAAGCCCACAACACTCAC
>JACEII010000008.1:16441752-16498789 GCA_014332785.1 Antheraea mylitta | reverse complement strand
ATATCTGGTAACCCATCTGTTGTTTTGCCTCCTATGACATAAAAAAAAGAATTTCCTTTTTATTTTTTTTTTCTCGAACTGACTACGCTATTGAACTTTATTTTTTGGCCTTTACAGCTTCACCGGACTACTAAGGCGAGTGCTTAAGGCGCTCAGCCGAATAAAAGAATGAATAGAAGAAGGAAAAGAATTTCCTTATAGTGTCTTTAAGAAATCTGTAGTTTACATAATCTTTATGATTTTTGCTTAAATTTAACTTAAAAGCACGCGGTTTCTACGCTTAAGTTAATACACGTGACATGAAACCTAATTACGACCAGCATCTAGATGTTACAATAGATATTCCAGAGCCGTAGTACGCCATTAAGTGCAATTCACTCACACAAAGCTTATGTACTATGTCTTATAACTTTGTACAGTCTGGATGTTGGTATATGTAATGAGATATTACGGGATACATCCACTGAGGTTTGATATCAATATGTGTTTATTAGAGTTAGTTTACTATGGATCTAGAAGATGCGAATTATAGAAAAGACCGTTTAAGGCAAAATTGGACTTTTGAGGTGAAAATTTCTTTAGACGCACTGAGCGTTTTTTATTTTGGTAGGAAATAAACTTATGATTTATTTTTATTATTTATTTATTTATAAGACAACAAAGGTCCACAAAACAAAAACAAATTATATACTAATACATAAACTGGTAGTAAATTAAAAAATACAATTAAAATTAAGTAACTATCTTAAAATGTGTTTAACTATATTAATATGTGTTTTTATACAAATTAATATGAAATAGGATGAAAAGATAACAGATGTCCAGTGCTTCATAAAAGGACTGTTGTACATGTCGACCATTGTTCTCAATATATTATTGGGACTATCGCGAATTTTACCCTAGGGGCCTACCCAAGTTCCTTAACGACAATCACTAACGCAAATAGATAACGAAAAACGGAAATCCCCAGGATGTATGCTATTCTCTTACGGATTATAGCATAGAAATCATCAACCCTACCATTTTGGAGTGTAAGGGGTGTCGAATAACATCATAAAACTTGAGACACCCAAGCCAACCTCACCTGCACATGGTGCACCCTGCTGAATAACGAACGAGGCAATGGCGAAAGCGGGGTGGTAGGGTTTTACAGCCCGACTGGGTCGCAAACACCATGTATATGGCGAAAAAGCCCGTAATAGTGACTCGCTTCTGCGCGTCGCGTTTCGGGATCAGCCTGTGCATAGCCAGCTTTTTGCAAGCCGACATGACAGTGGCGACCGGCGATGGATAGTGTGTCACTCGGTGGTCGCTATTGTTTTTGGATTGTACTGTGCTTATCATCTGGCACAGTGCAGTCATTTTGCCGTGCTACGATAAAGAAAAAAATTTGCAAACATCCCAGATTGACATGCCGGTAAGCGTGATCGACCATATTGCGCTTGCTCTGCTTGCGTCAAACTAGCGACGCGTAGTATAGTAGCCCATGTACATCAAATGTTCATACTTTATATTGAGTTTATGTAGCCCGTCATATGTTTGATTAATACATAATTTATGCTACTTTGCACTTCCACCTGGAATTGATTGACCAACTACTACGTCTAAACGTGTTTCGCTCCGTCACGGAGCATCATAAGATCGATGTTAACTCTTCCGTTGCGAGCGCCCGCTTGCAATTATAATATATAAAAATGTATATAATTATTGTTCGAAGTGGCAATAGATTTGAAAAGCAGAATAATTTCAATAGGTATACAAATTATTTATGAACATAAATTAGGATTATAATAATTCAAAAAATAACACGGTTATTTCATTATTTTGAGTTTTCTCGTTATCTTCTTTTAAGACGTATTTCGTAACATCGTATAGCTTAGTCACAGTTTTTAGTACTACTATAACGTAAATAAATATTACATTAAAATGAAAACTGTGAAATTCAGGTAATTAAATCTTTTACCGTTATATGATGATTGAAACCGCTTGAGGTAAACAAGTTCATAGCGTAGAACTGAAACCTTATTTCTTGTGCAAATATTAATTTAATTAACATAGTTACTAATTGCAGACTAATATAACACAGCTGAACCTATGGAAGTCATATAAGTAGTAAAATGATACTTTTCATAATATTATAAAGATTGAACGAATAAATCAAAATTCAAACTTTTGATCGTAAGATTAAGGAATAAGGAATTTAATATAATCTCCTTTTTAATAGAACATGTCTTGTATAAAAAATACGGAAATATATTAACCATGAAAAAGATACCAATAAAAAGCGGCAAAGTAATGTATTGGAAAAAGATAAAAAATAGAGTTTTTCTTTCTTCCATTGTCTAGTTGATAGTAAAAAGCAATGCAAGCTTTTAACTAGGCTTCGTTTAATTTCGATCAGAACATTTCAATTGCAGAATAAAATAATATTTGTACACTTTTTATAAATTAAACTGTACATAAGTGATGTATAAGTAAGACTTTAGGGTAACAGAAGTGTTTTAAGAGGCAAGTACCACGCCCCTTTCACTTGAATCAACTGTCCTGACTTTCATATAGTAAGATGAGCCGTAATGTAAAGGTGCTGGCAGTAGGGTTGCCAACCGTCCTATAAAATATAGTATTGTACAATATTTCAGGTCGGCGTACTATATACTGTTGAAGAAATATACGAGTACAGTACGCAAAAATACTATATTTTCAACACCGAACGAAATCTAACAAACAAGTATTCATTTTTAAAGATAAATAACACGCCTTTTCCTTAAATCTTGAGTGAGGCGAGTTCGTATAGCCTAATTCCGGACTCCGAACGCATCTACAATCTTTTGGCATTGGCTCCGATCTCTGTTCTCTATACTAACTGGAGGCGCTGGCAGCACGTCAAAGTTGTCAATATCAATCCAAAAAATGAATGCAATAAAACATATGACACTTTTATTGCAGACGAAACATTAATAAAAATGCAGAAAGTGCATAGAAATATAGTTTTTATAAAAATAAATAAATAACAAATATAACTTTGTCTATTTTTACTTTTTTCCATAAAATACTATATTTTTAAAAAAAGTACTATATATTTTTCCATGACTTATTTTGAAAAATACAGTATTTCGCTGAAACAATGTTGGGAACCTTAGCTGACAGAGGGGCTGTGAAGCACGTTCTTGTTGATTGTGGGGTAGGTATAATAGTTAAGTATAACAGTTCGGTGTTTGTGAGGGTGCTTCCAAAAAGTTATTGATGTGAAAAATCTATAGTCGTGGGTAAACCTGATTGTTGGTGCGGCGACGCAAAATACGAATTTTGCACTATTAACGAATTGCTGAAAAACATTTAAAATCTTATCTGTAAAAACATAAGATTCAAATTGTTTTATCAGCCACTCGCACTACTCTTGTTACGCGGCACGTAACGCACTAACGCCCTTGGATAAATGTCGTCAAACACATCGCCTCCGCTTAGTTGAATTTTGTATTTAATAAAAATGAATGTTTAATATTGATGTAATAAAATAGACAGTAATTATTTTATTGAAAAATTCCAGACATAGTCTATTCTTTTATACATATAACTTATATAAAACAAGTTCGTTATTTCATATTATCCCCTACTCTCTTTTTTCTGTATATGTTGTATATGATATGTTGCAAGTTAGCAACATTCATTGCCATGCAGACGGTAGCACTGGGGATGCTCTATACACTGGCCGGACTAATATTTCCCGGGAACGCGTCGTTGAGTGCCGGAATCAACTTTTGTCTGAAATGGAGACGTCACTCGAACACGTCTCGCATTGGGGTAGACAAAACTTGGTCGATTTTAACCCTACTAAGACACAAGTTTGCGCATTTACCGCGAAAAAGATCAAATTTGACATAATGCCCAGCTTTCAGGGAGTCCCTTTAGTCGCCAAGCCCAGTATTGGTATCCTCGGCGTTGACATATCGAGTGACGTTCAATTTGGCGGTCATTTGGAGAACAAAGCATTGTTGGCCTCCAAAAAACTAGGTGTCTTTAATAGGGCAAAACCGTATTTCTCACCAGAACACCGTTTACTACTCTATAAAGCGCAAGTCCGCCCACACATAGAATACTGTTCTCACCTTTGGGCTGGAGCGCCTCAATATCAACTGCTTCCGTTTGACCGCATCCAGCGTAGAGCAGATCGAATCGTTGGCGACGAGGTATTATCCGATCGGCTCGACTCATTGGCACTGCGTCGGGACATCGCGTCTCTTTGCGTTCTTTATCGCAATTACCACGGAGAGTGTTCAGAGGAGTTGTTTGGACTTTTACCTGCCGCTACATTCCACCATCGTGCTACCCATCTGAAACTTAAATTTCATCCACACCACCTCGATGAGTGGAGGTCTTCCACGGTGAGGTTTTCAAGGTCGTTTCTGCCTCGTACTGCGACCTTGTGGAATCGACTCTCAGCGGCGGTGTTTCCAAGCAACTATGAATTGCAAACCTTCAAGAAGCGAGCGTACACTTTTCTTAAAGGCTGACAACGCACTTGTGACTCCTCCGGTGTTGCAAGCGTCTATGATCAGCTACCATCGGGTGACCCGTCTGTTCGTTGGTCCCCTATAATATAAAAAAAAAACATCTGCCAAACGTTCCGTGGCGGCTAATTTGTTTTTACATTTTTACATTACGTGTGCCTTTCATTAAGATATTTTTTCCAAATTAGTTCTTTTATCTAATGAGGCACAAGAATTTTTAGAGTCAAGGATGAGCATCCGCTATCTATTCGTCGCTTGTCTAATTTGACTTAATATCACACATCAACAAAGAAATAGATGAGATTTGAAAAAGAGTTTCTTAACATCCAAAATTATATCGTGTTTTTTTGTAAGATGACGAATTTATGGCACTGTGCCTAATTATAAGCTTAATAAGATGTGCAATTCATGGACAGTCGTTGTAATAAGCTGCTTTGCAAGCCTCTCGGAAGCTGGATTCAGACTATCTCATCCTCAAACGTGACAAGCTAAAAGAGTAATTAGGATGGACGTATCACCACTTGTATGCAACAGTAATCCAGACGAGTTCTCTTCCATTCTATTTAATTGTCAGGTAGATATACGTCTGCTAATCCCGTTTCCATGCTTAAGAGAATCGCTATGTAGACCGTTACACCTCGCTTATAGTCGTCACAATGCAATCAGGCACTATTGTTATATCTGACAGCTCAATAATTAATATAATAACATTCTGCATGGATGTTAACAGATATACGGAAATAGACGTAGTATAGCTTTCATTCAGAAAAAAAAGTATTATTCGCGGTCGATGGGTCAATTATACATTCGCAGTAGGCGCGCGAAGTCACGAGCAGAAGCTAGTAGACTCTAAAAATATAGAAACATGATCAATATCTAAGAGTAGTAGTTACTCTATACACCATTCCAATTCAATTTCGCATTTAATCCGGTTGGTTTCCGCGGGCGTTGAAAGCAAAATATATACGTCTTATACAATTATTATCTTTCCTTTTCGATTTATATCTTTCTTCTCTAGATTTATATAATCATTGAAGCCTGTTTTCGTACAGTAATTAATACATTTTATTTACAATACAAGATTTAAGACAACTTTCTTATTATACTTTGGATATTTTTGGAGTTTGAGCAGTCCTACTTGGAGTTAAATTTAAATGTGTCGCGCTAAAATCTAGAGGGCTTACTTTTAAGGCCGGCTGACGGAACACACCTATATTTGGCTACATGCATCCAACTCAAGGGTGTAACATACTCAAACGAGATTAAAAAAAAAAATGCTACGATATCATCAGAATGTTTTTTCACTTCAACGGCATATCCGTTTCATTGCAACTATTCAAACCTTCATTGAAATTTATAAAGCATCACGTGGATTATAGTGTATGAAACATTTTTA
Organism: Antheraea mylitta; assembly: GCA_014332785.1. Classification (NCBI taxonomy): domain Eukaryota; kingdom Metazoa; phylum Arthropoda; class Insecta; order Lepidoptera; family Saturniidae; genus Antheraea; species Antheraea mylitta. Next base: position 16,492,885 of record JACEII010000008.1, on the reverse strand, counting down.
CAGTATTTAAAAACTAGTTTAGAATATTTAAATAACTCAAGATTTTTTAATGAATATATCATTAAAATCGTGTCAGACATAACTACGTAGTACAAATTAATAGGCAATATTTGAATGAAATTTATTTTTAAAAAACCTAAATTTATCCTGTCAGTTATGATTCTATAATCTTACCTTGTTATGGGAATAAATAATTTTAAAGAAATAATGCTAATATGAATATTTTTATAATTATAGAACCTTATACAAGTTTGTAATATCTCTGTATGAGAAATAATTAATGAGCATTGAAACGAAATACTGCATTATGACAAAATAACACTGTCCACAGTTTATTCCAATATATAATATTACTGAAAATATTCCCAAACCTGAAAAAGGTAAAACATGCAAAAAGTATTTAAAACTATAAAGTAGATTCATTGTTAACACGAACCATAGTTTTTTTTATATCATAGGAGGCAAACGAACAGATGGGTCATCTGATGTTAAGTGATCACCACCGTCCATAGATACTTGCAACACCAGGGGAGTCGCAAGTGCGTTGCCAACCTGTATTTGGGAGGAGGGCGGGGGAGGGGCAGGAAGGGAAGGAAGAAGGGGAAGGGGAGGGTAGGTGGATCTCCGGCTCTCTCACTGACCGAACGAAACGCAACAATGCAAGCAGTGTTACTTCACGTTGGTTTTCTGTGAGAGAGTGGTGCTTCCCCGGACGAGCCGACCCATTCGTGCTGAAAACAATAATAGCTTCAGCTTGGCTCTACCAAAGCTATATGCTATAAAACCACTACCATTCGTTCAACATCGAGTAATTTCAACTATATAGTAAATTGAATTAATACAACTCAAGAAATTTTACTAGAGATTTATATAAAAAGATATTCAAAAAACAAGGAACAAATTGTTTAATTATATAATTAAAAAACCGTAGTTTTTAGTAATTCATGATTATTTGAGCGGTATTTAAAAAAATCCCAGAAATTTCTCAAAAATGTGAACCTACCTTTTGGTCACTTTGGAAAATGATCTAAAGTAAACATATATTTAGAAATATATATATGTATCGTCCTTATTGAGATACGTAGTTTAGTATAATCATGGACATAAAACTATTTATGAAATAATGTTTATGAATTAGTAGTAGGGGAAAGAATAATTGCATGTTGGCGAAATACCTCAGGGAACGCAATGCAGCACCAATTTAAGCGCAATGACTTCTTTTTAATTTTTGATATATTAATTTTTTTTTTAAATACTTGTGCGACCTGTGTACATGTAGTATTGATATTTTATATTAAATGCAGCCCATCATAGTTTTGATTAATTAATATAGTGTATAAAAATTTATAGTGGTAGGAGCCACGATGAAGCTATTATTGGTTTCAGCGTGAATCGCGGTTCGACCGGGATAGTACCACCATCTTGCAGAAACCCGACGTGAAGTAACAGTGCTTCCGTTGTTGCGTTTCCTTCGGTCAGTGAAAGCAACTCACCAAATTCTCTTATTCAAATTTCTTAAAATTTAAATTCTCAAATTTCTTAAAATCTGATAAAGAACCCATTGTACAAATCATCGGAAACTCACATACATTACACGTTGATCGACCTTATGTCGGTATGCATTAGTTGTATCATCGACACCTCAGAATTAGACGTCTGTACCTCTATTGAACAGTAATCAACGGGTATTCTCAACTGGAAACTATTTTACACGTATATTGAATTATTACGGACGTTGGGTATAAACTTCGTAGTGGTCCTGTTTCTCCACGGAACAAAACTTTGCAAACGTGAGATGGATGTTACCTGACTTTAACAAATTCCACTGAAAATCAATAGCTACGGTTAATTACCTCTAATAATAATTCGAAGGATTCCGTAATGTATGATTTTATAAGCAAATATAATTAGTAAGTTAATGTAATTAAAATCGTGCTACGAGGTAATGAAAGGAAGAGGTAAAATATCTTCTTACCAAGAGAATTCGTGCTTTCCATTAACGTATCACCCTTTGATGCAAAATATAAGAATACTTCGACTCTTGTATACTTTTTAGGAGTATATTAAGCTATCTGTCTGACAGATGAAGTTTCCCATCAGCAACATTTTAAAATTCAATTCCATTTTCAACTCCCAGTTTAAGCTTGTTTGGTTTTTAAAGGATCCTTTGAAAGAACTTAAACTATGTTATATCCTGATATCCTAGGGTAATTTCTAATCTTCAAGAATCGTCGTTGATTATGTAGGTCAATATTTACTATGTTTTTTCTTATAAATTACTAGCGGGCCCGGCAGACGTTATCGCGCCCTGATTATAAAAAAAAATCCTTGACAAATTATATACCAAAATCTTCCTCATGAATCACTTTATCTACTAGTGAGAACCGCATAAAAATCCGTTAAGTAGTTTTTGAGTTTATCGCGAACAGACAGACAAACGAAACCCTTATTTTCTAAATATCAGTAATCAAATCAATTTAATAAATTTTAAATTAATGTCGACACTGCACATGGACTTCTTTTTATCTTTATAACTTCACTAGCAGTCACGCGTGGGTGTGTTCGCTTTACTTTATATAACTATGTAAATATAAATCAATTGCCGTATGCATGTAATGGCATCACTTTCGAATGGCTGTACGTATTTGGCTAATTATTTTTATGTTTTGATTGTAATTTTCAGAAGATTTATATGAAAAAAAATGTTTCAAAAGTTATAAGAGAAAGGGTAAAACTTAAGTTTGAAAATTTTCAAAAAAGTTTCATTTTTCAAATATTTTCTTACATATAAAACTTGTTCTGACAATTAGAAAAACAACATAAAAATAGTCAAATAGATACGGTCGTTTTGAAGTGATACACATACATATATTCCGAAATTGTATTTTTTTTTCCTATAGATAACTTGGTTTACAACAAAACAAGCTCTCTATTACGCGCCAATTAACCGAAAATAACTATCCAATTAGCGAGTGATATGTACCGAGTAATCAGAGTGCAGGTAAGTACAAAGTTAAGCTCGCTACTGTTTTCAAAGGCTCTTTGTTCGTTCTATCTATAGTAATTGATACAGCCACTAATTACTGTAATTAGACGGTATTAGCTATCGTGTTAATGTTACCGTCTTAATTAACAGTATTCTGTAAGCAGGTAGAGTTGTAATAATTTACAAATTCGTAAAAAATCCGAGTACGCAAAATATTACTTTCTAATAGTACCGAGATTAGATACGTGCCTTTATCAATCTGTAAGACCTGTTCAATACAGGACCCATTTGAAAAACGGACCGATTGATTTGTGATCTGTAAATTCTGCGAAGCCAGAATTGATTCGCAAAATTTCTGGGATTCACACAATAAAATCGGAATTTTCCGACCAGACAATAACATTCACAAATAAAACTATTTTGATTTATAATTCTAAGAAACTATACTTTTGTACTATTATTATAAAGCTGAAGAATTTGTTTGCTATACCGCATTAATCTCAGGAACTACTAGTCCGGTTTGAAAAATTCTTTCAATGTTAGATAGCTCATTTATCGAGGAAGGCTATATATAATATATATTTCCATCCATAAATCATCTAAAATCAATAGTAGCGGAGCACCAATAAAGAATGTATTAAAATCGGGATTTTTTTCGTTTTGAGAGCTTCCGCTGCTTGTTAGCGTTAGCCCAAAGTAATTATTCCATGCGAAAGAAGTCGCGGGCCGAACTAAGTGTATTATATTGCATAGTTTAGAAAATCTGAGAGACCACCCAGACAAAGTTAAGAGCGACTTCGTTTTACAATTTGATATATTATAAATTATTTATTTTTGTGCATTTTATTTGTTGCCTTCTCTCCTAGAGAACCCTTAAGTAGTGATTTATTCACTAAGTCATTTGAAGCTTCTTCAGCCATAAATTATAAGGAATATTAAGGAAGCTCTTCAAAGGTTCGATCCGAGATCCCAATCTTCCTACTAATGAAATCAGTCGTGACCTATTTAAAACCGGGTTATTTGATTCGTTCAATCGCGATCACGTCATATGCTTAATCGACATCAAGTACGGATAACTCTTTACTTACTGGCTTTATTATATACAGTTTATAAACAAAATCTACTACAAAGGAAGTAATGTAACTGATAAATCCGATCAAGTTCATTGTCTCCTTTTCACAGGTATATTTCCTAAATCGCTGGTAACGTTTTCAACGTTCGTAAATGCCTACTCGAGTTCTTACAAATTGAATAGAGTTTATTTGATTTTCTCTTCTTTCTAAATCACCAATACAGCATCATCGTTTCATTTGTGTTTATTTTTCTTGCTTTTGATAGAATCAATTTCGTATCTCTTGTTAAAACCCAACTAATAACTACATATTATAAAACTAAGTCCTCCTATGCCATATCTGTCTATCTGTTTGTCTGTCTGTCTGTTCACTATAAACTCAAAAACTACTGAACAGATTTTCATGCGGTTTTCACCAGTAAAGAAAGTGATTAATGAGAAGGCTTAGGTATATCATTTATCGAGTTTTTCTTTATTATCATGGCGGAACAACGTCTGCTGGGCCTGTTAGCTATTAATATGAATTATATATACGTGTCATAATTTTTATTCTGTGTAACCAAACAATTATATTTAATTTTTTTTACCTATATAAGCCAATAAAATGTTTTATATTTTTAATAAAATAGTACCTGGGCCAGTAGTAGAAGCGGTCAGATGCGCAGGATATATCAAGGAGCACAAGTGTACGTGCAAAACAAAGGTGCACATACACGTCCTTGTTCTTTTGGACCCAGTGGAACGGGGACCGTTACGACCAGAGAAGGACTCGGACATATGGTACAGTATCCCGGTGAGAAAATACAAGGGATCAGTACTATCTCACACTCCCTTAATCGCCTTTTACGATACCCACGGGAAAATATAGGGTAGTGCTATTCTATTCTGCCGGCACCACACAGCACAAGATTACACTACATTGATAGTAATCTGTCAAGCCAATTTTTTTTTTTAAACCAAACAAACAAACAACCAATAATTTTGGTATCCATGACACTTTACTATGGTTTTATTTTTATAAAATGCCAATAAATATACAATTAATTATTTCCTCATTAGTCCACAATACTACTTAAATACTGGTATATAATAGTTGAATAGTATGAATAGTTTTTCAGTTTTCTCATAATATTTTCCAACAGTATTTGCTAAAGCTTAAAAGATAATTTTATTAAAATTGCTTAAATTATACTGATAAACAAGACTGAGTATGAATTGGTAAATAACTACATTTTAATGCAATAAGAATTAATTAAACAAAAAAAGTCTAACATTTGGTAATACTTCGTAAACATAAAATGCAAGCGACTAAAATATTTCGTTGAAAATAAGCTTGAATAATTTTAATTTAGTCTAGATATAACAAACGACACTAATTAGGCATTATTTGTTAATAAACTTGTTCGGCGTTGAACGCAAAAGCCACGTCAAAAGCACGCTGACCGTGTTTTGTTTATGAATACTGAATTTATGGAAATGGAAATATGTTGTAGTATTATTAATATTATTTTCTGTTTGCAAAATGTTAAAACTAAACGTACATTCTCGACTTCATGGTAAGAAGTTACTATTGTAAATAGAAGTAATAATTATCACAGCAACTAATAATATAATATGCTATTTCCATTTAGTGGATAAGAAATTGTTGAAGTCACTATTATGTTGCTGCTCATTATCTGTTATCTGCTGTTATTATCGATAATGACAATAATCAGCCGGTATTATTATAACTTTGCGATGACAATGGTCGACCTGTGTTATTTATTTAAGCATTATCCATCCAGCCATAGGTGTAAAAAAGAAAAAACTCCATGGCACACTCAAAGTCACGGTACAAATAAGTAATATTCAATTCCTTGTATTGTTATTACTACAAAATGCAGTACTATATAAAATTGTAAATTACCTTACAAGATACTATTCTAAAACAGTCTGTAATAATTGTTTGAAAATTACAAGCTTAATTTTTAATTGAAGAGACATAATAGTTTATCTCCCCGTACGTGCTGGATGTCATCTTTAAACTGAAACTTCGTACCTATGTATAAAATTATATATACGTTTGTAATTAAATAATGTTGAAATATTTAGTAGTGAGAAATACATTATTCAGGATTAAGTGAGTGTTTCAAAATAAACCATTAATATTAAATGCAACAAAGTTTGTTTAGAATTTAAATGTTAAAGTAGGTGTGTTATCCAGTTTTATTTAAGTTAAAGTCTAAACGCTCGCAAAGTGCTTAGGGTAAAACGTTTTGAATAGAGTTTTAAACGAAATAAAACCGGTTAATGCTTGCGTGAGATTTAACTACAGTTTATTTAATTATGGGGTGTAAGGGGTGTCGAGTGGGGTGTAAGGGGTGTCGACTTGGGGTGTAAGGGGTGTCGAGTAACATCTTAAGACTTGAGACACCCAAGCCAACCTCACCTGCACGTGGTGCACCCTGCTGATCAACGAACGAGGCAATGGCGATAGCGGGGTGGTAGAGTTTTACAGCCCGACTGGGTCGCAACCACCATGTATATAGCGAAAAAGCCCGTCATAGTGACTCACTTCTGCGCGTCGCGTTTCGGGATCAGCCTGTGCATATCCAGTACCGGGTGACTTTCGTCATTATGGCCGACATGACAGCGGCGACCGGCGATGGATAATCTGTCTCTCGGTGGTTGTCGATGTTTTTGGATTGTACTATGCTTAACATCAGCAGGCATAGTGCAGTCACTTTGTCGTGCTTCAATAAAAAAAAAAAATATTCTATATAAGGTTGGGATTTTTTTCGAGAAAATGATTGAACAGTTTCCTCAAAATAAGATGAAGATCCCTTTAAATCCAAACCTGATTTTAAGTGGTCACTACAAACTATAACTGTGTATAACGAACCAGCATAAAACCGTACTCATAACACAAGCCATAAGATGAACTTTAAATATTACATAAATAGAACTATTGTTACTTTTAGTTTTTCTTTCCTCTTTGTTAGCAAATGTAACGAATTTGTTGGAATTGTTAGAAAAGAAAAGTAAACGTACTCTTTATCATTGTTGAAACTGCAGGACTGTGATGGACGACTCAGTTTCACTTTCTGAGACGGCAAGACAAAAGTTTGTCCGAAAAATACTGAGGAATCAACTTCGTTAAAATTTGTAGAGATCAATTTTTACTGCTTGTTGTATTCATTCAAACATTGCTGGAATCCTTGGAAGATATAGATTTTACCTGTGTATCCAGCTGAAAGTTTACACAGTTGCAATATTTATGGAGAATACTCTATATCCGATTTTTGTAAATTTAAAAATAAGTGCTTAATATTTGACATAATAGTCTCGAAAAAATATAAAAATTATACTCAGTCCTTTATGCGCCTTTGTTAAAGTATAGTGTCAATGACCGTCGGGTGAAGTGAAAGTGACCGTGAGAGCGGCACGAACAAAACTTTTGCTGTTTGTTTATTGACTGTTTCATTATAGAAGGTTATTAACTACGGGTTGCCCCTTGCAGCTTTCGGTAGTGGTCATTGCATCTAGGTTTATTACGTTTGTATGTATACTTTTGAAAGTCCTAAAACAAACTTAAGTTATCTTTGTCGTTTATTAGTATTGATTTTGATATTATTAATTTCTATGTTCTATGTTGGACTATCAGCTCTTAGATTATTGTATGTGTCTAACCTAACACCTGGTATATTCAATATACGAAGACGAAACATTTCAGTATCTTTTTTTGCTCATTCAATTGGTGTTCACTCTTTTCGTTTATAATCTTCGATAGATTAATGTTATTAATAAACACATTTCGCTAGCAGTTTGTCTTTTCCTTACCAACGAAAACAAACATACTTTTATTTACTTGCTGGATAATGACAGCATTTTTATCAATTATTAAAGTTATTCATTGTAGACTTCCCAACAGGCAACTAGCTTTTCGTGTAAATTAATTTAAATTTGCATTACAACTCCATGTTCAAATTTACTTTTTAGTCACTTAGTGATATCATTTTTTTTTAATTTGTAATCATTATACGTTCAAATTTGACCAGAGGCCAAGATTAAGATAATAAAAATTAACAACAGTGTGTGTTGTAAAGATACATGATAGAACGAAGCTTTAATATTACAAGGTGACATTCCCATTTAAAAATATAAGAAAAAGTCAACGTCACGCCAACAAGTACGGACCGCGATCGACGTTGATTAACTTCAACACAGTGTTTAGCCCCACGACATTTCATCACACAAGAAACTTGCAGATCAGAAATTAAAACCGTTTCTATAAGAATTTTGATTGAATTCTGATATTAAGCAATAACCGCCGTCTATAGACACTAGCAACACCAGGGAGACGTAAGTGCGTTACCAGCCTGTATTTTGGGGGAAAGAGTGGAATAGGGGATGGAGAGAGGAGAGGGGAGAAGGGGAAGGAGAGGGGAGAAGAGAGGGGAGAGGAGGAAAGATGAGTTTCCGGCGCTCTCACTAACCGAACGAAACGCAACAATGCAAGCACTGTTACTACACGTCAGTTTTCTGTGAGAGGGTGGTACTACCCCGGACGAGTCGACCCATTTATGCAGAAACCAATAATAGATTCAGCATGGCTCTACCACCTTGAAACTTAATTTTGTTTCATAAATATTACAGCGGTTTGATTCTATTTAAATACGTATTCAACGCACGTCGTTACAAGGAAATATGTAATTTAAATTCCAAGGTATGACAGTTTTTATAAATCCGTGCAAGGGAAAAACGATTTTCTATTAAAAGTTTTACCGAGTTAACGACGTCTCGGAAACACCCTTACAACTTGTTTTTTAAAGTTAAATCCTTTTGACAACTTATTTATTTACCCTTAATTAATTTACGACCGGTAATCTGTATATGTAAATGTAATTGAAGTTTTTTTTTTTTTCGAACTGACTACGCTATTGACCCAGCAAAGTCTTAACAGCTTCACCGGACTACTTGCGGCACTCAGCCGATTATCTTTGGGCAACTAGCTGAAAGGTAAACGGCACACCTCGACTTGGGCTGTTGCCTGATACGTGCAATTCGCGATCTATGTGAGCTGACCTAAGCTAACTATTCATACATATATGAGTTGTTAGAGCATATATGTATACCAAGCATACATACCTCAACAACTCTTATATATATTTCGTATCGGATAATTTTCCAAGCTATTTCAGTTCGATAAGGGAAAGAAACAAGATCTTTCTACTTTCATGTGTAAGCGTGTATGCGTGCATCTGCGTAGAGGTGATATGTGTAGTGTTGTTGCAGTGATGTACTCCAGAACTCCACACCGAGGGAACGGACCTAGGCTCCTCTGCCGAGGGGGGCCTAATCTGGATGTAATTGAAGTGTCTATCGGAATAATCTTCTAAAGCGATGAACCGATTTTACGATACTTTTACTTGCAATTACTAGGCCTATCCGCATATTAGATATATAATATATATTGAATGAAGCTTTTCTATAGAGTTTTTTATAGTATCATGGTAAAGTTACATTGTGCCTTACGGTAACAGTACAATCCAAAAATAAAGGTAACGACCAAAAGAACAATAAACTATGCTTACGGTTGGCATACTTGTCAGATTCTGGGTATACTAACTGATATCAAGAAGCGACAAACTAATATTAGCTCGGTGGTCGCGATCCATATCGTTTATTTACTGAATACATACTATAGTATATACTATATATATACATAATAGTGCCACAATAATGAATATTTGTATTAATATACGATTGCCGTAGCACTTTACCATAGTGATTAGAAAGAAAAAGACGTAATTTCCATCAGACAGCTTAACGGTTTACATACAAGCAGAATTGTAGTGGTAGAGCCACGCTGAAGCTATTACTGGTTTCATCGTGAATGGGTCGGCTCGACCGGGATAGTACTTATTACCCTCTCGCAGAAAACCGACGTGAAGTAACAGTGCTTGCATTTTTGCGTTTCGTTCGGTCAGTGAGAACGCCGGAGGCCCTCCTCTCCTCACCTTTCCCTGCCTCCCCCCTACTCCCACCCTCCCCCAACATAGGCTGGCAACGCACTTGCGACTCCCATGGTGTTGCAAGTGTCTATGGACGATGATAATCACTCAACATCAGGTGACCGACCTGTTCGTTTGCCTCGTATGATATAAAAAAAAAATTGTTGGACGCAACTGCTACACTAATAAAAAATTGGGAGGGTCGCCTGGCAGCTGTGAAGCATCAAATTTATTTTGTGCAGGTAATAATGCTTCGTTTTTTTTCTTTTTTTTTTTTTTGGCAATCAATCTTTCCGATTATTGCTGCCATTCTCATGTAGTCAATAATATCACAAACTTCGTGTGATCATTCCAATATTAAGCATCGTGTGAAACCATATTCTAACAAGATGGTGGATCCCTTGCTAGAACCTTCCAGGGAGTTTTTGTGGCATCTCAGAATTTCATGCTCCGTGTTATTATTTTCCATTCACTTCACTTATGCATAATAAACTAACTATATTACGTAAAACACCACCAAATTTACACAATATATAGTCAAATAACACAAGATTATGAATAAAATATAAAATCCACTACATGACAGACTAAAATCCCGCCAAAAACTCATAATGCTTAGTTTACGACAGGAATTAAAATATAGCATGATCAAAAATAAAATATTGAAATTTTTTTTCAAGGGAGTGATAACTATTTATTGAATAAATCTTTATATCCGTGAAATATAACAATTAAGAATTAATAACCATATAATGTGACGACGCATACCGTGGCGACGCGTCGCCAATCCAACAGTCGATTTGAATCACCACTATAGATGTTTCATATCGAAAAATATATATATAAAACAAATTCACAATTTGCGCGTAATATAAGATGACACAACAATATTATAGGATCTTTTAAATTTTATCGTATAGTCAATTTTAAATGCTAGTTTGAAAAGCTATAATTCAGCTTAATCTTAGAAGAGATATTTTAAAAGAGCTTTAGCTCAATAATGTTCTAAATTGTAAAATAATTTTGGCATATATTAAGTACTGTAATCTAACTTTAGAATAGGAATACAAGTCAATGCTATAGATTAGAAAGTAACTCTGTGTGTCTGCTTATTTGTTATTCGTCCACGACTAAGCCTCCGAACCATTGTTAATGAAATTTGTTATAGAGACAGTCTACTTTCATCCTAAATATACTCATAGTTGAAAATAAAATAGTTCTTGAGAATCTAATTAAGGTTTATCATAAAAATTAATTATTTTCTGAAACAGAAAAATAACATATCCATTATTAATTTCAAATTATTTGTTGGTAATTCAATAAATTAGAAAACAAAAATATACTCAACTGTTTAAATTTCTTATCTTTTGCAATAAATTTTTATAATATTTTACTTCATTTTTTTCTGTAATTTAAATATTGTCAATTAAATCTAAGACATAACATAAATCATATGAATTAATGTCAAAAACGTGTGGTTTCGACTTATCGCGTAGAATAAATGCAAAATTGAATAACATTCCTAATAGCTTTCATCGAAATAAAGACCAAATAAATGGGGATAAAATATAATAGAGTATTTAATAACCATAGTAAGGCTTACTATTACATATGTAATATGTTTTCCCAACTATTAACTTGTTCGATTTATTTCCTTACTTATTTCGCAATAAATTTCTTTTTACCTCAAATCATAATTGTGCTACGTTTATTGAAATATAATGAACGTACCTTCTTCGCTAATTTCTTTTTCTGTAATATTTATTTTTTTATATTATTAATCAGTCGTAAAATTATTTACCGCTTTCTTGATCGCTTGAGGGTTTTAAGTTGGGTAACATCAGACGTGGGTTCAATTTCGACAAAATACTAACTAAAATTTCCTCTGGCATTTCAAAGGCTTCGGGGATTCCTTAAAACCGATTAAAGGTAGGCTATCAATACTTCTAAAGTAATTTCAGTAGTGAATATGTATAAGCCTCACGTAGGAATCTCGCAGGGACTTTGTGGTTTAAAATTTAATTAATATGTACATATAAATTAAACCGAACTGGCTGTTGTTTTTTCGTACTAATCTCTTCGAAATATCAAAACCGAGTTCAACAACATTTGCATTTGTAAATAGGAGAGTTTTCAGATTTTTATCTGTCTACGAGTATAAATCATCTTTTTCACAAAGGCATAATGTTAAAAAATAAATAAAAACAGTACACTATTCATTCAGAAAAAATAAGTAATCATAAAATAGAAAATACCTTTCCACTATACGAAATCGTAAACACAGGATAATGTTTTTTTCTGTGTTAACTTTTTTGTTTAAGTTAATCCTAAATATAGTAAAAACGTTTAAAAATTATTATATTAAGTTATAGTTGTTACTACTTACTAAATGTTTCTTTGTAATATTTCTCCTCTAATTTTGCTGAAATAAAATTGATGAATCGATACCATATTTAACACAATCTAATAAATTTCTGATTATATAACTGTAATATGTTATTTACCTATATGTTCTAGGTAGTTTTTCATATCTGAAAAGCAATTGGATACAATTTTTTTCTATTTCATAATACTTTATAGCGAATATTTGACACTAAAAATTCAAGACACTGCGGTACTCGTGCTCGACTACAGGTCGATGCCTATAGAACATATAACATATGGCAATTAAAAAAAAAATAAAGATCAGTGTTATAAAGTTGATTTTAGATTTCATAAAAATAATTGTTACTGTAATTCTGCGCTTCTCAAAGTGTCTTATATGGAAACTTGTCTGTAGCAACTAACAAAAGAGGTGGAGGTCAAAGAAAAAAAATTAGGAAATTGAAAAAGAAATTAAAAAGAAATAGTAATAATGATCATTTAGCAGGTCGCGGTAAACTTGTTTTTTGGTAATCTATACTATAATAAAACTGTAACAAGTCGAAATCTGTACATTAAATATTTTTTGAAAATTTTAATCAGGATGGGCTATGTTATCGATATAGAAGCCAAAAATAATCTTTTTACAATTTTTGTCTGTCTGTCTGTCTGTCTGTCCCTATGCACACGCATCACTCTGAAACTACTAAACCAATCTTGACGAAACTTGACATAGTGATAGCTAATATTACGAGATTACATCAAATATACTTTTTGTCTCATAAAACGCCAAGGGTTCTCCAGGATAAAGGATTAAAGTCTAGAATATAAACCCGAATTACTCTGAAAGTACTGAACCAATTTTAACGAAATTTGACACAGTGATAACTAATATTAGAAGACTACATCCAGGATACTCTTTGTCCCATAAAACGCAAGGAGTTCTCCAGAATAACGGACGAAAGTAAAAAATTTGTAGTTCATGAGATTCTTAATGGATTTTGGTAATTTTCCTTTGTGCTATTTACAGCAGACAGATTAGTTAAAAATTCAAGCTATATAGGCTACATAAAAAAAAAAAAAACAAATAACCAAAAAGAATGACGGGGTTCGAACCGTCTCCCCGTCGGTCATGAGAATAGTATAGAGTCGCCAACTTTACCTCTAGGCTACGATTACGTAATAATTTCGTTCAAAAATTTCAACTGCTTCGAAAACGTCCACAAAATTGTTAATAACTAATCTATACTATTAAAATTGTAACAAGTCGAAATCTGTACATTAAATATTTTTTGGAAATTTTAATCAAGGTATACTATGTTATCCATATAGAAGCAAAAATTAACACAGTGACAACTGATATTACAAGGCTACATCCAGGATACTTTTTGTCCCATAAAACGCAAGGGTTTCAAATTTAGAATACCTGGTTAATACTGTGAAAATTGGTCGATGATAACTGAGTATGTTATAAAAGTATTAGATATAGCATTATCAAGATATATGTCATAGTGTGATTTTACTTTCTTTGTAGAAGGGTGCATACTTTCAGTTCCGAAATTATCGCTGTCCGACATATTTTCAATTAAAACACTGGTTACATTCACAACTGCGAACGGTGTTTCATAATTTATAAATAGCGTTAAAAATGCGTAGTTTAATCCGTGACAGTCAATTGTCTAATTAAATAGTAACAAAGAAATCAGTGAAAGGTGCAAGCGCGGTGTGTTTGGCGGTATGTCAAAGGGCGCAAGGTCTTCTGTGCATGCCGTGTAATACTGGTACGACGAGTGTTCGACAAAGCAATTTGAATGTTATGTTTATACAGATAGAGTTGCAGATGTTTTTGAGTACTTCGTCAATAGTGCAAAGTTCGTATTATAACCTGTAGCTTCGGAAATGTAACGTCACAAAAAACCATAATCTTCATCATCATCATCATTGGCAGCTCTTCTCGACCTAATGCAGAAAATAAGCCTCCTCTCTTTTAAAAATAAAAACATGTAATTGAAATCTATCTAGGTCAGACTTTGGCCAGTGTATATGTATATTAGTAAGATTAAAAAAACCAATTCCGTAATATTATAAAAATATTATATTACACCTAATTTAAAAATATAAAAAATACATATACCTATACATTAAAAAAATTACTGAAGATTAATTTGACCCGTAAAAAGCTAACGTCACGCAATATCTCCAGGCGGTCACCCATCCAAGCACTGACCACGCCCGACATTGCTTAACTTTGGTGAGATCGGACATGAACCGGTCGACGTTGACGACAAAACATTTCTATCCACGCGTCTCTTTGCCATTATTGTGACGTTACATAATATTAAATATAAACAATTTGAATCTTACAATTATACAAGTAGGGTTGTAAAGGTTTTTGAGTAGGTATTTCGTTAATAGTGCAAAGAATGCGTTTTGTGTGCCCGCGTATTTTGTTTAGATTGACATTTTAAAACTCGCAATATCTTTTGAATGTAATGGCCGATTTTAATAATTCAAAAAGTTATCTACAGGTACTGAAACAGTCTTAGTTTAAAAATAATTTATTTGGATATGGATTAATATATAGACATGAATAACATAGTCTTTTACGCATGGTATAGTTTTTATTAAGATTTATTTCAAAAATGTAGTTATAGTGACATAATCACAATAGATAGACATATGGTACCGCGAGGTTATTTATAGATAAATGTTCTTTAATATTGTAGAACATACTTTTGTTCTATCATTCATAGTTATCGGGGCGCATGCGATGAAATACATTTTATGCCAAATTTTTTTCATACCTTTGATTACATTATTGAAATTTTAGTAGAAATCCCAATTTTTTTCTAAAAAATAAATATAGCCTATGTTACTAAGGATTTTTTTCGAAATGTCTACGCTATTGACCCAGCAAGGTCTTAACAGCTTCACCGGACTACTAAGGCGAGCGCTTAAGGTGCTCATCCGATTTTATTTTGGCAACCAGCTCAAGGGTGCACGGCACACCTCGGCTTGGCTGTTGCCTGTTGCATACAATATCGCGACCTATCTTAGCTAACCTAGCTAACTATTTATATATATATGAGTTGTTGAAACGTATATGTGTACCAAGCATACACGCCTCAAGAACTCCTCCATATATATGTTATTGGAAAATTGAGAGTTTTTCAGTTCGATAAGGGGAATAAGTATACCCTTCCACTTTCATGTGTAAGCGTGTAGGCGTGCACGTGTGTGGGGGTGATCGTGTAGTGTTGTAGCAGTGATGTATATTTGTGTGTCACCGTATCGCGTAAGCAACGCACTCAAGGGCTCCCTACCGAGGGATCGAACCTAGGCTTCAGCCACTGCCGTGGGAGGCCTAATCCGGTATGTTACTAAGGGATAATGTAGCATTCTAATGGTAAACGAATTATCGAAATCCGTCCAGTAGTTTGAGTTTATTCGTAATTAACATACAAAAATACTACGATTCCTCTTTATTATAATAGTTTAGAAAAATAATTTGAATCTTATGCTTTACTGATAGGGTCGTTAATAGTGCGAAACTTGTGTGTAATCACCACGAACGTCGCCATGGCCGATTTAAGTTTAGGGTGCGCCTATAGATGTTTTACATAAAAAATCACATATAATCTGGGTATATGTTTGAGTGAGACCGGGGATAGTTAGGATTCACAATTGGAAACGGTAGTTGTGGCTGCAATCGCGTGTCAGTTTTATTCAATTTTATCGCTTTTAAAAATACAATTGAAACCAGTGATAACCAATTTGGTGCAGACGAAGTTGCACGGGTCAGCTAGTATATAAATAAAATTAAGTAATTTGCAAATAAATCAATATCAGGTCTAGGTTTATAGCTAAAGTTTACTTGACTGTACTATACGCAATACAGGACTCAAAGCTATATTCAGAGCGGCCAAAAGCCATGGCGCGGACTGTAGATTATGATTTTATATCTTCTGAAGTATTTGAAACCAACCTTTATTATCAGATTCGTCTGACGAGTCGAAACTTGAAGACAATTCGTCATTTGAAAGTAACTTAGTCATAGAAGACACTGGAATAACATAAAATATTATTGTAGGTAACGTTTTTGATGCTCCACCTTATCCTGGACTAATTATTCATGGAAGTGTAGGTTTTATTTACATTACATTTATATTATTTTTGATTAATATATTTTATTAGTATTACATATAATCTAATGCCTTTAAAACGAGCAATTCTTGTATATTTTTATATTTCTATATATTCAGGATCTCGGAAACGCCGTCAGCTATTTCCGTGAAACTTAGTATGTAGGTGGTTTCGGAGACAATAGATCGATCTAGATAGACTTTATTCACAGAAAACTTTTTTATCTGAGTTTTCAGGCAATGAAACATATAGCTAGAATATAAAGATAAATTTCGCCGCCCCTGTCAAAGCAAAAATAGCTCAGATGGAAATCGTTTGCTTTGAAAGTACGTGTAACCCCCCAGTTCGAATCCAAATGACAGCATAACTTTTTTTGTCTTTTTTTTTTGTAAATAATGCTAATTTTGTGAGGCAAAACTAACAGTTTAATTTAATTTAAAAATGTTTTTTAAAGAACCAAACTAAGCTCGGTCGCCCAGGTACTTACATTTTATTTGCAACCTGAGCAAATTTCCTATGTGGAGTGATTTTTATAGAAATACACAAGATGAGCTATAATCAACATGAATAATGTATAAATATATGAAGAATAGGTCTTTTCAAAAGTAAGCTGTTAAAAAAACTAAGCTGCATACATTTGGTCATGATGGGCTTTCATAGCCACGTCGGACTAATAGACTACTTTACACTATATCTAGTCTTCACTAGAGGCTTAGCTTTAATGTTAAAAGTTAACAGAAGTAACTCAAAATAGTTAAAAAAATTGTACTGGTTAATTATAAAAAGCAAAAATGCATTAAAATCATTAAAAGACAGCCTACAAATATACTAGACAAGACATGTAGTTTGCTCGAAAAAGACTAAAATACTTTTACGAGAACTAAAACGCTGACAAGTAATATATCTATATATTAATACGTGAAGCAAAAAAATTGTATCCCTTTTTAACCTATTTCCCGTCAACGGGGGAACTTGAAATTTGGCATAGTTGAAGTTTGTATGGCGGAGAAGTACAGAAAGCTGTTTATTTTTTATAAAAAATGCATTAGAAGTACATTAAATTAATTAAAATATACACTACTCACACTACTACTCGAATTTTACACAACATATACACACATGTAAATAAAAAAGACATTTTGACAGCCGTCAATAAATACGAATTTCAAAAAAGGTTGTGAAGGAAGGAGGTTTCTATGCTCGACTATAATTATTACCATTTTTCATCCTACATTCAACAATGATATTATAAAATATAACTATTATTGTAATGTTTATTATTTTTTATGGTGAACACACTTCAAATAATGAATTAATAAAAAAATGAGCCAAATAATACTTTGTATAATCAAAATACGGATATTGTTCATAAAAATAATCCATAACTTAGACCTCCGCGGTTACAATGTTGCAATTCAGCCTCATGTATTAACAAAAAATGATTTATTTTCAAAAGCTAATGGTAGTATTAAATACGTCTTTGTCTTGTATTCACCATTACATTGTATTATGCATCCATTACTTTTCCAAATGATGATACTGGGCATATCACTATTTCTCATAATGAACAGACTACATTTAATTCAATCACACCCCACGCCCGCATAACCACAGATCACGCCGCCGTGGTCTGGGGGTTAATTTCGCTCCCGCACACCCGATTAGGCCTCCCACGGCAGCGGCTCAAGCCTAGGTTCGATCCCTCGGTCCTTGAGTGCGTTGATTGCGCGATACGGTGACACACAAATATACATCACTGCTACAACACTACACGATCACCCCCACACACGTGCACGCCTACACGCGTGCACATGAAAGTGGAAGGGTTTACTTTTTTCCCTCATCGAACTGAAAAACTCTCAATTTTCCGATATTAAATATATGGAGGAGTTGTTGAGACGTGTATGCTTGGTACACATATACGTTTCAACAACTCATACATATATGGGTAGTTAGCTAGGTTAGCTAAGATAGGTCGCAATTTTGCATGCAACAGGCAACAGCCAAGCCGAGGTGTGCCGTGCACCCTTGAGCTGGTTGCCATAATAAAATCGGCTGAGTGCCTTAAGCGCTCGCCTTAGTAGTCCGGTGAAGCTGTTAAGACCTTGCTGGGTCAATAGCGTAGACATTTCGAAAAAAAAAAAAATCAATCACACCCAGATATACCACCCCATGGTGTCGTGTAAAATTAATTGAAAATCGTGTCATGGATTGCGGTAAATTTCTTTATTTTCGTAAAGTTATGTTTGGTTAAAATTTGAGCTTTACCATTTGGTTTTTGTTTCAAATTTATAATTAATTTTCATTTACACATAGATTTCTTTTAATGATTATATAATAAAGATCATGGCAAATGGCAAATAACTGAGAAACCATGATAAAAACCTTTGATTATAGAAGTATATCCTCCGACAAAAGAACCCTAATAAAGTTCAAACTTTAGAAAATCAATTAACTGTGGTCGAATGTCAAGCACTGGGCGCCCACTAGTATTATGAAATACTTAATCGAAATACCATTAACATAATATATTGTACATATGGAATTTTACGAAGACCAAGAACTTATTATATAAGCAATATAACATGTGTTTATTACAAAAAAAAAGAAAAATATTGCATTAATAGAATTCTGCCGTGCTTAATAGGACTTTTAAAGGACATGTTCATATATTTATAATAAGATATTTGTACTCACATATATCATCAACTACTTCAGTACTCGAACTCACCATTTTTGCAATGAACAGGATCTGAGCAAGCTTCAAAAAAAGTCTTGTGTTTTTATTTAATAATAATAATTCATTCACCAAAAAGTTTCATCTATACTAATATTATAAAGAGGTAAGATTTGTGAGTTTGTGACGTTGTAGAGGGTAATCTCAGGAACTACTGGTCCGATTTGAAAAATTATTTCAGTGTTATATAGCTCATTTATCGCAGATGGTTATAGGCTATATTTTTCATCACGCTAAGACCAATAGGAGCGGAGCAGCAAGGAAAAATGTTTAAAAATCGGGATTTTTTCCTCTTGAGAGCTTCCGCTGCGTGTTAGCGTTAACCCAAAGTAACTATTCCACGCGAACGAAGTCGTGGGCAGAGGCTAGTGATTAATATTTACGAAATTAAAATGTCACTGAAAGCGCCAATTTAAGCCCACGTTAACGTTTGCACTAGTCGTGAGACTGTATCACAGACGTCAGCGCAGACTGTACCAATTTTATGGAAAGGTATAGTAGACATGGTTAATGATTAATGATACCTGTATGTGATCATGAGTTCTTAACTGTTTGCAATTGTTGAGCATATGTGTGAGTTTAAACGTGGTAGAGTCACGCTGAAATTACAACTGGTTACAGCTTGAATAGGTCGGCTCGTCCGGGGTAATACCACCCTCTCATAGAAAACTGACGTGAAGTCACAGTGTTGGCATTGTTGCGTTTTGTTCGGTCAGTGAGAGTGTCGGAGGCCCACATCTCCTCACCTTCCCCCTCTCCTCTTCCCTTCACCCCTCCCCCAAAACAATCTAACAACGCACTTGCGACTTCCTGGTGTTGGAAGTGTCTACGGACGGTGGTGGTCATTTAACATCAGGTGACCCACCCGTTCGTTAGCCACCTATGATATAATATATATATATATATATATATATATATATGTGTATATATATATATGTGAATGTATATTTGTAGGTTTATGTGTATCATAATAATTGAATGGCTGCGAGAGTACAACAACAGAGTAAAATATTGCGTACATATTGAGCATCGGGGAGTAATGGGTATAGAGTATATAAGGTAACAAATTAACCAATTTGATTATTATAAAATGAAGAGTTATGAATTTAAAAAAAATACAAAATAATTCTACTGACATACTCCTATAAAACCTGACAGAAAATAAGGTACTCTTAGTAGATGAGATCCTTAAAATCCGCTTCAAAATCCAAATGCTATCTAAAGGAGTCTTAAAAACCACAATATATGGTTGAGTCTAACATTATGAATATCTCAAAAGTACACCGTCTTCCATATTTAATTCACCTATAGCGGGAGAAGATTGTGGCGTAAAGGCTTACGTTGCTAACTGAAAAGGAGCCGCAACTGACAGACGAAAACGGGAAGTTTCTTCTTAGAACAGGCTGTCTTACATTGTTAAATTTACGCTGCATAATATTGTAAATCTGTGCTTAAGCATATACGCAAAATCCTTAATTGTCTGCGTAATATTTGTTAACATAATCAGATAGGCAATGTCGTTATGAAAGCGTTTACAACCACTAAGTGATATTGGAATATGATGAAGCTAGTCATTATTAGTGATCGATGGTCGCTTAAGCTATATATTGTCTATAATCTAACTCTGCTGTGCTTCGTATTTTATATTTAGTATAAACAAGAATTTATTTATTTCACAAGGGTCCATTGTGTATTAAATGCATAATTGTCCAAATTATTTGCTATTTAAAAATTGACAGTTAATCAATATAAAAAAAGACTTCGTTAAGTTTCGTCACACACAAAATATATATCTATTATTGTACTAATTTTATAAGTGTTATGTTTTTTAGGATAGGACAGTATCGGTCTACATAAAATTCGCAAAGTAACTAATATATTTCATTGGATAGTGATTAAAACAATTTACACGGTGGTAGAGCAACGTTGAAGCTATTACTGGCTTCAGCATAAATGGGTCGGCTCGTCCGGGGTACCATCCTGTCATAGATAACCGACGTAAAGTAACAGTGCTTGCATTGTTGCGTTTCGTTCGGTCAGTGAGAGCGCCGGAGGCCCACATCTCCTCACCTTCTCCCTCTCCTCTTACCTTCACCCCTCTCCCAAAACAATCTAGCAACGCACTTGCGACTTCCTGGTGTTGCAAGTGTCTATGGACGGTGGTGACGACTTAATATCAGGTGACCCATCTGTTCGTTTGCCACTTATGATATAAAAAAAAAACGATATCAGTCAAAATAGATTCACAAATAATCCGTTATAATTAATAATATGTGAAGAATAAAAATTGTTACGGCGGCTATTCTTAAAAGATATAACAATGCCGGCTTTTCTATAGACCTTTTTAGGCCATACTTTATTTTGATGTATTTAACTTAGCTACTAATATTTGGTAATGTAACTGCCCAAAAAATATTTTAAAAATTTTATTAAAATAAATAGATTTTTCTGTAATTCCTATAAACATAACGTGCATGTATTCTAGATAATATTATAAATACTAAAGTGTGTTTGTTTGTTACACATTCAAATCTGAATTATACAACGGATCATTAAGAAATTTTGCAAACACATTACCAGAAGCACCGAGAAGGACATATGAAACCTATCGCAAAATACACGCGCAAAGCACAAACTTGTAAACATGTAAACCTTTGAGAAGACATTACGTTTTTTTTTTCGAAATGTCTACGCTATTGACCCAGTAAGGTCTTAACAGCTTCACCGGACTACTAGACATTACGTAGTTTATAGCTACGAGAACATAAAGACAAACGCAAAAAGCGACTTTAATTTACCATCTTTATTGATTGATGTTTTGATGTCAATAAATATTGTTAAGAACATAATTTAAGGCTACGACTATGTGCATATCTGGTATATATAACATTCTCATTTCGTAAAGTGTTGAGATTAATTATAATATTGTATTTTCTCAATACGTCTTTGATATACCATTGATCCCCAAAATATATAATTTGCTTTTTTTTCGGAATGACTACGCTATTGACCTAGTAAGGTTTTTACAGCTTCACCGGACTACTAAGGCAAGCGCTTAGGGCACTCAGCCGATTTTATTTGACAACTAGCTCAAGGGTGCACGGCACACATCGGCTTGGGCTGTTCCCTGATACGTGCAATTCGCGACTTATCTGTGCTGACTTAAGCTAACAATTCATATATATATGAGTTGTTAGAACGTATGATATGTGTACCAACCATACATACCTCAACAACTCTTATATATATTTTGTATCGGATAATTTTCTAAACTATTTTAGTTCGATAAGTGAAAGAAACAAAACCCTTCCACTTTCGTGTGTAAGCGTGTATGCGTGAGCATGTGTGGGGGTCATATGTGTAATGTTGTCGGAGTAATGTAAGATTTTGTGACACAGTGTCGCGCGAGCAGCGCACTCAAGGGCTCCACACCGAGGGAACGGACCTAGGCTTGAGCCGCTGCCGTGAGGGGCCTAATCTGGTATTTTCTAAACTATTTCAGTTCGATAAGGGCATATAATTTGCATTGCAAGACAAAACCAAATTCACAAGGCAATAAATTAATATAACCAAAACGATGATGGACGGATATAAGAGTAGAGGAAGACCGAACAAATTGTGGATGGATTGTGTAAAAACTGATATTGTGTATAAAACAGTGTGAATACTGAGAGGAGAGAGCGGAAGAGGAAAACATGTTATACTGACCCTACTTACATGGTATCAGGGTAAGAAGATGAAGAACCAAAATTATTAATATTTAAAAAAACTCACAACGTAAAATAATCCAATTTTAATAGTCATTTTAAATACTATAATCGAACGTAGTTACAGTAAACTGTAATAAATTTAATGGACGTTGCCAGTTAGTACAATTTTCATTACATGCAATTAATTAACAGAGTTAAGGCATGACGTTAATAGCCGAGTTTGTTATTGCTTTCCGATAGTTAACTCTTCGAGTTCGTTTTTGTTACACGGGAAACCCTTTTAATTATGAAAGTGCATTTTTTATATAAATATTTGTTTTTTGTTTTATTATCTATGTTATTAAAATGAATACTTCTTTTTTTTACATTATATAGGAGGCAAATGAAAATGAGAGTCACCTGTTGTTAAGCGATAACCACCATCCATAGACACTAGCAACCCCAGAGGAGTCGCAAGTGCGTTATCAGCCCATGTTTGGGGGAATGGAGAGAAAGGGAGAGTATAGAGGAGGGGAGGCGGGGAGATGGGCCTCCGGCGCTCTCACTGAAAGAACGAAACGCAACAATGCAAGCACTGTTACTTCACGTCTGTTTTCTGTGAAAGAGTGGTGCTACCCCGGACGAGCCGATCCATTCATGCTGAAACCAATAATAGCTTCAGCGTGGCTCTACCACCTACAAACGTAGGGTTCTTTAGCCGCGTTGAGTGACTTTGTAGGTAAAATTGATTTGGTTGGAGAAAGACTTATGGGATCGCGTCATTGTTGACCTCGACATGCTCGTGATGTACTTAATTTAATCTAGAGATAGTATATACTCAATTGTATCATATGCGTGTTTGAATTATTGGGATAGGTAAAATGTTGTGACTTCGCGTCACGAACTGTCACCAATGACGTCGACATGCTCGTGACAGCTTCTTACTAAAAACTTTTTTTTTTCTCGAACTGACTACGCTATTGACCTAGCAAGGTCTTAACAACTTCACCGGACTACTAAAGATATAAGAGTATATAGTGTACGTGGTACTTATAACAAAATAAGTATTAACTTTTTGTCTGTCTATTTGGTCAGGCTAATCTCCAAAATGGTTTAACCTTTTTTGACGGGTCTTCCACTGGCAGATAACTTCTGTTATAAAAAGTAACTCAAGCTAATGTTATCTTGAAAACAAAATAGGATTCTATGCAAATAAAAACTAAAGGAGCAGCGGTAAAATCGCGCGCCTTACACACACGCTTACTATATTGTACTCAACTCTTGTTAGTGGTAGAGCCAAACTGAAGCTATTACTGGTTTCAGCATTAATGGGTCTGCTCGTCCGGGGTAGCACCACCCTCTCATAAAAAACCGACGTGAAGTAACAGTGCTTGCGTTGTTGTGTTTAGTTCGGTCAGTGAGAGCGCCGGAAACCCACCTACCCCTTCCCTTCCCCTTCTTCTTTTCCTTCCTCTCACGCCCCTCCGCTAACCCCCATACAGCCTTGCGGTTTCCCTGATGTTGCAAATGTTTATGAATGGCGGTGATCACTTAATATCAAGCGACCCATATGTTCCTTTGCCTCCTATAATATAAAAAAAAAAATTAACAATTATTTATGTGGTATTCTACGCGGACGAAGTCGCAGGTAACTAGTTTAATATTTATTACGAATTCGTAAAAAAAATGCATAACATCTCATAAGTCGAAAGAATAAATCAATACACAAATGAAGCCTACTAAAAAACCTCGCGATCAAGTAAAATTACTTTAATTAATACATGCAGATAATTTCTCTTAACACGTGTTTCAGTAATTAATTAAAAGCGTTTACCATACATTGTCTTGTAGAAAATTAACTGTTATATAGGTAAGCAAAATTCTTAGAAACTTAATAACACTCCTCAGCGTTTGTAGGAACATTGAGTTCACATTAGAAGCGAGAAGTCTAAGAAGTAATTTTCACTCTATTATCTTAAATATTACATCAGGGTATTTTGTGATAAAAAAATAGACTATAGCCAAACGAACGTACGAGTCCCACGATGGTAAGCGATCATCGTCGCCCAAGAATACATGCGACATAAGGAGAATCACATATGCGTTGCCGATCCTTTAGAAAGCTCGTTTCGTAAAGGTTTGTAGTTATATGTAGATGAAAGAGCTCATTCAAAAATTGCACAGCTGACGACTTCCAACCACTAAGATGATTTTTTTTAAATTACGATGATAGCAAAAAAGCATACGGGCCGCCTGATTTTAGGCAGTCAGCCTATGGACGCTTACAACATCAGAGGTCTTACATGCTTGTTGCCATCCCTTAAATAAATAACTTATTTATTTCCCCTATGAAGAACTCCATACAGTACTCGTAATTCCCAGGAAAAACCTCAGCACGAAGCTCATTCCGCAATCGGAACATTCGGTGGAAGAAACTACTCTGGAACCGGAACATCCGAGACCATTTCGATTCCAATGTGTGAGGATGAATTCCCTGCTGAGTGGTACGATAGTGGAAAACAGCTGCAGTCCTAATGTTGAACAATTTTTTTGAACAATTTAGTTAAACAAAACACATTATATAAACGGTAGAATACATACAAACAGACGACGTCTCTCCTTAGATTTAATGGTATTCGATATTGTCTGTGAGCTGGGGATCGTCGACAATTCTCACAGCTCGTCTTTGAGCCGATTGCAATGGTCCAAGTTGATATTCAGGTGATATATTGCACATAAGGATAGAAAATTTGATATATTGGAAATATAACTTAATTTTTAGCTAATATGTCTGCTATATATAGCACAAACAAAATTTACCAAAATCCGTCAAAAATTTCATCAACTACAAATTTTTGAATTTCGTCCGTTGTACTATAGAACCCTTTGCGTTTTATGGGACAAAAAGTATTCTAGATGTAACTTTATAATATAAATTATCTCTGTGTCAAGTTTCATCAAAATTAGTTTAGTGCTTTAGGACAGACAGACAGACGGACAGACAAAAATTGTAAAAGGATTATTTTTCGCCGCTATATCAATAATAAAGTCTACATCAATTCTAATTTTCAAAAAATATTTAATGTACAAATTTGGCTTAGTTACGGCTTTATTATATGTATGTATAGATAATTATATTGCGGTACAACGTGTATGCACAATTTCATGATAATCGGATGAATAGTTACGGCGTAAAAGAGCAACACATAAACAGACATTCGCATTTCTGAGATTAGTAAGAAATATTGTAATTGAATACAAATTTAATTCTCTCTCTACTATATTTTTATATAGTTTTAACAATATGAAAGGAGCTACAAAACTCATACCATAGTTTAACAGCTGAAAATAAATCACAAGCTTTCATTACAAATTTGAGCAGTTTTCAAATGTTATGTGGACACGAATAAAGGACGATATTTAGATATTTATTTTTCAACCAAAAATATACTAATTCTTTGTTTATTATTTTCTTGTAAATCCATATTTATGTACTTGAGGATTTCTAATGCGTGATGGCATCCTACAAAGAGTACAAAGACATTGCAATCGATTCCACTGTTTACACGGAAATGCGGAAAACTGTTTCAATTTCTTCCAATTCCGGCGAACGGTAGGCTTTATTGTGAAAGAGTGACGTCATTCTCTAGTACTTTTAAACTCCTTTTACGACACTTATTCCATATAAATGCGAATGCATATAATTGGTCTTAGCGTGATGATATATAGCCTATATCTTTTCTCGATAAATGAGCTATACAACACTGAAAGACTTTTTTAAATTAGACCAGTAGTTCCTGATATTACTCTCTACAACGTCACAGACTCAAGAACTTATATATTATCACGCTAAGAACAATAGGAGCGGATCACCAATGAAAAATGTTTCAAAATCGTGATTTTTTCCTCTTGAGAGCTTTCGCTGTGTGTTAGTGTTAGTCCAGAATTATTACTAGGCGGACGAAGTCACGGGCAAGGGCTAGTTACTTAATAAATAATCTTCTATATATAAACGGTCAGAGGGCAAACGGTTAAGAACATCTCTCTCCTCTATTTCTCGGCCGATTTTCTTTTTTTTTTTGTTTAATAGCTATTGACAAGCTTTATTGTTAAATTTATTTCTCTATGGTTGAAGTCCGACCACTGGACGAGCTCGTATTACAAAAAGAATCTGTTTTTTAATTTTTTTAATGTATTAACAAAAAGTGTTAAAACAATTTTATAATTGAAGCGAGTGAATCCTTGAGTACGTTTAATTAAGACATTTCTCAAAACTATTTGAGTAAAATATCATGCCAAATTCAAATATGTATTCATATTAGTGAGCAGTTAATGTGGAAATAGCATATGGTACACTGCATCTTTGTCTTGTTAGATAAGGCTATCATTTAAACAAAAAAGAATAAAATGCACTGTATATAAAACTAAAATAAATCGCTATAAACGACTATCCGTTGTTGCGTGTAATTTAAATAACAATGTAACTGCAGGTGACGCTTCCAGTATTTTTTACATAAAACGCTATAAATATTGACAAACTGCCAGGAAAGCGTAAACGAACTGAACGCTACGTTAATCCGTACACGGGCTAGAAAAATCAGTACATTTGTTTTTTTATTATAACGGGCAAATGAGAAAATGTTCGGTGAAAATAATTCTGATCACAAGAAGATATGTTCTCTTTGTTCATTTAAACAAAATTAGTTTTTGTCGAATACTATTAGTTACATTTTATAGATTTTTTAGAAAATATAACTTAAGGTTCTACTATATTTGAAAAAATATATTTATTACTAGCTCACCCATGCAACTTCGTCTGCACCAAATCGGTTATCACCGGTTTCAATTGTATTTTTAAATACAAAAAACTTTAATAAATCCGATTGCAGGCACAGCTACTGTTTCCAATCGTGAATCCAACATTCATGGGATTCACTCAAACATATACCCAGTTGGTATGTGAAAAATCTTTTAAAATAACCCGTTCGCAATGCTGGTTACCTACCGGGTTCAATAAAGATAAAAACTAACCTACATATATTGCCTGAAATGTAAAAACAGAAGCACAAAGAGATGAAATATAGCTTACATTTTAGCTAATCTGTCTGTTATGTATAGCCCAAAGAAGATTTATCAAAGTTCATTAATAATATCATTAATTAAAAAAATTTGATTTTCTTCCATTATCCTGGAGAAACCCTTGCGTTTTATGGGACAAAAAGTGTCCTAGATGTAACTTTATTATATAAGTTATCAGTGTGTCAAGTTTCGTCAAAATTGGTTCAGTATCTTCGAAATGATACGTGTTCACAAGGTCAGACAGACAAAAATTGTAATTTTTTCGTGCCTTCTTTATTGATAACAAAGTCTACCCCGATTGTAATTTTGAAAAAAATATTTGTTATACAGATTCAGACTAGTTACAGTTTTATTATAATGTATCATATTATGTCACACTGATAAAAGAACAGAAGCACCACCTTCTTTTCCTCGAAGCTATTGACCTAGCAAGGTTTTAACAGCTTCACCGGATTACAGAAGCGCCACCGCGTTTGCCCCCCTTCTCCACAATAAGGAAAAACAACTATATACGCGTGACTCTTACATAAAAGAGTGGCTCCTTAAAACTGTAATAATTTTATATTCAATAAATTATTTATATAATATTATGATATTTTTAAAGAAAGACCGTAGATAATAACTATAACATGTAACATGTAAAAACTAAAGAAACTTGATTAAAATTTGTCCGATAATTTGTGTGATGTGTGCATAAAAAAATTGAGCCGTTATATATACAAAAAATTGAGCCGCCATGGGACGCTTAGCAGATGTGAAAAATCAAAATTGTTTTGTATAAGTTATTTGCATAAATGAACAGAATAAGACAGGAATTGGCTATGGCATGATGATAAAATAAAGCATTACAAATTTGTTCAATAAAGCAATGACTGTTTATTGCTTTTATTACATAAGTATTCATTATTATTAAATACAAAATACAAAAATTCAAATAGGCGTAGGTGCTGTTTTTTTGGCGGCATTTATCAAAGGGCGCTAGGTCGTCGGCGCGTGCCGTGTAACACTAGCAGAACGAGTGGCCGACAAAACAATTTGAATTTTATTTTTATACAGATAGAGCTGCAAATGTTTTTAAGTATTTCGTCAATAGTGCAGAGTTCGTGGTTTGTGTCACCACGTTTCGCCACGCCAGCAATCGGGTTTAGGATGTGTCTAAACCTTTTGACCTCTAGACAAATAGCCTTTTGACACTAAAACCTGCTTGACATGGCGCTTAAATTCAAAGTCCGGCAAATCAGCAATATCAATAGTAATGCAACTAATGTTACTCTCTTTCACTCAAATCTCAATATAAAATTATAAACCAAACTTTTGGGAGAATGGTAATGACTTTTTTTTCTCCAACTGACTACGCTATTGACCTAGTAAGGTCTTAAAAGGTTCACCAGACTACGGTAATGAGATCTAATCCATTAAAATAGAAATAACATGATGTAATCGATGCTTAACAAGCAGAAGTGCACTACCCTACGGATATTTATTAACCTACCCTAAGGCCACAAGAGCACTTTATGTACGAAACGTGATAAAGGTCGCCCCAACTCGCTCTCGAGTCTGCTTGATATGCCTACTTCAACAATATACATATATTAAACCATAGGATGGAATTCAGAAGTGACTCTTAGAAGGTCAGTCACTTTATATATTAAATTTAACTAACTAATACCCGCGACAACGTCTGCGTTCTTTATTATCTTAACAACATTTATGAGTTTTTGACGGGATCTTGGATTGTCATTACGTTGTGAATGTTCTTATCATTTATTTAAGCATAATTCATGTAAAATGACTGAAGCTAAATTCGAAAATCTCAAACTGGGACTGCTAAATTAATGATAAATAATGATAATGATAATGATAATGATAAAAAATGATATTTAAATTTATGTCCACACTCGGGCGCAAAAAAAGTAATGCTTGCTTATAATTTAGCCTGAAATTTGAGGTTTGGCTGAAAACCAGCACCGTTTTCAAAAACGGCAATACGCTGACGCCAGGCCTCATTGCCATAGTTTTACATGTTTCATATTTAAAAGTTTTTTTTTATACAACTGTATTTAGCTATGACAATAAAAAATCTTTCTTTCAAAAAAAAAAAAATGTTATGTATTGGATTTTATATTTTACTCATAATCTTGTATTTTTTTACTCTACATTTTATAATATTGGTGGTATTTTTACGTAACATAGTTTAATTATTGTGCACAAGTGAAGTGAATGAGACATAATACCATGGAGCGTGGATTCCGAATAGCCACAAAAACTCCCTGGAAAGTTCTAACAAGTAGGCTCTTGTTACCTAATGAAATGACTTTTTTTATGTAATAGAATAACTGCGCAATATTTTTAAATACAACTACGCATAACGTCAACTGATCGATTGGGAAATGGAAAACAATTCATTATTTAATTTACGAGATCAACCCCTTAACGACATTGGTCGTCTACGACGTAAAAATGTAAATACTGCGACACCAATCCCTGCAGATAGCGTCAGCAAGTCTGCAACGTCATATGTACTGCCTCATTCTTTCAGAAGGTTCCTCGCTTACGTTGTCTGCACTATGGCTAATATATACGGTTGCGTTCTGAATGCCAGTGGTCATTGTCCTTCTATTATTGGGCATTTATTAATAATTAAAAGTTTGTGAATTTAATATATATTTTCATAATAGAAAGAGACGATTTCATTAATTTTCTCGCGTAACGCGTAATGCAAATATTTCTCTACCATGCCATAAGAAGTTTTATAATATCATATAGCTACTTCTACGACCTAAAACAAATAAGTAAAACATTAATTCAATGTAACTCAATTTGCATTTATATGATTTAAAAAACACATTTATATAAATTCTATTCAGAACTTCGCAGCTTTGGTGTTAATAAAACCTAGGTTAAAAGAATAAATAAGTACAAAGACGTGGGTATTTTATTATTCAAGAAGAAAAATGTATCTCGGGAGAAAACTTTGTAAAACATCAAAACGTTGTGTTTAGGTATGTACAAAATCTTTGAAGCTCCGAGTCTCACCCGAATAAAACTAGAACGTTGTATAATTTACAGAATATTGAATTATTTCGTCAGTATCTAAGTTACAAATATTTTACAAAGATTTTATGGTTGAGTCACTGAATCAGTTACTACATACTACATTTGTTAGAAACTATGGTTATATTTTTGCTTTGACAAACCTTAAATTTATCATCTCATCCGGTGCTTACTTAGCGTTAGATTAGGTTAAGCCTATAAATGTAACAAGCATTCACTTACACTCCCAAAACTATCAGGAGGTTATAAAACGATTGCATTCAACATCTTATCTGCTTTTGATGTCAAAGAAGTTCTTACACTTCTAAAACAATTATAATTCTTTTAAAGCTATGGAATCGTCTATTTACTGCTATGTTCCTTCCTTGCTACAGAACAAACCCTTCATATTATATGTTATCAATTCCTCTAATCGTAGCATGAACTCTATTACACATACTGTACATATTTTGTTTTGTATTCTGCTATTGTTGTGGTTATTCTGTTGTTTAGTCTCCTTGAAATCATTCTTTATCATCATCAATTTCCACATCCTCACCATCTTTGAGATCATTCCCTTACAAAAAAGGCGTCCATACTTTTATCAGTCATTCGGGTACTTAGAAACGGTCTTCAAAACATTCACCCATAAACATAAGTGGTCGTAAATAAAACATTTCCGTATTGTGTTTTCTTTTAGCTAGTAGTGGATCAGATGTAGGATAAAAGGGAGTTAGGGATTCCGTTGAAAATAAGAAAAAAAAAAATAAACAACGCAATACAACAATACCCCATTAACTGAAGGAAGCACTTGACGTCACGGTTCGATATACTATATCGTTTGGATAATGCGAAACTTATAAATAACATTTATTTGGGACATTTCCGCGCTTTACTGTGATAACGCGAGTATCTGTTTTATTATCTGTATATACACGATATCGTGGTTTCGCACATTTTTTACAATGCCATTATGGAATCGACAGGTAAATGTTATCAATAAATTACTGAATACTGGATTAATAGACATGAAGTTTATATACAATACCAACAATTACTAGCAAAATTTATCACAGCTTACGGACTGATAACAAAGCATTAAAAAGTGTAGTAACTACTATTACAGTAAAGGATAACTTAACACAACACGATGTTGTTCAGTCCATTTCCAAGAAAAAGAAGATTGTTAAGATATAATCAGGCAATGTTAAAAGGTTTATAGATGAAAAGGATTCAATAACTCAATTATCCAAATCTCTGTAATATTACCGTTGGATCTCTTGGTAAAGGTTATACCATAATCTACTTTTATATTATGATTATTACAAGTTTTCATGTAGCTTTAAATATTTATTAATTTTTGTAAATCAAATGTTGCAAGTTAAATTAGAACCAGTCTCTTCAGAGCTACAACTTTGCAATTTTGCATATTTGTTTAGTCCTGAATACAATACATGAAGATAAAATAGAAACCAAATGGTAAATTTCAAAATGGACACCATAAACAGTGAAAAAGTATTGACTAAGCATTTTAGCGCATTTCAATAAAAATACGTCTTTAGTATTAATTTATTGTCTTTACTTACTATAACAAAGTTAAAATAACATTAAAACGCGACTTAATCAAAGTATACACGTATTAAGCGAATTATTAACGTGTGAATGTATAGAATACGATAACAACTTATCAACAACATCCACACTCCTCAACGCACAAAGAGCGTTATCTCGAAGGAAGCGAATACCTCAAACCACAAACAAAGACGATCTGTGAATCCGATAGTTTTGTCAAAGCACTGGTGTATACTTGATGAATTATACCAACTAAAAGATAATATTACTCTGCTCGTGGATGGAAAACTCGGCGAAGCAAACAATACAGATAACAATTTAAATATCTCAGCATAAATTTTACTTGTTATCTTGTAATATACAAGCTTATACATTATACGCCTTTATTGAAAAAATATTACACCATCACATCATTTTATGACCTAATTCAGAATAAACCGTCTTATACTGATAGGACTTAGGACTAATTTCAGTCAGCTTTTCTTATCGTAAAATATATCATTTGACGTTTTTATAAATAGAGTAATACCATCCACATAAGCATCAATTTAATATGTGATTATAAGACGATTGCTATTGTTGTAGTAGATATTATTTTTACCAACACACTTAAGTAGACCGCAAACATGCATATGGAACATTTGAAAGGAATTAATCCAACGAAGTACTAAAGGTTCCAATCTTTTGTTGAAGGAAAGGTCATGTCAGTACAATAGCTTCTGCTTGGATAATTTCTACTGGTTGCCTTGTTAGCTGAGAACTTTATTTATTCCATATATTTTCAAATAAGTATGTAATCCACGGCGACTCAAACCTATGCCCGATCATTTCAATAGGAACCTACGAGTGAATTTATTATCCATCAGTTTACTACATAAACGATAAAATAAGTACTATCAGGGACCTTGTCTCCTTTTTTTCTGACTAGACAGTCAAAATTATCAAATTTAATACATACTTAATATATCCGATTCACAAAACTGTGCATACACTTTGCACCTATTCAAAACTTTTGCATAAGTTGTGATTTCGGCAGAGTGTCTTCAGCACTTGCCGCCAAGCTTAGTAATGGGTTACCTTGAAGCCAACGGCATTAGTCTATGATTTTAATTGGGGCTGATTTTAATTCATGCCCTGCTAATTTACAATAGGAAAGACACTAAAGACCCAGTATTATTGTAGTCGGCGTCACAACTTACAACTTAACAATGAATGAGTATGCAACAAAAATTTAAATATAAGCAGAAAACTAAGGTTTGATAAGAATACCACAGGAAAACTCTTAGGTCAAAAAAATGTGTTTTTAGATTTAGGTATAACAATTTACTGTAATATGTCACGAAGAGATTGATTTCATTTAGTTGGTTAAATACAAGTCATTCTCATACATAACAAAAGCGAAGAACATAAGTATGCTAGGACACTGATCCCGTTGAAATAATTATTCTGCAGAAAAAAATGAATATCCACATAATTGTCTTCGCTTGCGAACGTTTTAATGAAATCGTTGACCTACATAAGTCTGTACACGGGGTACTACGATATGGCAAAGAATGTATGCGGTTTTTATTGCATTAATATCTCTTTTATTAAGATCGTTATCTCTTGATATTACATACTAAACTGTCCGCTTTGGATTCTTTTCGCCAACATTGGAATTACTTTAGACGACTTTATATTCCAAACTGATCAGATCGTGACCACGGTATCTGTAACCTGGTTCAAATATTGATCTAGAAAGGTGAATATTTACCTGTATTTGGCAATGATTTATTTTTTATAATTTGAACGACAGAAATTAGTTTTAAATTTGTTATTTACCATATAAAGTGTTCAATATAAGCTATAGATCATGTATAAAAGAATTATGGTATAACCAAAATCGAGATAGTATAAAATTATTAAAGTTAGTACACCTAATTACTTCCAAAAATCTAAAACACTTCTTTTCCTTTAGTAGGTACTTTAATAATTCATCCAAATTACCTTTACATATTTAAAAGGAAAACGATCAAACGAGGCTCTCAAAATACACAATAGTCGACACAAAGAGTACGACGAAGGATCTTGTACATAAAAAATAATCTTAAGTCGATATTACAATATCAATTTCAATGTTCAATAGAACAAATAGAAACAAATATATTTGCAAAATACAGTCTAAGATACAATCTAAATAAATATTTACCAATTATATGTATGTTGAAAGTTATTTATATGTTATTCTTATACCAGTTATAAAAAATAAGGCACAAAAAAAAACACGCTTTGGAAATATGAAGGACTCCACAGGTATCCACATCAAAATACCAAGACCCGATATTCTGGTCGGACGAAAAATGATATATCGTCCAAAATTGGATATAGCTAATAATTTGGTAACATATTTAACAACAAGACCTGAAAATAATAATTCATCATACTAAGCCGTAATCTAACTCACGTTTTCCTAGCTCAGTAGTATTTTCACTCCACCACGAAGCCATCCGATGTTATCATTAAGCCTGATGATAAAAGAAATTCGTATAAGCAGATATTCTCATACAAATGTATATTGTGCTTACGGAATACGTTATCGCGTCTGGTCACGTAACCCGACTGTAGTAGTTTACGTGACGTTGTTCTGTCCCGTACATATTAGATTTGCCTCCATGTGCCACACGATGTTGCGGTTACGACGTCAAAATGCGGGTCACGGTGCTGATTTTCGCATCGGATATAAAACTGTTATTGGTTAACATTTAATTTTGGATACAGGAATTTAAATACAAAGTTATCTGTAAGTACATAATCATGAAATAACTATTTACCAATTATTAATAACGATGCGAACGCAAAGAATTTCATTTCAGAGGATATTATTTCAAATGTCATAGGGGAAACCATGGTCAAGTAGACTTTTGATGCTTATCCATTGCAATCACAGCTATTAACCAAAGTACGGATAGCCCGAATGCCCAATTTTAGGCAATGCTAACTGCGAATATGATGTACTTTTCATTTTAAATTTTATCAGTGATTGCAGAATCATATGCGATGATTTACAGGTCCCTGATATCAAGCACAATGGAGGTATTTTGTTACTCCAGTCAAAAACGAGCCATAGACGACTACAATCTAGGTTTTTCCTATTCGAAAGCACGATCTCACCTGCTTTTAAACACCAATGTTAAAATACTGTAATGCACTTTGCTTAGAAAAGGACCAATTCTCAAACGCAGTTACCGGAACATATCTAAATATTATTGTGAATAGATTTTCAACTCGAAGGTTATAGTTAGCCAAGGGAATATTAGAAAATTATCTAGAAATAGATGAAAATAATTTATATAAGTTCAAATGCACATAGTCGTTAATCTATATACATAGGAATCGATTGCTAATTATATGTTGGGGTAACACTTTAGAACGGTTGCATCCATTTGGCTAATTCTTTTTTTGTTGTGTTAAGTTTTGTATACAATACATGTAGAAGAGAGAAATGCTTCAATATATACGATATCGGACGCGCAACTGGTGTATAATATACAAAACATAAAGATAATCCTTTCATTGTTTTGTGTAAGGAAAATTAACAATCGGGAATGCCATCTTATACCGGCTGGTTTATCCAGCCCATGGATCTTAAATGGACCGCTAACAAGATTGTAATGTTGTCCAAGTTCCGTGAAAGATCGGTTTCTGAAGACTAGTTAGCGAAAATCCCTATCAGTTTCAGAACTCTCATTTGCGATGAAAAATATTATATAAATATAATTCATTTGAAACAACGTTAATGAAGTCTTCCGATGAACGTCAATAAATAGATAGCAAAACTACGAACAGGTAACAGTTGCCTTAATGAGTTTAGATGGAGCAATTAAAGCTTGCGAAGTGGGTCGGCGGATCCAATTTGTACTGTAAAGTTATAGAATGAATTAGATTACAACTAGGCAACAGAAATACGCTCGACTCGAAACTAATACCTATTTCTTCTATAAGACTTTATTTTTCTCGAAATATCTACGCTATTGACCCAGCAAGGTCTTAACAGCTTCACCGGACTACTAAGTCGAGCGCTTAAGGCACTCAGCCGATTTTATTTTGGCAACCATCTCAAGGGTGCACGGCACACCTCGGCTTGGCTGTTGCCTGTTGCATGCAAAATTGCGATCTATCTTAGCTAACCTAACTAACTATTCATATATGTACGAGTTGTTCAAACGTATATGTGTACCAAGAATACACGCCTCAACAACTCCTCTATATATTTATTATCGGAAAATTGAGAGTTTTTCAGTTCGATAAGGGAAAATAGTAAACCCTTCCACTTTCATGTCTAAGCGTGAAGGCGTGCACGTGTGTGGGGGTGATCGTGTAGTGTTGTAGCAGTGATGTATATTTGTATCGCGCAAGCAACGCACTCAAGGGCTCCCTACCGAGGGATTGAACCTAGGCTTGAGCCGCTGCCGTGGGAGGCCTAATCGGGTTCTATAAGACCTCTTAATTCTTTTACTATAGCTTACCGTGGATTATGTATAACGTAGGATCAGATGACATTAATGCAAATTATATTAATAATTATTTTCGTAAAAATTCCATATTAAAATTGTTTTTTTTTTCTCGAACTTACTACGCTATTGACCTAGCAAGGTCTTAACAGCTTCACCGGACTACGATTAAAATTCTACAATGACGTGTAACATGATTTTCGTTTAAAATGTGTATAACGTGGCCTCTAATATATACCTTTTTATTCAGAGAACTAAGTAGTAATAGAAAATAGGGTGTGTTGTATAGACACATGATAGAAGTGGGAGTTTTTTTATTATAGGGAAATATTTCATTTAAAAAAAAATACAACAAAAAGCCAACGCTACGCGATGTTTGTGATGATTCCTATCCAAGTACTGACCGCGCCTGAAGTTGCTTAATTTCGTAATCGGACGAGAACCGGCGTTTTTAACATTATACCCGACACAGTGTTTAACCGCATCACTTTTCGTCACACAAAAAGATTGCGGATCAGAATTTAAATAACCTCCCAAATAAAACTTCACTTGAAAAAAGTGTTATTTGTTTTGTAATTATTATCATTTTAAATAGCTATACTCACACGCGCATTATACGTCTGTATACAATAGAAAGAGACAAAGGAAGTTATATGGAATGAATGTCACGTTTTTTTCTTATGTGACGATTTCTACCAGTCAACTCCCATCGCAAACCATTTAATAGACAGTAATATAGTAGTTATGGTTAACCTATACCTTCTTCTTCTATACATATAACAGTAATGTAAATGTAACGTGTACCGTACTTTTTCGATTTCCGATAAAAAAAAAAAATATTTTCCGTAAAAAAAAATATAGGTGTCTAGGAATAAATAATAAAATACATTTCAATCATTTTTAAAAATGTCTGTCAATTTGTATGAACACCATGTATGAACCACTTCGTTCATAATAAAACCTTAAGAAAATCATAAATCATATCCTCAAGTAACATAGTCTTCAGTTTCATTAAAATTAGTCTGCTCTATTAAAAGTTACTCTAATTAAAATGACGACTTAAGTACGAGAGGAAAGTAGATAAGTCAATGGACTTAATCTATTCAGATCATTTAATTAGTCACAGTTTTTTTACATTATGTTCCACGCAGACGGAGTCAAGCATACGCTATTTACAAATAATAAGGAATGTACTGCTGATCCCAGTATTATACATAATTTACCGACGTTAAGTAACAGTGCTTGCACTGTTGCATTTCGTTCGGTCGGTGAGAGCGCCGGAGACCCATCTCCCCTCCCTTCCCCATCCCTCTCTTGTCCTCTCCGCTCCCTTTTCCCCTCCTCTAACCCCTCTCCCTTTCTCTCCACTTCCCCAAGCAAAGGCTGGCAACGCACTTGCGACTCCTCTGGGGTTGCTAGTGTCTATGGACGGCGGTGATCCGCTTGTGTTTGCCTCCTATATGATATAAAAAAAATGATAGTAGAGTGTGTAAAATAAACAAAAATATACTCAACATAGCGATTAGTGATGGTTATCAAAGGAGAGTATATTGTTGTTCATTTGACCGTACAATTTGTTGTGTGCACGACACACGCCGCGCCCATGTGCTCGACGTCTGATGTTTCTAGATGATAAGACGGGGTGTGTCCATGTCGAAGCTATCGCTATATAAAATCGTTATTACATTTAATAGTATTTGTCAAATTCTTGTGTTAAATATCGTTTGTTCTGTTAGGTATGATTACACTTCAATTGACAGGCTCCGTGAAGCGACGGTTATGCCATTTCACTATTGAACAAGTAGGTCGACGTTTGAAAGAATGTAATAAAAGATTGAAAAAAAAAAAACTTGTAAGAATTGTTCCCTTATTTCCTAACATATACGTGTTTCAAATACCGTATAGGCTGTATTTGTTGTCGTGCTTTTTTTATGTTAAGAGGCAAACGAACAGACGGCTCACCTGATGTTAAGTGATCACCTTCGTCCATAGACACTTGCAACACCAGGGGAGTCGCAAGTGAGTTGCCAGCCTGTGTTTGGGGGAAGGGGTAAGTAGAGGGAAGGAGGGAAGGGCGAGGTGACGGGAGGTTCTCACTGACCGAACAAAACGCAACAATGGAAGCACTGTTACTTCACGTGGGTGAGCCGATCCATTCATGCTGAAACCAGTAATACCTTCAGCGTCGTACCACCTTGCTTGCTTGCGTGCTTAAAGTTTGTAACTCTTTAAGTGATATTAATTTATCATAGGTAATATTTGTCATCACCGTTTAGTCCCCATTGAAAACCGTAACGATATATAGCGTAGACAATGCTTTAGTAAGTCCTCTATTCGTCAAAAAAAGTCTCGTCAAAATTAGTTCTACCGTTTCGGAAAAACAAAAATCACTACAATTTAAATAGATTTTTATAAATGTTGCTTGCTAAAATATAACTACAATTTAGAATGGAAATAGAACATGAACGCTCTGTTCCAATCGGCAGACAGATTAAAAAAAGTCACTGGCCTATAAAAATCTCGCACAAAATTAACATAAAAACAATACGAAATTTATTAACACAAAAATAGTATTATATTAAAAATCATTGTAGTAATTTGACTTATTATTCGTATAATGGAATAAAACATTCTTTTTTGCCTCAGGTTCTTTAAAAGGCTACAACTGATTCGGTAAATAATTCAATAATTGAGAAAATTCGATAAGAAACTTTAATTTTCTTTCTTTAGTTATACATTTTTGTATTGCAACTGGTAAATTATTGTTTGTTTTTTTTATATATTTTGTTGTTAATTACTGGGGTGGCATGGTCAATTTGTGACCAAACTCCAATTAAAAAAATAAAAAATAAAGAGAAAAAAACAAAAAAAAAAAAACTATACACAGTTGTATTTTAGTGGATTTACAGAAAAAGGTGTCATTTCCAAGCATTAAAAAAGTTCATAACGAACCATTTATTCTATGATAAACTTTTAAGACGATTTGAGTACAATTGTTTGTTTTGAGTATAATTATTTGTTGCCTTGAATGGAGTATAATTATTTTTTGCACTGAATAAATAAAAAAAGAAAGTAAAACCTATTTGACATGGCGCTTGAAATTGTAGCCCGCTAAATCTGTAAACTTCAATGACTAATTTTATTATTAATGGTTAATTTGTGACTACTTCTCATATTAAAAGTATACCGGTATTTTAAAATAATTCATTTGTCTAAGTTTTTACGGACATACATTAAATTATAGAGGACAAAGTTTACAACTAATTGAGACTTATTCAAAAGATTAAATAAACTTATGTATAACAACTGAAAAGCACTAAACATATAACCAAAGAATTATGGAGAATAATAGGAGCACATACATTTCTTCAGACGGCAATCTAATATGAACAAGATCTAATAAAAAAGTTTTGATCACCGACAAGGTCTATACTTTTCCCAGTAAGTTGTTTATCCGAAATTGGTCGCTACGTGCTCACAGCGGGTACCTGTTGAATCAATTTTACAATAATATATTTGTAAGTGGGAGATATCGGTGTCATTTTTGTAGTGAATGTGGAAAATTTGAATATATTTAGCTTATAGTGTAATGCTTTAAGCTCTGGACAGTCGAAAATCATATGCATTACAGTCCATACAAACGAATGTAGGACCTTATGATTATCTGGTCAACAGACAAATTGGCTCGAAATTTAAAGATATGGTCTTCCATTTTGACGTATGGGTTTTAAAAAAAAGACGAGGCGTTAACAGTACATTGAAATCGCTTAATATAATAATACTATCATAAACCTTTTCCTCAGGGATACTACTAGCTACTGTTTTCACGAGTTTAGTTACCAATAGATAATATATTTATACCTTTATATTAGACAGTGGCAAAACAAAAACGTTATTATTTAAAGTATTCTAGTTTGAATGTACCTTTTCTTTTCAATGTCAGTTAATAGCTATTCTAATTGATTTAAAATACGGTTACAAATATTGAGAAAAGCAGCATATTATGCAATTGTTTTCAAATTCAGATCCCACGATTTTTCACTATGTAAATATTTTAACATTTTACAAAATCTATATAAAAATTCAAATTCGAAAGTACTCCATTGTTTACTTTGAAATGTTAACGAAACATTGCATTCGAAAATTCAATTCTCGTTTTTGGTACATGTTTCACTACATACACTTTATTGTGCATAGCGCCATCTGTTGAAGGTAAAAATAATGTATACTATACAGAATTAATAAAGTTATTTGCGTAAACGAAGCGAGCATGTAACGCGTGTAACAGGTAGTGAATAATATAAGAGTGGTCATGAAAAATGAAGACATGAATTATTGTTTCCTGGCGAAAGGTGCAATTTATAAAAGTCAAGATTGTTTTATTTTCGCCACAATTTATGCTTTCAAAAATTTCTAATGAATTTTCAAGTTCATTTCTTAAAACAATTGCAAATACAATTTAATTTATTATGTATTTGAGCGTACTTAACAAGCAGTAGTGGTAGTTCATTCCACACAATAAAATTCCATTCCGTTGATTAGCGTTTGTTTTACAGTAGACCATCCAGTGACGTCAGTAAAGCTTAATGCTCTTCCATATTCTGTGATTTGAAACGTGTTCACTGTCCATTAGAATAATGATGAAAAAAAAAAGATTTTTTCTGTACCTTACCAATTAGGTTATTGGTCTTCTTTTTTAAGGAGGAAACTAGTTTTATAAAGGAACGAATTTTCTTCTTCTTTCTAGCGTTTTCCCAGCTTAGTGCCAGGGTCTGCTTTCCTACTTAACTTTCTCCACTTTTAATGGTTTTCGGCATCCTTTTGAGTGAGGCTATTTTCCTTCATGTCCGCCTACGTCCAGCCATTTTGGGCCTGCCGCGACACTTCGGGTCTTATACAATGATGTTGAGACATCTATTTCCAACGTAGTCTGGAGGCCTGCGACTTATGTGGCCGTAACAGCGAAGATGAATCTCCTGCAGCTTATTCATCCATCCAGCACATCCATCGTAGCATCTTCATCTCAGCGATGTATAGCTGCTGGACATGTCTGCCTAGAACCGGCCACGTTTCTCAATGTATAGAGGAACGAATAAGATGATTAAAAGTAGTTCGTAAAAAAGGCACTCATAAGGACTCCCAACAAAAGCGAAACGCC
Source organism: Antheraea mylitta (assembly GCA_014332785.1). NCBI lineage: Eukaryota > Metazoa > Arthropoda > Insecta > Lepidoptera > Saturniidae > Antheraea > Antheraea mylitta. The sequence continues at coordinate 16,450,572 of JACEII010000008.1, read as the reverse complement.
AAAACAATTTAATAACTGTATTCTTATGAACTCTTAAATCTATTTTAGTCTGAATTATTTAAATTTCATACATTGTAAATTTAAATTATTAACAACTAATCTTCACATCTATTGGGACTCCGAGCAACAATTATATATACTTTTATACAGTTTATCGATTAATCAAACATTAGGTACGATGCATAAGCCTCAAGGTGGCCCTCGAGAAGACTGAGGCCCTGTTATTCCACGGGCCTCGGCGGGGGCCACCTCCTGGGGCCCACATAATGGTGGGAGGCGCCCGGATCAGGGTGGGGGCCAAAATGAAGTATTAGGGCCTCACCCTGGACGGGCGCTGGCGGTTCGAGCCCCATTTTACGGGGCTCGGTCCGCGAATTGCTGGGGCGGCGGCGGCACTCGGCCGGTTGCTCCCCAATATTGGGGGGCCAGGTGCCGGGTGCCGGCGACTTTTCATGGGAGTTGTGCGGGCGATGGCCGCCTACGGAGCACCAGTCTGGGCAGACGCCCTCGGTGCCGCCAACGTGCGCACGCTGCGCAGTGCGCAGCGCACGGTGGCACTGAGGACGATCCGGGCGTACCGGACGGTGTCCTCGGCGGCGGCCTTTGCGCTCGCCGGCTCCCTTCCTTGGGAGCTGGAGGCAGGTGTTCTCGCCGCTGTGTACGAATTCACGGCGGCGAGGAAACGTAGTGGAGAGCCTCCGGCTCCCAGGGAGATAGGCTGTAAGAGACGGCAGCTGCGGGAAGAGGCAGTCGAGAGGTGGATGCAGGACCTGGCGGACGCGCGCTACGGAACGTACACCGTTGACGCCGTCCGCCCGGTCCTGCGGGAGTGGATTGGTCGCAAGTAGGGCTCCCTGACGTTCAGACTGGTGCAGGTGCTGACTGGACATGGTTGTTTCGGGTAGTACCTGCACCGGATCGCTCGCAGGGAGCCGACCGCCGCCTGTCACGAGTGCGGCGCTGAGGAGGATACTGCGCAGCACACTCTGTCTGAATGTGCTGCATGGGAGGTGGAGCGCCGCACTCTGGCGGTGGCGTGGTTCTGTCCATGCTCGGCAGCGAGCAGGCATGGCGAGCAGTGGCCTCCTTTTGCGAGGAAGTCATCTCGCAAAAGGAGGCGGCGGAGAGGGCACGCGAGGCGGACCCGCTCAGTGGGCGTCTTCGCCATCAGAGGACCGGCAGGAGGAGGCGGCGCTTTGCCCAACTCCTCCTGCCACCGTAGCCGGACCTGAGGGGATGTAGTCGGGGGGCTCATCCCCTCATTGCACAGGTCTGGCGGACGTGGGGGGGGCAGCTGGTGTGTGCCCAGCTGCCTCTCGATAGGTAGGAGCCCGGCGGCAACCTTCCGCCGGGTGGACCGTTGGGGCGGCTATTCAAGGGGAATAGCATAGAACGATCCCTTGCCGCCCCAACATCACGGTCTGTCGGTACACCGTGGGGTTTTAGTCCGTGCGAGTCGGACATATCCCACTCTCTCCCCCGGGAGGGTGGATATCCATAAGGGATTTCCCCACGTAAAAAAAAAAAAAAAAAAAGGTACGATGCATAAGCTCAATACAATATTTCTATGCTAGATGTCTGACGCAAGCGCAATACATTATGAGCATGTCGTGGTTATCGGTGACGCAAACCCATAAGTTATAAAAATCGCTTAACGTGACTAAAATAATCACTTCAAAAACCTGTAGTGTACTTTAAAATATACAAAATAGTCAAAAGTCAATTGGTAATCCAATCAATTTGAAGTTTTTTTTACTATAGAACAAGTTAACCAAAGACGTCTGATACTAACTCACTTTCCAATTTTAGAAAAGAATGAACTGCGTTTGAAAATAAAAAAAAACTATTATCAAAAATAGTATTTTTCTTGCTAAAAATGTAATTGATAATTACTGCAATTAATATTTAAAACATGTTAAATTTTATTTATTTATATAACTTAAACATAATATAAGTGAAACTTTGTTCACAAATCTAGATATTATCCAACTATACAAACTTATTTTCGAAATACCTGCAAAGCATTTGTCCTTATTTCCCATTGATTGATCTACCTGGAATAGATTGTATGCTGTCTTGTGCTGTGGAAATGAAATGCACATAAACGGACATATTGTTTGTGTTTATTCAGCGTTGTTGCGATATTACCAAGGAAGCGTTCAATATCTCGTATGGAATTGTATGGCTTTATATGCATCCTATTGCTTCATATAACTTATTCATATTTAAATGGGAATGTGTTTATATTTGTCATTGTTTGTTCACATTTATTATGACTTGCTGGTTCCTACGTTTTTGCTCGTGTGGAAACCTGGATACAATATTGACTACCCTTAATTTTTTTTGTTATTTTACTGTTACCTCTGCACCAATATACTGGCGTCTGATGAATGTGGGCCGTATCTGTATAATCCGTATAATTTTTTGCAATGTAAAATTTTATAGTATATATATGCGAATCGGAAATAAAACATACAAGTGTTCTGTCGGTTATTTGAGTTTAATAAACCTGTGATATTTTTATGACTTAAATGTTACTTAAGTGGATAATATGATACATACAAAAATAACTACTTTAACAAAAAGATTGGCGTGGACTATGGTTATAAAGTGTGTCGTCTGATAACATTTCGAAGTAAATAAATTCGTGAGTGATATCTATTAACTGACACTTAATTATTAAAAATAACAACGATTAAGATATGAAAAATAAAATGCAAATAAATAATATGCAAATGAAACAGAAAAAAGCTTGTTATCTGGAATTATGTATTGGAACTATATTAATTTTCCAGCTGGTTTCGGATTGCTGTAAAACTAATTAAAAGAATTCACCGTTTCGAATACATGTAGTCCGGTGAAGCTGTTAAGACCTTGCTAGGTCAATAGCGTAGTCAGTTCGAGAAAAAAAAAAGTGCGCTATACACACACATTTATGACAATTTTGTAAAAAGCTTGTATTTTGACAATACAAAGAAATATTTCAATCTCATTTATTTGTAAACAGTTTCAAAATGAGAAACTCATGTTTGATCAAACATTTGAATCCAATAACGGAATGTTGGAGACGACCGTTCCCGAAGTGTGGTTACTGTACTGACCGCAGTATCTAATCAACGGTGGCGGCCCGACATGAAAGCTGTAATTAAGGTGGCTATAGCTTGTAAGCCTATTGTTAAATGTCGTGCAGATAATTATGTTTTACAATATTTTCATGTCACACGACTGAATTAAAGTCAATTGGTTGTATTTCACGATAACAATGTATTATTTAGAGATTTGTTATAAATTACTGTGAATAACTACAGGATGTGTTTAATATGTTTTGGAGAAAAACATTCGAAGTTAAGGAAGTATGTACATGTAATGTTATTCAAAAAGTTAACTTTAAGTTATTTCCAACTACAACAATAATCAATGGTGAAACTTTCGCCGGTAACTTTAGCAAGAAAAGTAACGTTTTGTTGATTTTTTTTTAAATATAAAATAATAAATAGGTATATAATAATTAGTCTACCTAGTATTGTGAGGTCTTTAGAACCTATAACCATATATAATCGAATTTATAAGGAATTGTAACTTTTAGTAAGACCTGTGATTGTTTTTTTTTTTTTTTCGTAATGTCTACGCTATTGACCCAGCAAGGTCTTAACAGCTTCACCGGACTACTAAAGCGAGCGCTTAAGGCACTCAGGCAATTTTATTTTGGCAACCAGCTCAAGGGTGCACGGCACACCTCGGCTTGGCTGTTGCCTGTTGCATGCAAAATCGCGACCTATCTTAGCTAACCTAGCTAACTGTTCATATATGTATGAGTTATTGAAACGTATATGTGTACCAAGCATACACGCCTCAACAACTCCTCCATATATTTATTATCGGAAAATTGAAAGTTTTTCAGTTCGATGAGGGAAAAAAGTAAACCCTTCCACTTTCATGCGTAAGCGTGTAGGGCGTGCACGTGTGTGGGGATGATCGTGTAGACCTGTGATTGTCAAACGACACTTTTGTGGACTAACTTAAACTGATTCTTGTACCAATGTTTTATTTTATTTCGTTAATTTTTTTTTTCACACATGATATTTTTTATCCAGAAGAAATTGCATTGTTCACGAATGATTTGTCAAATGTACATTAAAGCGAGCGACACCGCGACTTAAAGCTAGTTATACATATATGACATGTTTAAAATAACCCCTCCACTCAAAAATAATTGGAATATTTGAGGACATATTAAACTTTATAATAGTTGTGGTCCTGTGAAGCTGTAAAGGTCCGTCAGGTCCATAGAGTAGTCATTTGGAAAAAAAAAAACTTTATATCAATTTAGAAGCCAAAAGTATACTCTAAACATATAACATCGAAATTAATATCATAACATTTCTTTTGGGTTACGAATATTCCTACAAATGATTGCCGAAACAATTTGGACTTTTTCTCTCTATTGAATAGAGCTTTATCACATTACAACGCCGAATCCAAAATTTTGAATCTATGTACATACCTACGAATTGTACAGTTAAGCATAACTGATTCGCGATCACCACACATAAAGTGAGAAACTCGGAATGGTGAGATTAATAGGCGTGTCGCATTCTAGGATCAGGCGGCGTACTATATCTAGCGGCGTGATATAGTATTTATACCTGACTGGGTGGCGATTATAGTGTATTTTTCTGGTTTATCGCATTCCGAGATCGGGCAATGTATATCAAGCTAATAAGAGTCTCGCAGATCGGCACGTTAACTGTAAATGCTATAACATTGACAATACATCTTTAAATCGCCATATTTTTTTAATGCTTTGATAAAAACAAACTTGACCGTCAATGGACGCTCAGCAAATGTGAAATACCCAAATTAATATTAGAATTTATAATTAAAAACGTCTCAAGTACGCTAAAGTCTGATAGATAGTATACACGCGCACACATACTAATTTTTTTTTTCGAAATGAAAACGCTGTTGGTCTTGTAAGATCTTTACAGCTTCACCGAACTACCGAGGCGAACGCTGAAGGCACTCAGCTATTTTGGGATGCTTGGGCGACTAACTCAAGGGTGCACGGCACACCTCGGCTTGGGTTGTCGCCTGTTTTGTGCAAAAATCGCGACCTATCTGAGCTAACCTAAGCTAAGCTATCTAGATATACGTGTATCAGTTATTGAAACATTCATGTGCACCAAGCATGTGTGCCTCAATAACTTCTATATGTATTTTGTGTCGGAAAAAATCCTCTAAACTATATAGGATAGGATAGGGAAAAATAAGGGTAGAACTCTTTGTCGTTTTTTTTTCTGAAAAAGAAAAACATTGTGTAAGTGTGTAGGCGTGCGCGTGTGTATAGATAATGTGTCTAGAAAGCGTAAGTGAGGTGGTATAACGGCATGAGACAGCGTCATGCCGATTACCGTGACGGTATAATACACGATTTTATTGCCAACGTGAGCCAAAGGATCTTTCACATCAGAAACAAACAATCTCAACAAACATAAAGTTGGCTACCTAATTAATGTCACGATATGTATACGTTAATTTATATGTAAATTTAATTAATTACATACATTATTCAGAGCATGGAATGATCCTTAGATATCTATTATTAATTAATTAATTAAGATTGCACTTGACTATACTGCGTCTCGTATTGTAAATTTTATTAGTATTCCAAATAAATATTACCAACCATCAATCAAGTCTAAATTCATAATATATTCGAGCCGAATTAATTCTATATTTAAATAACTTCTATAAATACATGAACACACACGCAGTGAGAGCAATCAGTAAGGCGGGCGGCAGAAAATCTCCGCAAGTACGTGTTAAGGTAATAAATTTGTCGACGCGCGGTCGCGCAAGGCCGATTGGGCACTTTATCTTTCGGAAGATGGCTCGTAATGGGAGATGAGAGCGTATTGAATACAAAGTGTAGTTATAGAGTCATACTATAGATTATTATTGTACTGTTGATAGTAATTAGAAGGATATTAAAATACTAGTTGTTGATATACCATCAATAATATTATAAGAATAAGTACCAGGGTGACCGAGCCTGGCTAGGTTCTTTAAAAAAACATTGTTAAGTTAAAATAAACTGTTAGGTTTGCCTCACAAAATTAGCAATTTTTCACACAAAAATATATTAAAAAAAGATATCTCTCTTATATTTATAATTGTAAAATTATTTATTTAATTAAAATAAATAGGTTTACCTTACACAATTATCATTTTTAACAAAAAAAAAATTATACACACTCAGATTTGAACTGGGGTTATTTGAAGTAACTAATTTCCATATGAGCTATTTTTGTTTTGACAGCGTCGGCGAAATATACCTTCATATTCTAGCTATATCTTTTCACCTCGGTAAGAAAACGTTTTCTATGAATAAAATCTAGCTAGATCGATTTATCGTCCCCGAAACTACCTACATACTAAGTTTCAGGGATATAGATGACGCCGTTTCCGAGATCCTGAATATATACAAATATAAAAATATACATGAATTGCTCGTTTAAAGATATTAGATTTAAATTCTACACTTGCTATGCTAAGGAATTGTTAGGAGCCATAAATTATTTTTATTATTGTTGTAGGTTTTTTTTTTCAAACTTATTACACTATTGACCTAGCAAGGTCTTAACAGCTTCACCGGACTACGATTGTTATAGTATTGTTATAGGAGATTGTTATATCCTAGCTACTCGCATAGTCTTCGCTCGGGTTTAAATAAATAATTAACACCAAATCTTTCTATTATGATACGACCATTTAATTAATTAGAGAGTCAACTAGACGTCAGACAATTCTGTCAATATTTTTGAAGACCTCAACTGTCTCAGTTTCTATATGAAGTTTTTAAAATAATAAGTTTTTCGCTTTTCCATCCAATTTTGTAAATATTTTATTTCACATCACCCTCCTCCTGAAAGTTACAAGCACAACAAAAAAAGAATTAGCCAGATTGTATCTATCCTAAAGTAATGTGCTTATATACATTCAGCAATCGGTTTTAACTTATGTAGATAAATTAAAATATATGTATTTATGTATGTATACCTGAGTAAGTCTATGTTCTATATGTAATTATTATAATTCTTCAGTGCACTATTTATGGATTTGTATTTAAGTTTTCAATTTTAAGCTGATTTTTATTATTATATTTTTTATTCGGTGCATTTTTCTATTCCCCTTTTTAATTTACGTGGGAGAAATGCATAACACAAAAAGTACAATAACAATACTCAGTCATTCATGCAGGGCGTTGTCCGTCAGTGAGACTTAAATAGATTGCAGGCTGTAATTTAGTTACAAACATAAATTGTGTCAATGTCTATGGATTTTTAATTTATTATTTTATTAGTTTAATTTATTTGCCACAGTTGAAAATAATTAACTACGTACAATAATGTCGAAATATTTTAACAGGAGGTATATAATTTTTTTTTTTTTTGCTATTTTTATTTCTTTTTAAATCATGTCCCTAATTCAACTCTGACTGGTAATCAGAGTTGTGGCTATAATAGAGCAAACAATTGTGTTATTTAACAATTCATTTATCAAAACAATAAGGAAGAAGCCATCGTATTCACAGAGCGTGAAATTTCACGCAATATCAAGGAGCTAGCCAAATAACAAGATTATCCCGTCGCCATGGGAACGACACTCACGGGCTCCAGCCGGCCGAAAGCGTTAATGGTACTCAATTCTGACACAACGCTAAAGTAATTCTACACTGTTTTGCACACTCGAAACAGAACAAGATAGATAGTATTGTTTATTTCCGCTTTTAATAAAACTTAGTTTATAAGTTTCACTGTTTTTTTACTCAATATATATATTTTTTATATCATAGGAGGCAAATGAACAGCTGGGTCACCTGATGTTAAGTGATCACAACCGTCCATAGACACTTACAACACCAGAGGAGTCGCAAGTGCGTTGCCAGCCTATATTGGGGGAGGGGGTAAGGAAGGATAGAGGAGAGGAGGAAGGTGAAGAGAGGTTGACCTCCGGCGCTCTCACTGACCGATCGAAACGCAACAATACAAGCACTGTTACTCTACGTCGGTTTTCTCTAAAAGAGTGGCACTACCCCGGGCGAGCTGACCCATTCATGCTTCACCGTGGCTCTGCCACCTACAATAACTATACCTAATGATAAAACCAAAGAATCTAAGAAAGTATTACATTCCGCGGGAAAACGCATCGTTTATCTTCTGTCCGTATGTAAGGACCCTTATCCTTCCTGATGGGCAGCATTAAAATTGATGTGTTGTTTACCAAGATAAAGGCATTTGGTAGGCAACACTGAGCGAATACGTAATGATCTGAACATTGTCTTTATGAATGTACTATTTCCCAAGCGGTGAAATAAGAACGGACGAGGAAAGCGGTATTAATAAAAGTGTTGTGTAAAGTTGAGTGAGAACATCAAAGATAACGTTTTCGTATACATATTTCCTTGTTCTTTTATTCAATATTCATAAAGGGTACTCTGATAGTGTGTTACTTAACAAAGAATTATACTGGATTAGTGGTAGGACGTGCGAACGCTGCGTCTTTTGACGTAGAATATTATAGTGGACATTTCTTTGTCATTCCGCCTGGAATTGATTGTCCGCTACCACGTTTCACTAACAAAAAACGTTTAATTTTATTTATGCAAGGTGTACTTGAAAAAGTTGAATCCGAAACTAGTAATAGAAGAAAGAAATATTAGTAACTAAAACAAAGATCGCTTGTGGTCATTATATGTCAATCTGCAATAGATTTCACTTTTTCAGAAACACCTCGCACAAATAAAAAACAATTTTAGCA
>JACEII010000008.1:16413192-16441742 GCA_014332785.1 Antheraea mylitta | reverse complement strand
AATGCCATATATTTTAATATGTTAACAATGGTGATGTATGGAAATGACACCCAAATTTGTAAATTTGCGAAAATCGAATATAGATTTGTAAAAATATATGTGATGAGGAGATAAACTAAATCGCAGATTCTTTTCGACAACTGTTGTTTTCCGAACTGATGGTAGTTTTAGCATTCATAATCGCCTTCTCAGGGTGTAAATTGAACAAAGTATGTTTATTTTATTTTGATTTTTCATATTATAAATATGAAAATGAATTTATTTCTTTGTTATCCTTTCATTCTTGAATTAATCAAATCAAATGTTTTGTTAGCACGTTCTCTAGTATACGGAGAGTTATATAGAGTAAATGTACTGTTTCCGAAGGATGGGTCAAATCTATAACAACACAAGAGAAGCCACAAGCAAAAACTAGTATGCCAAATAAGTTATATCACAATTTTACTACTTTATGCCTATTTAAATCATTTCAAAACATAGTTTACCTTATTGTTATTGAGATAATATTTCACTATTCATAACATGTAACATAATGAAACCAATAACGTTATCTGCGAACGTAACCTGTAATATAATGCTCGTAATATATTTTCTTTATATGATAGTGAAGCAAACTTGATTGATGGTACATTGCGTGTTATTAATGAACCTTCATACGATACACGAGCGCTGACTGAATGCGCAACGCTAACAATACGCGAGCATATGCTTCGAATATTATGAACTGATAGGTTGTTAAATCTTCCTAACGGCTATCTAGTGAAGTATTAAAATACATTACGTTATATTATTAAAAAATGTTAATAAATGGGTGAAATTTGACCAACTGAACGTGTAATCTAAAGTATATGATTGCAAATCAATCAAAAATCAAATAGCTGTTTAAATATTAGTTTTTTTTTTTCGAACGAACTACGCTATTGACCTAGCAAGAACTTAACAGCTTCACTGGACTAACAAGGCGAGCGCTTAAAGTACTCAGCAGATTTTATTCGACAATTAGCTCAAGGGTGCATGACACACCTTGGCATGGACTGTTGTCTGATACGTTCAATTCGCGACCTATCTGGAAAAATAAATTGTCTAAATATTTACTTAATAGTTGTGTAAAATTTACGTATTTTCCATCTTATTAAAAAAAAAAATAGAAATTATTTTATTTCTGTTATATATATATAGCTAGTAGTAGGTGTCTGCGACTTCGTTTATATGCATTAATTTTTATTTCATTATTATTATAATTCAAGCGTATTTTCTTTATCCGAAGTAATACAATAATTTAATTCGAAATATAGAGGTTACTTGGGAAGTTCTCCGGGTTTTAAAAATTGGTGATTTCGTAGATTTCAATATACTCTTTACGAATTTTAACATTGCCACTTCGGGTGTCTGTCACTCGCGCCACCATATCTTGAGGCTTTAAATTAATAAAAGATGTCTGATACAATTAAAAAGTGATTACAACACAGAAGTATATTGGGGTTTTGTACAGACTACTGTGGTAACTGTTTTAGATGACATTCGTTGTTGACTCTATGAGACAAAACATTATCCTGAATCAGATAATTTTACGCGTCAACTACTCTACCTCAAGGAGACGTGAAAATGAGTTTTTGGATGAAATGCATGTTGAGATATAATTTATGACACACGTAAGCCGAAACTACGCATCTTTAGAAGAAAATTGTTTCTATTGTAAGATTTGTTTCTAGTTTAATAATGTAAATGTTTTTACTATAAGATCAATTAATGCTATTAAAGACCATTTTCTTATATAGCGATGCGAACGGCAGATTCAAGAGTTAGCAAAGTTAAAATACGGAGATGGCACGTCGTAATTTATAAAACCACTAATTTTCAAACTCCCGGTAATCTTATTGGATAGAATTACCAAGTAGCTGAAGTATAATCTCTTATCGACACAGGCAGGTAGAACATTTTTTAGAGTATTATCTACGCTACAAATGGCAATGCTTTGTAATAAGAACTATGCAGTAATGTAAAAAATATAGTTTGCTTAAAATTTTGAGAGTGAAGTAATAATGAGAAAAACAGTTTAAAAATGTCCATGATGAAATCGGATAAAACCTACAGATTTCAAATGAAGTGAAAAGTCAAACATGGACCTAATGTTATTCCGTTTCATTCCACTAAGACCGGTTTTAACGTTCAGTATTTCATGAAATTGTTAAATTATTTCAGTAAGGAATACAAAATTGAGTATCGTAAAACATTACTGGATTAATTTCTTGTTTCTAAGAGGTCGTGTTCGAGTTTTAATGGTATTCAAATACGATTAGGGAAATTCACATGTGTAATTACGACGTATATACGATTTCAAATAAGGATAACCTTTGGTCTTAGGTATAAACGTTCTGTTTTGTAGGTGGTAGAGCCCCGCTGAAGCTATTTTTGGTTTCAGCATGAATGGGTCGGCTCCTCCGGGGTAGTACCACCCCTCTCACAGATAACCGACATGAAATAACAGTGCTTGCATTGTTGTGTTTCGTTCGGTCAGTGAGAGAGCCGATGGCCCACGTCCCTTCCTCTTTCCTGCTTTCCCTTTCCTTCCCCCTCCCCCTTCTCCCATAAACAGGCTGGCAACGCACTTGCGACGTCCCTGATGTTGCTAGTGTCTATGGAAGGTGGTGATTACTTAACATCACGTGACCCACCAGTTCGTTTGCCTCCTTTGATATATAAGAAAAAGGGATTTTTTTTATTGGCTAGTTTTTCTTAGTTAAAATTGAAAGTTTCTAAATACATCATATACGCATATATACAGCATGTATGTATTATTAGGTCGTACTAAAAAATTAAAAACTTTTTTTTTTCTTCTCGGGAGCAGCAATTATTTTATACGGTAAGTATAATGCAACAGTAATACAAGAATGATAGAAATAACTTTGATCTCGAATAACTTATGAATGAGTTGATTCTTCGAAAAAGATATCAGAATTTTTTCTAAAGCGTTCATTTCACTACAAAAATATTTGATAGATGTTGCAGAGCACTTTGTGGTTCATTAATTACAAAAATTCGAAGGAAAGAAAGCATCCCGTGTTATTCTTGTGGGAAATATTAACATTAATAGCTCATTTTTTCATAGGCTTATTTGATATGTTTACTAAACTTTTGAACCTAGTTCCGATAAGAAAAAAAAATGAAACTTCCTAATGTTTTGTAACACATATATGTTGTAGAAATATATATAGGTATGGTTAGTTAGCTGACTTGCATAGTTAGGTAAATTCAAAGCGCGAAATTTGCATGCAACAGTCCGAAACATGGTTAGACAACTTTGGCACCCTTGTATTAGTTTTCATTTCATTAGGGCAACTTACGCTTTCTTCACTAAGTCCAGTGAAACTGTAGACACTCTTCAGAGTAATTGCACTTAGTCAGTTCAACAGATAACTTGATTTCAAGCAGTGTACATTATATGGATCCGAGTTCAGGGCTACGAAAGAAACAGATGAGAAAAGATTACATGTCTCAGAGATGAAAATGTTAAGATGGATATGTGGTGTAATTAACACGTTCACGCCGGCGCGTACCACCGGTGGCCCGCACTAGACTGTCTTTTCTGACGGCGCGTACCACCGGTGGTACGATAGGATAGGAACATATCGATCACTAAACCGAATATCCACAAAAGTAAATTTAGTTTTTTTTTTTACTTTATAATGATAGGGTAAAGTTTAATTCGACTATAAGTTACTGATACATATTTATTTCGCAAAACAACAGTCATCAGCTTGCTTCGTTCCGTGCTGAAAGGTGTGGATAGCGATATAGCAGACGAGTCTTCTTCAGAATTTGCAACCAATAGTAAGTAGGTGACGTGGAGAAAAGGGCGAATTAAAAATGATGATAAAATTATTTTTATCATTGAAATTATTTTTATAAAAAAAACTGATTTTTTAGAATTTGTTTTTCTTGCTCCTGTAAAGTTAACAACTTCTTTGGAATATATATTATTGACTTAACCTTTGAAATGTAAAAAATACGTAGTCCAGTGAAGCTGTTAAAACCTTGCTAGGTAAATAGCGTAGTCATTTCGAGAAAAAACAGTAAAGAAGTCGGTCAAATTAGCTCTAACGACTATTACTGTATTCCAACATTAATAACAACTTCGCTCACATTACTATGGTTCAAGATAACCATCGAAAACGACACTTCTTTTTGGATCAAAAATACTCGTTCCTTTTCTGTATCCTTGCCAATATGTATGCAAATTATAATGATGATCGATTGAGTAGTTAAGCATGGAAATCTTAACAAATAAACAGACTCATATTCGCAATTATAATAGTAGTTTTATATCAGAAATAGCTTGTAGAATAAAAAAATAAACCCATACCAATTTCACAGGTACAATTGTGCCCAAATAGAGCCCAGTTATTTGTCCAACGATAGACAGAAAATCGATTGGCATCTACCGGCGTAAACCGTTGCCGTGTACATTAATTACGGAAGGACGGCATGCCAGACGGAAACTCAAAGGCGGCACAGCCGAATTGTTCGTGGACTGACATGACCGAACGATATCCGTTTTCAATTCACGATTCTATTGACTAGTTTTGTTTTGGTTTCGTATGTTTAGCTGTGTGCAGTTATTTTATGAGAAACTACCTTCTTTACTTGATTGAATCTACGTTCTTTCGGTATATTCCGGATTAAAAGGTAACAATTTTGCATATATAAAGTTAAATATGGATAATATTATTGTTTAATCGTTTTATTATATATACATTTATATTTTTTTCCCAATACCATTTCTCTAATGAGTAATGAAATAAAGTAGATACATTACATCGCAAATGTATTCTAAAATATGATTAAATTTTTTTAGCAAGGTCTTAACAGCTTCACCGGACTACAATTAAAAATAGTCTTGCAACCTCATAATGATTAATAAAGATATTTTCTAAAATATAATACATATTAAGAGAATAGGCAGTTTTTTTTTTATATTTAATCTATGTTATCATACTTAAATCGTAAATTAATTATTGTTTAATTTTCAGAACTATATATTCCGAGTATTGTTGCAGTAGGTGTTAATAATATTAAATAAGAGCCCGTACCCAGGTCAATTAATTGAATATTTCAAAAACTCTGTTAAGGCTGTTGTTTTTATATTTAATGATATTAAATTATTTGCTGATATTAAATGTATTATTCTTATTTTATTCTTATATTTCAGGTAGCACATATATATAACTATTGATAATATAAACTTTTTTTTTTTTTCGAAATTACTAAGCTATTGACCCAGCAAGTTCTTACTTCACCGGACTGATAATATAAACTTAAAGGACCAAAGTACCATTAATTGAAAGCGCAACGTTTTAAAATTACTTTAAGAGATCATGACACTTATTAATATAATTTTTTTTATATCAAAGGAGACAAATAAACAGGTGGGGCTAGCAACACCTGGGAAGTTGCAAGTGTGTTGTCAGCCTACGTTCGGGGAAGGGAAGATGGGCCTCCAGCGCTCTCACCGACCGAACGAAACGCAACAATGCAAGTACTGTTACTTCACCTCGGATTTCTGTGTGTCGGGTGGTATTACCCCGGGCGAGCCGACCCATTAATGCTGAAACTAATTGTAGCCTCAACGTTGCTCTACCACCTACCAGATTTATCAAATGCAAAGTTTGTTATACACTGTAATGTATTCTAGCCCCATTCATTGAAGAAATTAGCTTTATCTATACTAATATTATAAAGAGGTAAAGTTTGTGAGTTTGTGACGTTGTGACGTTGTAGGGGGTAATCTCAGGAACTACTACTGGTCCGATTTGAATAATTCTTTCAGTGTTATATGGCTCATTTATCGAGAATGGTTATAGGCTATATATCATCACGCTACGACCAATAGGAGCAGAGCACAGATGAAAAATATTTCAAAATTAGGACGTTTTTTCTTTTTGAGAACTGCTGCGTGTTAGTGTATCTATTCCACGCGAACGAAGTCGCGGGCAGAGGTTAGTTATTCATAAAGAAGGTTGTATTTTATACAAAATGCGTTTGTGTAGTCCGAAGATTAACAAAGACAAATTTAAAGAAATTAACTATTTGTTGACAGTAGTATCAAGAATAAGTTTAAAATACTTACTCTTTTATCGATGTACCATGTGCTAGGAACGATTTTACAGTTTAACAGTTCAACGTTATACTTAGATAAATTATTCATCGCACGGCTTTAAACTCAAACGTGTGAGGAAACTATAGTGTTCGAAGTTTTAAACTATATTACAGCACATTATTATCGTTGTAGGTGTTACAGGAAAGTGTTTAAAATGGTCACCTTTATTTACTTATGTATATAGCTACCTACCTACTATGTCTGAAGTTATACTTCTTTTGGCGCGTTAGGGAAAAATGATGAGAGTAAATTCTTACGATGCGCGCGCACACCGTCACGAAAAACTGACAACCTGAAGCTATTACGATGTGCGCGCACACTGTAGACACAAAAAACTGACACCCTGAAGCTGTAGTCAACATTTTATTTCTTTGTATTTGTTGTTTGTATTTCTTTGTATTAATATTTCCAATGTATTAAATACCTTTTTTCTGTTGTTAGTGTCGTTTTTTCTACAAACGTAGAATAAGGCGAAATATTAAATTTTTGAAAAAATTTTTATCTTGTAACGTCAAAGAAGTATAACTTCTAACGCGTGTACATAAGTACACACACTCACTTTATTTTCTTTTAGTATGAGACTAGCTACCCGCGTCGGCTTCGCACATGTGTAAATATAGTGTCATAATTATCTAAATAATTTGGATCCTGTTCCAGGACAATTCATTATGTGCTGGATTTTGCCAATACATTCATAAAAGGCGCTTAATAATAAAAACTGGATGTTACTTCTCTTGTCACCTGACAATTACTCTGTACGCATCTCTGTATAAATATTGTAAATCACAAGGTCTTGTATTATAATTTAGCCCCAGTATATATGAATATACGGATCTATTGATATTTACAGTTCATTAGAGTCATAGAACATACGTACGAATTTTCGCTTAAATAACTTAGCGCAACAAATAACCAATTATTGTTTTATAAAATACTAGCCCCTGCCCGCAACTTCGTTCGCGTGGAATAGATACACTAACACCAACACTAACACGCAGCAGTTCTCAAAAGGAAAAAACATCCCGATTTTGAAACATTTTTCATCTGTGCTCCGCTCCTAATGATCTTAGCGTGAGATATATAGCCTATAACTATCCTCGATGAATGAGCTATATAACATTGAAAGAATTATTCAAATCGAACCAGTAGTGCTTGAGATTACCCCCTACAACGCCACAACATCACAACGTCACAAACTCACAAACTTTACCTCTTTATAATATTAGTATAGATAAAAATACTACATGAGCTATCTCTAAAAGATATACCATATTATAAAACATATATTTAGATATATATTTTGAGTTCCTCACTTCTGTAGTGCATTACATATACTATATGTACATATTACACTTTAAACATCTGCTCAGTGCCTTAAGTGCTCGCCTTCGTAGTCCGCTGAAGCTGTAAAGGCCATGCAAGGCCAATAGCGTAGTCAGTTCGAAAAAAAAAATCATTTAGTGAGCGTTAAATACCTATGAAAATGTTCGAAAATTCCTTTTTTCGATTTCAGTATATTTACTCTTATACACTTTCTATAAATATAACTTATATGTATTATATATATAAACCTTGCGAAAAACATCTCCTAAATGCCAGTGAAAACAGCATGGAAATACGACGCTTAATTTTGAATGGGCAACAATTCAGAATAAACCAATGAAGTCACGGTATATAACCAGTTTTTACATGATTTAAATAGCAGTATGGCGATACTATCGTAATTTGAACATAATTTCAAAAAGGAAATAATTACTGTGCCAAAATAATATATAGGTAGTTTCTAAAAAATATTACCGATATTATCTTTTTATAATTAAATTAATAACTTAAGCTATGCAATAAAATGTAGATATTTTTCTGCAGTAAATAATCATATATTTAAGCTACTATGTAATTAAGACTTTGGAACTCTAATGTGTAGTCCGGTGAAGCTGTTAGGACCTTCCTAGGTCAATAGCGTAGTCAGTTCGAATAAAAAAATCTAACATAGTTTGACCAACCGCATTGAAAATCAATATATCTCAGCGCTGTCTCATGTAGAAATTTTAGTGATTCACACTTTATTATAACTCTTAGATGACTCTGTAGCGCATTATTTTACATACCATTCAAGGGTTCGTTATAAAAATATGTAGATACTAGCTGTTACCCGCCGCTTCGCACGCGTTTTTTAAATATATTAAATAAATGTAAAATTATGATTACGTGTGTAAATTACAGAAATACTCTCTCAAAAATATTTGCAAGTATGACACGCACATCATAAACTGTAAGGTAACATGTACATTATATATGTGAATATTAACAGTATATCGAATGGGATGGGATTTATCATCAGCTACATACCTGAAACTTTAAACTACTATATACCATCCTCAATACTCAGTTACACTATATTAGAAAGTATTAAAAATATTAAGCTATACATTATCGAACATGTTTTAAATCTTTTATTATCTATACATATAATAAAAATGAAATGTCTGTATGTAACAGCAAAATAATTTTTTTTAACTGAACTGATTGGCTTCTGATAACAAAAATGCAATTTTTAAAATTTTTGTCGGTCTCTCTGTCTGTTTGTTCCGGGTAATCTCCGAAACGGCTGAACCGATTTTGACGGGAATTTCACTGACAGATAGCTCAAATTACAGCGAGTGACATAGACTACTTTAAAATAGACTAAGTGTTAATCGCGACTTCATCCGCAATGGTATCTCGAAAACGGTTGGACTAATTTTCACGAAACTTTCACCAACAGATAGTGGGCATCATAACATGTAATTCAGTCTATTTTAATTTAGACTAGCTGTTAACCGTGGCTTTGCCCACAATGCTATCTCCAAAACAGTTAGAATGATCTTAGCAAAACTTTCATTTACAGATAGCTGGCCTTATAAAAAGTAATTCAAGTAATTTTAATTTATACTAGCTGGTAACCGTGGCTTTGCTCGCAGTACTATCTCCAAAACCATTAAACTTTTCTTCGCAAAACTTTCATGTACAGATAGCTGACCTTATAAAAAGTAATTCAGGCAATTTTAGTTTATACTAGCTGTTAACCGTGGCTTTACCGACAGTACTTTCTCCAAAAGATGAGACCGATTTTCCGGGGACTCTCACCTTACCTTATAAAGAGTAATTGACGTTATTCTATTTTAGAGTAGCTGTTACTGTTACCCGCGACTTTGTCTGTATGAAATTAAGCAAGATTTCAACTCATTCTTTATTTTTAATCAGAGAAATAATTATCAACTAATTGTTTAAAATTCGATATTATAATTATTAGTCACTTTGAAGATAGAGGAGGTCTTCCTAATAAGATTTTAGACCATAAGCGTATTACGTAAAGAGGTCCACAATACAATTTCTTGCAGAACAGACAAGCCTTTATTCTTTGTATAGACACATAATCGTAATTATAATGACAAAGTAATGTAAATGTAAATCTTTATGATAATATTTTAAGTTATTGTTTCATTAGATCCTTACACAGTGTAAGTGAGCACGAAGATAGTTATAAGGTGGGTTAAAATCCCAAATATGTTGCTGATGGTAAACCTTACTAGGTACATTGTTAGTATTTATATATCTATTGTATACATTACATGCTACTGTAAGTGGCGTACATGTCGTACTTAGAATTGTTTTAAAGAGCATTTCTATAATTGTACATAGTCTCACAAGTTTATAATTCTTTAATACAATTTTAAAAAAGCGTGCGGAGCCTTGGTTACTGCTAGTATATAAACATAATATGCCCATATTGTCGATATAATTAGGTTATTGATATACGTTGCTACAATTTAAATCACATATAACCATTTGACTTTCAATTATATTTATACTTGGATGGACTCCAAGACAGCGCACGTCTCACACGCATGTTTACAGTGAACAACATATTTTGAATCAATTCCACACAGACGAATGCATGGGTAACAGTTCATCATTACATAGTGTAAAACAAAGTCCTCTGCCACGTCTCTCTATATGTCTGTTCGCGATAAGATCAAAAGCTACAGAACGAATTTTCATGCCGTTTTCACTAATATATAACATGATTCTTGAACAAGGTTTAGGTATAGTTTGTCTTATTGTCAGGGCGAGCAACGTCTGGTGAACCCGCTAGCTTAAAATAAAACGGCTAATTAGTTGGTTATTTGTCCATAAAATTCCCGTTCAAATATTACTTGTAGTTCGGTGAAGCTGTTAAGACCTTGCTAGGTCAATAGCGTAATCATTTCTAAGAAAAAAAAAACGTTCAAATAGGTTCAGCCGTTTCAGAGATTACTCGGAACAAATAAACAAACAGACATATCGACAGAATAAAAAAAAAATGTTGATATTTGTAGCACCACAGATATATGTATTCACCAAAAAGTATTTATTTCAATATTACATACACACACTTTATTTTTATAATACGAAATATATCACAAATCAAAAATTGGGAATAGAACTAACGTACAATAAACTATTTCATTGAAGAAGGCATTACTAAGGCATACTAAGGTATTGGTGTAGGTAACACCTTAGTGTACAATAAACTTTTTGAGGAGTTTTTGGCGGGATTTCAGTCTGTCATGCAGTGGATTTTATATTTTATTCATAATCTTGTGTTACTTGACTCTATATTATGTTAAATTGGCGGCGTTTTATGTAATATGGTTCGTTTATTGTGCATAAGTAAAATGAATGAAAAATAATACCACGACGCATGAATTCTGTGGTCTTGAAAATTAAGAAGATAAAAATTTACGAAATATTATATAGAGGATTTGGCGCTTATCCCTTTTAATTAACTTGGACATAAAAGAAAACTGGCTAAAGAATACATAATAACTACCTATATTGACAACTTTAGAATTGGCAGTATGGATCAATTCCTTCGCCAGTCTATTGAACGAATATTATTACTACTAAACTATTTGAATAACAACACAAAATAAACTTTGGGAATGCTTGCGATATAAACTTACCACGTATAATTAAAAATTGGAAACAAAACTAACGTAGATTAAACTTTTTGAGTAGGAACACAAAATAAACCATGAAAATATTTGCGATAGAATGTTACCGACGCGGTACCATGGCAACGCATATAATACTGACATTAACACGCAGCGGAAGCTTCCAAAATAGCCCGATTTTGAGACATTCTTCATTAGTGCTCAGCTCCTGTTGGTTTTAATGTGATGATAATGATAATGCCTATAGCCATCTTCGATAAATGAGCTATTTAACACTAAAAGAAACTTTTAAATCGGATCTGTAGTTCTTGAGATTAGCGCATTCAACCAAACAAGCAAACTCTTCAGCTTTATAATAATAGTATAGATATATATCATTGATATAAAAATACTGTATATTATGGAAGATATATTCTTACATATTAAAAATATATCACTAATACTAACTAATATTATTAATGTAAATATGAGTTTGTTTCAGCCTTTCACGGTTTAACTATCCATGTTGAGTACAATACATTTTTCACACGTTTTTAGCAATACAGAGAAAGACTCAGGATACTGTCCCCTGTACATTAAAGCTGTTAGTAATATGTAATTTGTTTAGTGAATAATATGTTCACTATTCTAATGCGAACATGTAAATATCCTTTAAAATCCTTCACTTGTACATCCTTCCTCTATAATAAGTTGATTGGTTGGTGTTGCAGTGGCGAGTCCACCGGGCGGCGCGGGCGCACCTCGGGAGGAAGCACCCCGCCCGCCGCCGCCCCCTGCACCCCGCAACGGCACCCCTCCCAGTAAGCACGGTCCTAAGACAATAAAGCGGTTAATGCGGCTGAAAACCAAATAATTAATTTAGAGAATAATTCCATTCCTCGTAACAGTTTCTGAATGAAAATGAAAAAAGGTTTTCAAGCCGCTTTAGTCGCCATGTCATTTCGTGCACGTTCAAACTAAGCGTATTATGTTTTCGTCTCTGGTGCATTCAGTTTTGAACCAGGCTTTATAGCACATGGAATGATATCTCACTTTTTTATGTTCAAAACACCTTTCCCCTCTTTTATATTTTAGTGATCATTTTTCTATTACGGTTTAATGATTGTTGAATATTTCTATTTCAAATTTAAATTTAAATAAATGCATGTACTAAACTTATTATAGTGTGTCGTTTATCGTATATATTTCTTGCATGCTTCGAAGTGATACTTGTTTGTGTTTAAACTAGTGGATTAGTGTAGGCATTTGAAAAAATAAAATGAAGAAGGATTCAAGATTCAAGCACGGCAGGTGGGGATATTATAACATTTTCCTCTCATAAAATGTTGATGTCAATCAAATGAAATCATTTCGTCATCATAATTAAACATTTAGGTCATTTACAACATCCATTTTGTACCATTGATTGGCTTATAAATATTGTGTTCAAAAAGCTTAATTAATTATTTTCCTTAATTTAGGGATTTATATAGTTTACATGAGCAAAACCACGGGTAAAACCAGTTCTATATAAAGATAAATCTGCCTATGTATAGTGTACTTTAAAAAGAAAAGACAAATCTCTTTCGTTGCCTTAATTAAGATTCATTAAAGCCTCCAAGCTTTGAGCCACTTATATGTACTTTTTATTGTTGTTTTTTTTTTTCGAAATGACTACGCTATTGACCCAGCAAGGTCTTAACAGCTTCACCGGACTACTTATTGTTGATTATATCCGAAAGCTATATTGTAAAGACTAAAAAAGCAACTGTATTAATACGGAACTATCCATAAATTACGTTACACAGATTTCATTATACTCGGAGCTCCACTCTCCGGTCTTATCACAAATCGTCACGTTCGTATGAGTCACACCGCTTGTTGTGACGTCATATATTTTGTAATTTAGAAGTGACAAATGAAAATAACACCTCTAAGCAAATGTTATTGCTTAATTAAAATCTTCTTTCATAAAATCAATATAATGTTAGAAGTCTGCCGATATGCGTGCATCAATCAAAATTTACTGAATAGATTTATTAGAATAGATATTTTTAAAATTTCGCTTCTTAGGCACAAAAACTAAACTAAAAAATAACATGGTATATACATTTACCATGAAGTTATTTACGATTTTCGTAAACAATACAAGAAACGAATGTAATTTTAGAAGCAAAGCATATTCTTGCTTTCAATTTTCTAAAGTTAATAAACAACGCAAATGAAGTCGTCGGTATCAGTGACACGACAATAAAACATATACTTTACACTGATGTTTTTCATTGAAATTGAAGTTTAAAGTTCATATATTTTAAATTGATGTACGTGGCACAGGTTTCCTTGTCACACAATGTTTCAATTTGTCGTCCCCTCAACGTGTGACGTAATTTATCGATGAACCTTAAGTGGGTGGAAAAATCTACACGCTAAATTTTTTTTTTAATATTTTGTAAATTCTAAATCCCTTTTCCACTTTTCTCCTAGAATGATATACAATTTTTTTTTATATATCATATAGGAGGCAAACGAATATGCGCGTCACCTGTTGTTAAGCGATCACTGCCCTCCATAGATAGGTACACTAGTAACCCCAGAGGAGTCGCAAGTGCGTTGCCAGCCTGTGTTTGGGGGAATAGAGAGAAAGGGAGAGGGAACGGGAGAGGTGAAGGGAGGGGAGGGGAGATGGATCTCCGGCGTTCTCACTGACCGAACGAAACGCAATGATAGAAGCACTGTTACTTCACGTCGGTTTTCTGTGAGAGGGTGGTGCTCATGGGAGCCGACCCATTCAAGCTGAAACCAATAATAGCTTCAGCGTGGCTCTACCACCTACTAAAGTGGTATAATGTCATTCGCTGAGGTTTTTTCCTATTCGGCAAATTTTATGTTTCCAAATAACACGTTGACATTCGTTCCAATATAATTTTATGTAGGTAAAGCCAATAAAAACCTCAATCATTTTTCCGAATGCTATCAAATAAATACAGCATTATATATATTTACACACAAATGTACGGTAAACAGACAAATGAGAAGCAAACAGCTGACTCTGAGTACGTGAGGTACTCGAAACGGGTACATTTGATGGGATGTTTTATTTGCAGCGCTTTATTTGTTGTATTTGACAATGTATCGTTTTTTAGTCCTTTAATAAACGATATTAGTACATTAAATAAGCAATTTATATTACACTGTAATCACGGCAATTTTCATTTTGAATTATTACCCTTGCCGTTAAAATAATAACCAAAAATGTGACGCGTTAATGAAGACATCATTATTCTGCTGTCAATTTTATCAACTATATATCATAATTATAGACTACCCTTATTATAATAAAAAAGTTAAACACATATTGAATACTTACTTTAAAACTGTAACTGGTTACAGTATGAATGGGTCAGCTCGCCCAGGGTAGACTTACTCTCCCACAGAAAACCGGCGTGAAGTAACAGTGATTGTATTGCAGCGTTTCGTTCGGTCAGTGAGAACGTCGGAGGCCCACCTATGTCGGAAGCCCACTTCCTCACTTCTCCTTTCCTTTCTTTCACTTCCTCTCCCCCCTCAATCATATACTGGCTGGCAACACACTTTCGACTCCCCTAGTGTTGCTAGTGTCTATGGACAGTGATCACTTAACATCAGGTGACCAACCTTTTAGTTTGCCTCTTTTGATGTAAAAAAAAAACGTTATTAAATGCACCGCGCTCGTCGACCGCTCCCGGAGGTAAGCTCGTGTTATCCTTTGTCGCAAGTCTAACCTAACCGAACAGAGATAAAAGCAAGATATCAAGCGTTCGGCGAACGCGGTGCACTTAATACGAAAGTACCCAAACTTTTATGAAGCAAGTATTCAATACATATTTAACATTTTCTAATGACATGGTATAACATTAAGCATTAGATTTCGGAACTGGTTTACAAGCACAGCTGTTGGAGTATACGTATATGTGTTTGACGGCAGATTTTCTATTTGTGAGTAGTAGATTTCCAAGCAGGATAAGACAAAGCCATACCACTATGCTATGGTTCATTACGACCTTTTCTTTCTCCGGCTCCGTTCTTCATTATCCGTTTATACGCAAGGATTTCAAGCTTCTTTGTTACCAGTAGAAAGTGATGCTATTTTATGTGATATTCAACATAGAGCAGACTAATAACTACAACTACTACCGATATATATAAAGCTAGGAACAGTTTCATAGAATACTGTAAGCCTCTTACCAGATTTTTAGAAAGCAGAGACCACCTAGTAATATTGCAAATAGATAATACACGGATTCCATATATATTACTACAATTTTAATACCATAAAACAATATCCGTTTTATTACAAGAAAGTTAAATACGTATTAAATACTTGCTTTAAAACGGTTTCGTACTAAATGCACCGCGCTCACCCGAGGCAAGTCAAACCTACTAACGTAACCAAGGCGAGACAAAGAGTAAGATGGCAGACATTCAGCGAGCGCCGTGCATTTAAAACGTAAACTTTTTAAAACAAGTATTCAATACACATTTAATTTTTTTGTAATAACACCGTATAAATCTCAAAAGGGGTTATATTGGTTTGTTTTCTTGAAACCTAAACTAAAACTCAGGTTAGACTCACGCTAAAAAAATGTTTGCTATATGTTTTCACTCATTTAGCACTAGGCAAGTTTGCGTAGATCGCAAAATTAAATTTAAAAATAAAATATAATATTGGTATTCGTCGAAGTTACATCCTACCTGCAGACGGAGGAACGGCGTTCAAAAATATCAGAAATACCAACGTAGGAAATAACATTTTTTTATAAAAAAAATTACGCGATACACAATCTTAACCTGAAAATTTACTGCCAAACAAATTATGCCATAAACGTAAATTATAACTCCTAGTGATCGCGTATTACAATTTACCACTAGAATAATTAATTCATAGCAAAAAATTACGGTAATGGATAGTATTTTAATTTAGAATATACACTGTGATGTTTCTGGATAATGTTGTATATGCTAAATTGCCTACGTTTTGAAAGGAAATGCTCATGTTATTTTCATCGTACGACCCATAATTCATATTATAACCGTGACAGTAACGTTGCCAGTTTGTGTATTGATTTTTTCTTCTAAATCTCTAAACTGATTGATCAGCAGTATCAGCAGTAATTCGGATGTATTTTTTAACATTCGCTAGCTTAAAACATCTCTATTTATACACCAATTGGAAAAAAATGTTAGAAATGAAAAAATTTCAAAATGGAACACCATTTTTATTTCCTTAGTATTGGACCTTGGATTTTGAAGTAGGATTAAATTCCGATAAATATAACGTATTTTTAGCCACTTTCCGTAGTATTAATGACTTACTATAGACTACATCGGGGGTGTTACTAATAACCTGAGTTGTCGCAGTGTGTAGTAGCTCTGTCCAAACTCGTGTCGGTTATTTTAAAAGAGATTAATTGTTAGAATTGAATTGATTCTCAACAGTTTGTATCTAAACTGGCCAGTTCTGATTTTAATAATCAATAAATGTTTCAAAAATTCCGTACAATATATTCATTGAGATTGTGAGTGGTTCATAATAATAGAAAATTATGTAGATACTCATGGAGGTCGGGAACGCTCTGGTGCATTTTTAGAGTAGTTTTTTTTATCAGTTTAAATTAAGATTCAACTTAATGTTTTTCGACCCACATGCCGACAGCCTACCTGATGTTGAAACTCTTTGGGATCTTCTTATTTGTTTGTAGTTGACAATAACGAAGTAGCTCCTATCATGATATTTAAAGACTTCCGCCACTATCTTTCAAAGTAGAAACAAGTAATGAATGATAATAAAATCTATAAGAATACAAATTTGCACTTCATTGAAGATAACATACAGTTTCAAGGAATTATCAATGCAATACTGGTTGCGTAAGCTTCGGCCCTTCAACCCTGTTTCTAAGGGAACCGCAACTAGCCAACAAATAATAAATTTCGATCTCGTAACTAAGATACTGCCTTCTACATTGTTGTCCTCATTATGCAGTGGTCATTGTAAACTATTACAATCAGGGTGACATGCGACGTTTTATTTCGTTCAACGACAATAAAAACTTACAATATAAATGCTTTAATACGTTCAAGTGAGAAAAGTAAAACAATTTATTTTTTATTTCTATATTTAAGGACTACTAGCAGTGCCCGCGACTTAGTCAGCGTAGAACCTCATTAAAAAAAATAGTTAAAAAATCATCTGAAAGTACTCCATATACTTATCTACTTTTCTCCGGTACTTAAGTCGCGTCGCCATATAATTTACAATAACTTTTGATAGAGTGAACCTATTTTAATGAAACAAAAACCAAACGTTACTCGAACTTATGCTTTATGATTCTCTTGACGAAACTTTGTCGTGAACGCAGTACTTTAGCAGTAATACCTGCTCAAACAAACAGATAGACTGACAATTCTAAAAATGATTGAACTGTGTTTTTATTTTTGTGTATTTATTCCTAGACACATGCAAGAAATTTTTTTTTTTTAATCTTTGTTCAGAAACGTTAGATTTTCACATTCTAATAATATGTATAGGGCAACTTACATTTATATTTAAAAAATAAGGACATAATTTAAATAAAGGTGCCGAAGGTGCCATTAAAATATTAAGAAGATTAGAAGTTTCTAAAATGACAATTTATACTTTATTTCTCAAGGATAATAACAGTTGTAAACATGAAACAATAACAAACACCGGAAACAATTACACCAAGCGAAAAACAATTAAAACTCTTCAATTCGACAACAAAGGAGTTTGGATGTGAATTAATAAAATTTTACTTTTATTTTAGAAATAACTTCCCGAGGGAGAGTTCCCAATCTTTATATAAATGTTATTACAAAGAGTGAAAGACAAAAGATGTTTTTACGAGCGCTGTTAAGTTTGAAACCCTTTAGCGGTTTAATATCGCTAATGAAATTCCCAATATTTATTTTTTCCTACTTTTAATCATTGACTTAATTTTATATTTAGTCATTTGAACTACATATATATTATATCGATATAGATATAATAATGTGATAACATCTGCGTAATAAAATAATAAAATAAAATCCACAATTTAGCGTGTAGTTATTATTTATTGGTATTTCCATTCGTTGTAATAAATTACATTCCAGTTTTCATAATTATTATTTCAATTGAGTAGAGGTGAGTGCTTCAGCATCACATAGTTGCGTGTTCTAGTAAAATAGATAGCACCTAACCTTCTTTAACTTATATGTTGATAAATTAGACAGTTTAGGACTCTCAGTCTCTAAAGTCTGTTTAATTCTTTCACATCAAAATAGCATTTAAATCGTTTATTTTTTTTTTCGATATGACATCGCTGTTGATCTGGAAAGGTCTTTACAGCTTCACGGAACTACTAAAATTAAAGACCCTAAATACAGTAACCAAGAAATTTTTTTTTCTCGAACTAACTACGCTGTTGACCCAGCATGGTCTTAACAGCTTCACCGGACTACTAACCAAGGAAACACAAACAACATATTTGTGTCTAACACTTGTTAATCTTACATTTTAAATGGGAATATAATCGCATGAACACCAGTTGTTTTATTTAATTAACTCACTGTAATTGTCACAATTTTACAGGCAAGAACACAGATATGTAAAATATATTTTTATAATATAAACAATAAGCAATGTATCAATATGATTATTTGATCATTTCACTTTGGATAAAAATTGCAAAGTTTTGTCTATGTTCATCTTAAGTAAGTACTAGAGTTTTTGGCAGGATTTCAGTCTGTCATGTAGTGGATGTTACATTTTATTCATAATCTTGTGTTACTTGACTCTATATTATGTAAAGTTGGTGGTGTTTTATGTAATATTGTTAGTTTATTGTGCATAAGTGAAGTGAATGAAAAATCATACCACGGACCATGAACTCTGGGATGCCACAAAAATTCCCAGGAAAGTTGTAACAAGAGAACCATCATCTTGTTATTACGTTGAAACAACCACAACACACTTTACTTGAATATCGACCTCCTGACTTATCCTGATATCTTAATAAAACATTGATATACCAGAACATTTTTTAATGATTATTCAAAGATTAAGAAGATAAGAAATGTCCGAAATATTATATAGAAGATTTGGCGCTTAAGCCTTTACATTGACTTGGACTTAGAAGAAAACAGACTAGAGAATACATAAGAACTATCCGTATTGGCAACTTCAGAATTGGCAAAAAAACGACTTGAAAATTAAGATAAAGAAGATGGTTAAAAATTTAAGAAATATGCCTGTATATTAACTTTAACATAGAATAAAACTCACTGCAGAATATACAAGAACCACATATATTGACAACTTCAGAATTGGCAGTATGGATTAATTCCTTCGCCTGTCCTATTGGACGAATATTATTACTACTACTGTCATGTAGTGGATTCTATATTTTATTCATAATCTTGTGTTATTTGACTCTATATTTTGTAAATTTGGTGATGTTTTACGTAATATAGTTAGTTTATTATGCATAAGTAAAGTAAATGGAAAATAATACCACGGTGCGTGAAATTCTGAGATGCCACAAAAACTCCCTGAAAGGTTCTAACAAGGGATTCACAATCTTGTTAGAATATTGACTCACACGACGCAATATTGAAATGATCGCACGACGCTTGTAATATTATTGACTACGCGACAATGGCAGTAATAATCTGAAAGATTGATTGCCAAAAAAAAGTAAAAAAAAAGTAAGTACTAATAACACACGGCAGCCATTTTGTGTCAGTTTAGTGTGCTGCTGTAGTTAAAGCTTCTGAGTAAGAATAAAGATTTAATTAGAATATAATAAACCTCTGTTACTTTAAAATACGAATATAACTGGTAAACGTAATTTCCCTGAAATTGCGTTTAGAATCTAAAGCAAAATTGTGATTTGGCAATTATTATTTTTATTTGAACCGCATATATCTATCCATGTAGAGGTAAAAATTATTTGTTTGCATATAATTACGGGAACTATTTTTCTGATTTTATTCATTTTTTCTTATAGGATGCTGCATTATTTATCAATGAGGTAGGCTATCTTTTATACTTTGTCATTTTTATAGTATAATTAGGCTGAGAATATGATTACGGGTAATACTAAAATTGTAAGAGAATACAATAAAACTATTTTAATTCGATTTTGTAATTAAAAGAATAATAGAAATGATAACCCTCAAAAGTATTAATCGGCCTTAAAATAAAACAATATATAAAACACTTTCCTTATATTTTAATAATTTATCAAAACTCAACTTTTAACAAACTCAATTTTGACTACTGAACTTGCACAAGTACATCTTCTATACTATTCAACAAAAATACCAGACCACGATAATGTAATATAACTCATTAAAATATTGATCTATTCCTAGAAAGAAGGCATACACGTGATTATATAATATATGATTCATATTGGACTTTACTTACCTGAATGTCGTTCGCTGTAATTTCAGGATAACACTAAATTGTGAAAAAATTATAGCATATATGTTTGACATTTCCCTTTATTATAATATTACTAGCGGTCCGGATAGATATTGTGTATCTTGACGATAAAAAAAAATCTAAAATTTAACTGTATCGCCACCTAACGGGTCCAATTGCGAATCTAAGCCTTTCTCGGATCCACTGAAACACACACACAAAATTTCATCAAAATCGGTCCAACCGTTTACGAGGAGTTCAGTAATATACACGTACAGAAGAAATTTATATATAAAGATAATAAATGTCACTGTTGGTTGAGCATATATTTTCTTTAATTATTCCTTACTTGCGTATTTCATTGAACTCATCCGAAACGGTTGGACCGATTTTGATGACATTTTTTGTGTGGCTTCGAATAAGTCCCTGAATGGTTTAGATTCATAACTAAAGCCGGTAGGTAACGCTGCGATCTGATTCTTGGATTAATTGTTATTTGTGAGCAGAGAACAACGTAAATTGTGTTATTGTTAACTTGTAAGTCAGGCATTTCACGTTAAGCGGATAGATAAAAACCGTTGGTCTTTCTGATTTCAGTAATATTTGATTATCGTATACCTGTACATGTTCTAGATCCAGATACAATATATTTCTACAATATAATTTCTGATTAATGACCTCTAAGGACTTTAAGTATAATAGGTATATATAATATTACTAAAATCGGAAGTTGAATTTTTCCTGTCCGCTTCATATGGAGTACCTAAAATTATTAACTATACAGGATAAACAGCCCATTACTTAATTACTAACTAAATGCGGGGAATATATGGGTTGCCGACGGTGAAGATCCTTAAACGCGCGTAACACGTTGTGCAGGCACATCGTCTCGGTCGAGATCTCCCTGTGATATGTAATTAAATTATTATGGTTTGGTATAAGAGTATACCATCAGCAATTATATAACTAATAAAGGTTATATGCCATTCCAATGAAAAAAGAACATGAATTTGTTTTATGCCCTGCCTGCTGCACGCTGTAATTTGAATAAAAAAAGCAACGAATGCTTTGGTCCCACCCTGAATGGCATCGAGCGGACTTGATTCAATGGTTATTCAACCGGGTATTTGATATTCCACGGGACTACAGCTACTCAGTTGGGATATTTAATCATGTTTTTCATTCAGGATTCAGGTTATTTATATTAAAAAGTATTGTATATAATGTATTGAATTTATTTAGGTGAATATTTACATGATGCTTTCAAAACTATGTTGAACTTGTCATATAATTTTCTTCGTTTATTGTATTTGTGAATCAAAATGAATTACATGTGTGATGTATTTTGTGTATTTTAGTGCATGATTTTATAAATATTTGCTAGTATCCTTTTGCACGATAAAACCAATCACAATGGCACCCATCGACACTGCCACATCTAAAAATTGGAAGCCATGAACTAACAAGAGCTTACCGTAAACAGTAATATGGCTAGGTCGTTAATATCTGGCTAAGGTTGATCAACAATTTGTCAAGCTCAAAATATCGCTAAAAACTTGTCACTGAGTTCTAGAACCAAACATTCGATGTATTTTATTAACAGCAATATTTTGTTACCTCTTCTATTACATCCTTGCACAAAACTGGAAACTTGCATGAAATTATTGACTGTTTGTATAGCCTCCACAACGATACTAAAATCTATAGCGACATTAACGAAATATTTATTCAAACAATATATAAATGACTAAATTATATACTTGACCGCGCATTACAAAAAGAAATCGATAAATAAATTGATAATTACAATCAAACGAAAAGTTACCACAATTCAAAGAATAAACGTATGTAATATACTTTGATAAATGTTTTTTTTTACAGAACAAGGTGCCCTCACAATAGTTCGGCGCTCGTCAAGCCGAACAAAAACTGAATGCTCCACTCCCACCGACGAGCAACTTGATCAGCTCGACCTAGACACTGAGAATTTGCCCGCCGTCGACACGCCCGATGCTTGCGATAAAGCCGCTTTGAGGTGAGAACTCTCTTACTAAAAATCACATTATAAATATCGTAATAATACACAGAACGCATTACGTGACCTGAAATATGAATAAGGTTTGATTTATAAGCAGATCGCCACCACTTTATCTGCCTTAAAGAAGTAGTGCTCGCCCTGTTGTAGATGACGAACATCATATTAAATTGCAATTCTTTTGTTAGCTACTTTTTACATTAAGGGTAACCATGGAAATGCTTAAAATCTATCAACAGATATTTACAAGCATAGTAAATGAGCGTTACTCTGGCAGGGTTATAGAATGGGCACAGACACATTAGCAACCTGCTTGGTAATTAATTTTTTTTTACAAGAAATAAAACTGATTTAAAAATAATCTGCTCTCAATAAATCTACCAGATTATCTCGGACCATAGTTAGGTCAGTCTCAGATTGTTATAAGCTTGCCAGTGTATCTTCGAAGTCCAACGTCCATTGCTAACAAAATGAAAACCTACTTCAAAATAAAAAAGAAGAAACGAATCAAGCTTTTAATAACATACTTCTGAGTTAAAAAAATAAAAAATAAACTTTCTTGATGTCTAAAAATACCACACCCCTAATCTTGCAAATATGTAGGAGTTGAACCTGATGTATGATGGTCGGGATCTATTCGCACTGAATAACTATCTACGGACAGTATTCTCGAACCGAAAAACACTTTGTTTTTGAGCAACATGACCAAGACGATGGAAGGACAACAAGACAATGGTACACAGACAACGACCAGACGAGTGAACGATTAATTCTTTGAGATACCTAGCTAATAGAAAACGAACGAAAGAAAGCGCGATCTATCTCGACCGTAGTGCCATCTCTTAACAATAAATTTAAATATTAATGGATGATAAAATACATATATTGTGAAAATAACTTTTATCGCAAATGACTACCTACCATACACACCTAACCACCCCACATTAAGCCTTTCCAATTGGCCGTTTATTACTGTCATTTTCAAAAACCTAACTACAATTCTTTGATTCATAGGTCATACATTTATTGCCAACTAGCTGTTACCCGCGGCTCCGCACGCGTTTTTTGAATGTATTAAATAAATGTAAAATTGTTATTAGATGTGTAAATAACAATAATACTCTTTCAAAAATATTTGTAAGTATGACACGCACATCATCTACAGTAGTAGGTAAATGGGATGGAATTTATCATAAGCCACATAGTTGGAACTTTAAACTACTATCTATGTATCAGCCTCATTGCTCACTTACACTATATAAGAAAGTAATGAAAATATTAAGCTATACATTATCGAACAATATGTGTTCAATCTTTTATTGTATAGATATAATATCGGGTATCGTCTGCTGAACTCGCTAGCTTCGCTCGCTAAAACAGCTAATTAGTTGGTTATTTGCCCGTAAAATCTCTGTTGAAAAAATTTCTTGTAGTCCGTTGAAGCTGTTAAGACCTTGCTAGGTCAATAGCGTAATCATTTCTAAGAAAACAAAACCGTTCATATAGGTCCAGCTGTTTCGGAGATTACCCGGAACAAATAAACAAACAGATATATCGACAGAATCAAAAAAAAATGTTGATATTTGTAGCACCGCAGATATATGTATTCATCAAAAAGTATTTATTTGAATATTATATACACACGCTTTATTCTTATAATACGTAATACGCAATATATCACAAACCAAAAATTGGAAACAAAACTAACGTAGAATAAACTTTTTGAGGAGTTTTTGACAGGATTTCAGTCAGTGTTATGTAGGGATTTTATATTTTATTCATAATTTTGTATTATTTTACTCTATGTTGTGTTAAATTGGCGGCGTTTTATGTAATATGGTTTGTTTATTATGCATGACTGAAATAAATGAAAAATAATGCCATGGAGCATGTATTCTGTAAGCTTGAAATTAAGAAGATAAAAATTTACGAAATATTATATAGAAGATTTGGCGCTTATGTATAGAGAATACATAAGAACTACCTATACTGACAATTTCAGAATTGGCAGTATGGATTAATTCCTTCGCCTGTATTGTGATGGACGAATATTATTACTACTAACCTTTAAGAATATCAGCACAAAATAAACTTTACAAATGTTTCCGACACAAACGTACCACGTATAATTAAAAATTGAAAACAAAACTAACGTAGAACAAACTTTTTGAGTAGGAACACAAAATAAACCATGAAAATATTTCCGATAGAATGTTATCGCGTTACCATGGCAACGCATATAATACTGACATTAACACGCAGCGGAAGCTTAAAAAATAGCCCGTTTTTTTGACATTCTTAATTAGTGCTCAACTCCTGTTGGTTTTAACGTGATGATATGTAGCCTATAGCCATCCTCGATAAATGAGCTATCTAACACTAAAAGAAACTTTTAAATTGGATCTGTAGTTCTTGAGATCATAGCGTTCAACCAAACAAACAAACAAACAAACAAACAAACAAACAAACAAACAAACAAACAAACTCTTCAGCTTTATATATTAGTATAGATAAGGATAAAACAAATACCAAAGCCAATTAATGATAAGTGCTTCCAATTATAACGAATTTACAGTAGTAAATCCCGATTTACCTACATGACTCATTGATCGGAAAATACTCTTTAAATGAATAGTAACTATGCAGAGATTACAAAAATGAAGTCTAAGGGTCGATACACACTGCGATGCCATTAATAGTTTAATCTTGGTCCGGACGAATATTTTTAAGCAAGAATGAATCAGAGAATTCTTACCATTGTACATAGTTCCGATCCAATATCGCGTTGTACCGGTTTGTTCAAAAAATATTCGACTAAAGCGAGATGGGATTGACATAGCTTGAAACGATACTCGCACTCACACTGGTCTTTCATCAGTCGTGCAGAGAAAAGTTACGTTTTTATTCTAATTATATGTAGTCATAAATCGTGAAGTTCTGAATAAATTAATTCACATCATCTACATATATAAAAATCAATTGTAGTTCGTTAGTCTTGCTAAAACTCGAGAATGGCTGGGCAGAATTAGTTGATTTTGGTTTTGAAATGGTCGCCATAGTCCAGGGAAGGTTTAAACGGCAAGAAAATAGGGAAAAATTGCGAGGAAGATATTAAAAACAACAATTTCATTATGCCATATAAACTGTTCTACACACTTACCTATCAAACTTTTGACGTTCGTCCCATACGATAGTGGGCGCGTTCCATTAAACGTTCACAACACCCTTTCCGCCGTTCCACTAGACAACCGCGAACGTTGCGGTCTTGCCGAAAACGTCATTGATGACGTCATAACATACGCTCACGCGAAGCTCACGACGCCCCATAATTGGACGTGGGTCGACGTGAGCGTTGATAAATTTGGCGGGATTCTCAATAAAGATGGCGACCGTACAAAATGTCATTATTTGATACAGTAAATAATATTAAATAATAAATAACATAGTGTATTACATACACAGATGAAATATGAAATGAAATATGTTAATTAAGTTTTGACATTTTTTATAATAATTCAAATTTACTCTTAAGACTTATAAATTGTAAGAAAACTTCCTAAAGCTTTTGCTTTATTTTCTTTAGGTAGCCATTTCTATTATTTATCTGAATGCTCAAAACGCCCATAAATGCGTTCCACTAGTGTGTACGACTGTAACGCTCGAGAGCTAGTGGAACGGGAAAACTTACGGTCGTGAACGTGAGCGTTGTGAGCTTCTACTGGAATCACGGTAGTCTCGGGTCCTATCTAATTGAAGAACATATTAAATTAAGGATTTTAAATAGACGGCATATATCAAAATTATTCGGATTATTATATTTATGTATAAATATATATTTTTATCCTCACTGATATAAAACATTAGTTATAGATTCATATATATTTCAATAAACCTTGAATAACCTTGAAGTTATACGATATCACCAAAACGTGACAGACAATTACCAACCAACTGCATGGTGTCGGTTTTAGGTGTCGGTGTACGCGCGCATTGTAAAAATTCATTCTCGTCATTTTTCCAAAAGCTTCAAAAAGTATAACTTAAAAAAAATAGCAAAAGTTTAAAATTCAAGTTGAAAGTATTGCACTTTAAAAATATATAATGATAATATTCTATATAAAAATATATATATCTCGAGCATGGATCGACTAAGACAAATTACAAGACTAGTATTGTAGATACAGCGTGATTTGATCGAACAAAGGTGGTCCGGTGAAGCTGTTAAGACCTTGCTGGGTCAATAGCGTAGTCATTTCGAAAAAAAAAATCGAACAAAGATTGGAGCGAGATTAAGCCATGAACGATATAATAGTGTGAATCGAGCCTAAGTCACATCTTAAACGATTAAAGTCTTTATAAACGTATAGTTATATTGTATATTCTATCAGATTTAGCCACCACTCTCCAAAATCCCTCTGTAATTGACTATTACCACGAAAAAGGGGCTTCCTTTGATCTCGAGATTTCCTACTCATCGCATTTAGTACTTCTAAAAGGTTTACCGAGTGCGCAGCCAGAAAAACAGTCACAAAGGGACATTAAGTTGACGTTAATGCAGTATTTTTAGAGTTCTGAATTTCTTTTATGATTGAAATTACATTTACTATTTTGAAAAATTATTCGATTTAGGATATTAAAATTAAAATCGCGTTTTAAATCTTAATAAGTTGAATAGGGAAATTATAACTGGAAATCAATAGGACATAAGATATGCAACTATACATTTCAATTTCAATTTGTGTGTTAGAGTACAGAATACATAATAAATACGTATAATAAATCTATATTCAGATGTTAGACGCATATTGAAAACTGATCACAATATTTATTTAAATCATTGATTCATTTTGAATTGAGCCATGGGCGCCGCCATATTGGCTTTGGCTGCTCTGCCAAGCGCCTTTCGTTTTACCGCTACTCTGAGTCCGGCTGTAATGCGACACGCAATAAATGGACGAAATGCCGTCTGCATTAACCGTCCTACGAATGTGAAACTTTTTTTCGTTGCATTAAATTTTTTGAATCAAATATGAAAAACCAGTTTTAGGTTTAAAAGAAATTAATAACCCTAGCCACACTAATATTGCAAATATTAGTGCGAGTTTGTTTCGTGGCCTTTCTGCGTATACCAACTACGCAATCGACATTTTTTTTTAGTTTGTTCTATTCTGCAGACTCTTGGTCCGCACCTTTTTTTTGCTTACATGTAATATTTTGTATACCTAAAAATCGTATCCGTGAGCATATATATACTTTTTTTTGTTCTTAGTCGTTTATTGAATATTAACTGTTCAATTATTATTAACTATTGTTGGTTTAATGACGTTATTGTTTTTATAGCGCTTGCATTTCCATTCTTTATGTCTGACTACGCTATTGAACCAGCATGATCTTAACAGATTCACTACTTTTCTTCCTAAAATAGTGTATTAGATACTAGCTTATTTTAAACGAATGGATCACGCTTTCTTCACAACGTATACTCTTTCTTATATTATTCTATTCCTTATCCTAAACGCGGAAGCGTTATAACCATATCTATACTTCTATCCTAATATTATAAAGAGATAAAGTTTGAAAAGCAGAACGAAGTCGCTGGCACATGCTAGTATATGTTTGAGATTCAGTCATGGACAGACACCCGTCCGCCATACTTGATTACTAGATATATATTGGTTTATCTTGGAACTTTGCCGCTATTGCATATGTTACATTCGGCGTATGGAACTTAGAATCCAATCAGACATAACCGCTATTTTTTAACAAACGCAAATGAAGTATACCTTACCGTTGGTTGAACGAACGCAATTCGAGATTTTTTCGGAATACAAATTTAAATTGGTAACACAATCGACTGAAGTTAAATAAGTTTTAGGGGTGTAAGGGGTGTCGAATTGGAGTGTAAGGGGTGTCGAATAACATCATAAGACTTGAGACACC
>JACEII010000008.1:16126117-16406275 GCA_014332785.1 Antheraea mylitta | reverse complement strand
AAATCCAATTTTAACAGTTGCTTATATTTTACGCTATTTTTCAAAATATTCAAATATTATACATGTAAAACATGAAAATCATGAATAAAAACTAAAAACCTCATGGACGGTAAAATTGTGAGTTCTTTCTCGGTGTATAAAAAGTAGAAATCTTACAAAAATTAAAGATTAAAATTAGATTTAGCATATTTCGAAACATAAACGGACACAAGTATTCAATTTAAGAAATTTGACGCTTAACGCTATAGAAATACAAATGAGATATAATAACGGTTTTAAAAGAAATTGTCGAGAAAATCGTCTTCAATATCTGTTCGAAATAGATATCATGCTCGTAAAATATATCATCTCACTAGACTGATATATGGGACTAAGAAAATCTTTTAAAATAGATCTCCTTTCTAACGTGGAACAGATCTCAATTCTTTTGAACATCCTTGAAAAATTAAAATTTATGTTTCATACTATCTTTGCATTGTAAAAATAAAATTATTGTGATTCTTTCAGACGCTGTGTATACTGTATGTATACTATTGAAATATATATAACCTACACATATACCAGGAGACTGCTTAAAGATTTTTTTTTTCCGAGATGTCTAACATCCTTTAATCCTTTGATAGTTTATGGTCACAATTAACATATAAAATAATAATATCAAAACAAATACTCGTAAACAACAAAGAGAACATTAGCTAAAGTTTGTTTTAAAACTTTTAAAAGTTTGGGAACGATACTTGTAAACGTAAAACTTCAAAAGTTACTTTTTGTGTAAATCACCCGATGTCTTTTTATATCAGTTTTGTTTTTCTCGAGATATTTAAATCAAATATTATGGACCTATTTTTGACTTTATTTAGAACCAGAAACAACTACTCAGTAACTCCTGAAAATATTGCACCTGTTTTACAAATCATCTATCTATATATTATATACACTTTACCTCACTGGTGTCCACGCGTTTGTCATTGTTGTTATTTGCTTATTCACTGCAGCGTGGTCTAGCGGTGAATTATAGCAAAATTGATATCGACAAAACCATCTATGTATCTACGCACATCAATTTTCATAACGAACAGTCGGACATACAAGTTGGTATATTATAACTCCTCTTGATTGTCAGTTATAGACCTTAAATCTTCTTCGAATTTTCATGATGAGATTTAATAACCAATGTTGAAATGTACCTATTCAAGGTATATCAACGTCATAAGCATAAACAGTTCTCGGTATGCTAACTGATATCCTTACTTTGCTTTGTTTATAAAAATATTTCTACTATTAGCTCGTAGATACTTGTTCCTTAACTAAAAAAAAAATAACACGATATCTAAATAAAGTTTTAATAAACAACAACGTTTTTTTTTACCATGGAAAAGTGGGGCAAGCGGTGTGCACCTTTTTTCTCTTTACATGAAATGTGTTATTAAGATAATAAATGACGCAAACTATAGTAATCTATCTACCTAGTATATACATAAAGAATTTTGTATAATAACTTATCACCAGCGGCTATAGGCAAAAACCTTTCAAGCTTTCATGGGACAAATTGAACCACCGAAATACGTGTAATATATCTCCGAATATCACGAGTTCTGTTACGAATAACTTCCGATATTACATTGTGGTGAAAAATTTACACGAACGTCAGATTCGTGGAGTTATGTTATTATAAATCCCGACATTTGTTTCAAATATCTGGAAATAATTTCTTGATATATTGGAACTATTTTTTACACGTTAAAATAGTTGAAATAATATTCGGGCTATTTTAAAAACGTTTTGTTGTAATGGTTTATTTGGTAATCGCGTTTCTGTGTAGATATATGTAAGTAAATACAAAGCCATCACCGTATATATTTAATCGTAAGAGCAACAATTAGAAAAAGTCTATTTATATTTGGCTAATTCTTTTTTTGTCGTGTTTTTAATTGTCAAATAAGGTTTATATGGCAGAGAAAGATTTAACAATCTTACGCAAAAGTACAAAAAAAAAGAACTACTTTTCTATATAAAAGCGATTATGTGGAGGAAACATAATATAGTAAGGATATTTTTAAATTATTTGACTTATTTAACAACATGGTCTTAGTGTACAGAGAAGATTTGTTCTCGTTGTCCTTTTTAGAACACTCGTGCGAAACCAGGTTAACAGCTTATATTTACATATTAGTAATACTGAACAGTAGGTTTATTGTCCGGTGCTTCCGAGAGTTTTATTATGAGAACATCATGTAGAATACATATATTTATATTTTTCCGTAGATGCTAAAGCAGTGATCATAAAAATCGGACAGGGGTAAAACCGCTGATAGAATTATAGGAAATGAAAATAGGTAAATTATCTATACATATAACAATAAAAAATAAATGTAACGTGTCTGTACCTTTTAAAGCATATTTTCGAGTAATATTTAGCATTGGTTTCATTAAAATCGGTTCTCTCTATCAAAAGTTATATAGTTTTAATGACGCGACTTAAGTACGAGAGAAAGGTAAATAAGTTTAAATGGTAAATAATTTAATGGACTTAATACATTCAGATGATTTTCTTAGTCAGTGTTTTCTAGAATGTTTAGAAAGATAACGGCACAAATAACAATTCAGAACCCACTAAAATTAGTTTTTTCTCAGTAAGATATACATATATAAGAGTCTACATATGCATACTATATTTCTTATATGTTACTTCGATTTATAAACTATTATCAAATATATATATATATATATATATATATAGGAGGCAAATGAACAGGCGGGTCACCTGTTGTTAAGCGATCACCGCCGTCCATAGATATTAGCAACCCCAGAGGAGTCGCACGTGCGTTGCTAGCCTGTGTTTGGGGGAGTGGAGAGAACGGGAGAGGGGTTAGAGGAGAGGGGAAGGGAGAGGAGACGGGAGGGGAGATGGGTCTCCGTCGCTCTCACTGACCGAACGAAACGCAACAGTGCAATCACTGTTCCTTCACGTCGGTTTAGGGTGGTGCTACCCCAGACGAGCCAAACCATTCATGCTGAAACCAGTAATAGCTTCAGCGTCACTCTACCACCTACATACAAGTACAAATATCATCAAAATTATTCCATTCGTTTATCAGTGATGAACGTACAGACTACATATACCTAAGCGTTTTTTTTTTTCGAAATGACTACGCTATTGACCCAGCAAGGTCTTAACAGCTTCACCGGACTACATATACCTAGGCGAAAAACTTTTTTTTTCTCTTTTTTTTCTCGAACTGACTACGCTACTGGCTTTTATTTTTTGGCCTTTACAGCTTCAACGGACTACTAAGGCGAGCGCTTAAGGCACTCAGCCTATTTTATTTTGGTAACTAGTTCAAGGGTGCTCGGCACACCTAGGCTTGGTCGTTACCTAAAAAACCCGATCTGTCCTAGTTAAACTATGCTAAGCTATACATGTATCCATTTTTAGATCATACAATTAAAATTGCATGATACAAAAACACAACAAGTAATTCGGAACCAAGGCGAAAAACAACCATGCCAGAGTTTATATATATCGAGCGCAGCGACCTTTCTATAATTCCATAAGCAGTACACTTTAAGAAAAAACTACCATATCTCTAGATTTCAAATTTAACATAAGTAATACTGCTAATGTCATCTGTTAGAAAGCTAATAGACATAGTGATGTGAAAAAATATATGTCAAAAGTTTGCTCAATATATTATGAGCTATGAATAAATACACAATACAAAAATTCAATAAACTATTCATACTTATATACCCAATTTTAACCAATAGACGACCGTATTTAAAAATATTTAAAACATTTATTACAATCGAAAACGAATCTTCTTTCTGGTTCTCTCTGTTACATCTTTTCATCATATGTGATTATGGTAAATAATCAAAAATAACTCAAACAACAGAGAGTTGATATATTTCTTATAAACAACATTGTTAATAAACAAAATTATTACCGAAAATCAAAAATATCTTAACATTTTTTTTTTCTCGAACTGACTACGCTATTGACCTAGCAAGGTCTTAACAGCTTCACCGGACTACTAAGGCGAGCGCTTAAGGCACTCAGCCGATTTTATTTTGGCAACCAG
This sequence comes from Antheraea mylitta, assembly GCA_014332785.1. NCBI lineage: Eukaryota > Metazoa > Arthropoda > Insecta > Lepidoptera > Saturniidae > Antheraea > Antheraea mylitta. The sequence goes on along the minus strand of JACEII010000008.1, from coordinate 16,402,193 downwards.
CTCAAGGGTACACGGCTCACCTCGGCATGGCTGTTGCCTGTTGCATGCAAAATCGCGACCTATCTTAGCTAACCTAGCTAACTATTCATATATGTATGAGTTGTTGAAACATATATGTTTACCAAGCATATACGCCTCAACAACTCCTCCATATATTTATTATCAGAAAATTGGGAGCTTTTTCAGTTCGATAAGGATTGTTTAATAACAAAGAATATAATAAATGAATACTTCAAAAATTCTATGAAAGCTATTTCACTGCCATTAATCGAAAAAGGACTATAATAAAATTTTGCACGTCTGTCAAATATTCAGTAATCTGAGGAAGTATCTGATATTATTGGATAGCTTTCCTCCTTTTACGGCTAGTTAAGTAGGATTTTATATCTCTCTATCTTATAGCGTATAATAAAATGTCACTTTTAAATCGCAAATATGCATTTTCTTTCACTACCTAATCTATGAAACTGCCCATCAGATTTGGAAGATCTATCTACCATGATGATACGACTCTGAGGAATTATTCAATTACAATTACTATTCTATAGGTGGTAGAGCCACACTGAGGCTATTACTGGTTTTAAGCATGAATGGGTCAGCTCGCCCGGGGTAGCACCACCCTCTTACAGAAAACCGACGTGAAGTAACAATGCATTGTTGCGTTTCGTTCGGTCAGTGAGAGCGCCGGAGGCCCACCTTTCCTTCCCTCTCCCCTCCGCTTTCCCTCCATCTTCCCTTCCTCTCCACCCTTCCACCTAACCTCAAATACAGACTGGCAACGCACTAGCAACCATCCTGGTGTTGCTAGTGTCTATGGACGGCGGTGATCACTTCACGCCAGGTGACCCACATGTTAGTTTTTCTTCCATGACATAAAAAAAATACTACAAGTATATAAACTGTAAATCAGCAGGTAGATTAACCTAGAACGAATTAATAGAGCGGTCAAGCCATGTAGCGCGGCACGTGGTATCGGAAACAAGTACAAGTTCAGTAAAATAATACGTGTGGCACTCAGGGACTGCCGCGGTAAAGCTATTGCATAGCATTTTTTATTAACTTATGCAATTATAACTATTTATTTATTTTATTTATGCAGTATTTTTTTTTCTTTGTTTTTTTTTTCTTTGATATTAATTCAAGTTACACTTTTTGAGCGTGGTGACCGATAAGAAAACATTTTTTTTTCTTTTATTAAATAAATGAGAAGTTAATATTGTTCAAAATATTTTTATTATCTTACAATACATGTAGGTTATTCAGGAAAACACTTTGTACACAAATTATACGAGTACAGATATTCACTGTTGTACATAGATGATAAATACCTATACACCGGTATACTTTCTCACGAACAGCTGATTACGTATTCGTCCGATTTAGGAGCAGCTCGTCTCGATCCGCACCCGATTAGGCCTCCCACGGCAGCGGCTCAAGCCTAGGTTCGATCCCTCGGTAGAGAGCCCTTGAGTGCGTTGCTTGCGCGATACGGTGACACACAAATATACATCACTGCTACAACACTACACGATCACCCCCTCACACGTGCACGCCTACACGCTTACACATGAAAGTGGAAGGGTTTACTTTTTTTTCCTTATCAAACTGAAAATCTCTCAATTTTCCGATATATATTTTCTGATATATATATAGAGGAGTTGTTGAGGCGTGTATGCTTGGTACACATATACGTTTCAACAACTCGTACATATATGAATAATTAGCTAGGTTAGCTAAGATAGGTCGCGATTTTGCATGCAACAGGCAACAGCCAACAGCCAAGCCGAGGTATGCCTTGCACCCTTGAGCTGGTTGCCAAAATAAAATCGGTTGAGTGCCTTAAACGCTCGCCTTAGTAGTTCGGTGAAACTGTTAAGACCTTGCTAGGTCAATAGCGTAGTCAGTTCGAGAAAAAGAAAATTGTTAAAATATTTTTGATTGTTGGTAATAGTTTTGTATATTAAAAATGTTCTTTACCAGAAATTTATTTATCTCTCTGTTGTTTGAGTTATTTTTGATTATTTACCTGTTAAGACCTTGTTGGGTCAATGGCGTAGTCATTGCGAAAAAAAAAATAGTCGATCCCTGCGAGCTTTGTACAGTCGTACCATATATACGTTAAGCGAACGCTCGGCCGAGCTACATGGTAGGCAGAGTGGGGGGTGTTAGGTTTTTTCGTTACGGAATTTTTGGATTCGGTCTCCACGCTCAAGGGCCGCGAGAGAAGCTATGCAATAGCTTAAAAATGCGGTGAAAACCGAGCATAATCGAAAAGGGTTAAACTGTAAATGCCTATGTCAGGTACCACTCCGAGCAGCTCAGTCGTCTTTAACTACGTAATTTAGAATTATTCAAAACTTTGAAATTAAACGCGAGTGAAATATAACTTAACTACTAGAAACATGTAAAAAAAACAATTTTATCTTAAATTACTAAGCTTCTCCTTAATGTTATTTGAGTCGATAAATTTTTAAATAAGCTTAATCCAATTTTAGACGTTCCAATATTTTACGTTATTTTTTAACATCTTTAAATTGTGTATATGTGAAATGTGATGGTCATGAAAAAAAATTTAGAACCTTATGAGCGGCGAATTTTGAACTTCGTCGTCAGTGTATAAAACCGGAGATCTTAAATAAATTAAACGTGTTATACAAACGATTAAAATAAGATTTAACTCATTTTGAAATTCTACGATACATTTTATTTCTATAATTCAGGACAAAATAAAATTCCTAAACGATTTAATCACGCATTTTGCTAAACGTAGCAGAATAAAAGAAATACAACTAACTTTTGCTAGCAATTTCGCCTCTTGTCTCCCTTTCTGTGCCTCTGCCAACGTCTATACAAAATTCATATTTATAATATTAATAAGGATATTTTTATTCGGTATATTTACTCTTTGAAATTTCACAAAATCTGATATGAAAACAGCCAACCTAAAGATGATTTTGTATTCAGAGTGCTTTCTAAAAACATTTCTGTTATAAAAGACTTTAACCGACTTTGTCCTTTTGAAAACTGTACTGATGTTTTACATCTCTTTGTTCACAGATTACGCTATCTCCTAAGACAGTTGAATAGAGGTGAAATATCAGCAGAGACTTTACAAAAAAATCTGCAGTACGCAGCTAAAGTCCTTGAAGCAGTCTACATTGATGAGACCAAGTATGTATCGTTTTAACCTTTTATTTTATACATTATTTAAATAATATTGTTCTTTTTATCAATAATTGACTACGCTACGTAAAATGTTAATTTGGTTAAAAATTATTATACGCTATGATTTATTTTATACTCCAATATTAGCAACCTTGTCTACAGCGTATGGATGCTTGTACACCAGAAATATTACATAGATGGTACTAATTCTTCAAAAATCGGTATCATTTTGAGAACGCCATACCGTAGTCTTCTAGACTACAATTGGGTAAAATTTATATCTATATATTTAAGATGTAGTGTATTTAAGATGTACTCCCTGTCAATGATTAGCGTTGTGATGGTGAACCATTAGAATCGAGTCTGTCAATTTATCGAAACAGAAGCCATGAACGGCTAATTTGAGATTATTTTTGGAACTAATCTTCCCAATTATTTTTTATATTTAACATTATCGAGTTGTTAATAATATTATTACAAGTGCTTTAAGATTATTTCAATGTGTAAAAATGGTGGCTCTTTTTTTATTAGTTTCCATGGAGTTTTTGTAGCATCTCAGAAGTCACGTTTCGTGGTATTCTTCATCGGATTTTCTGTTGCACAATATTTGGACTATACTACGTAAAATGCCACCAATGTTAAAAAATATAGAGTCAAATAAAATAAGATTATGAATAAAATATAGAAGACACTAAACAAAACACTAATTTGGATTTATCCATGATTCTTACAAATCAAAGTACTCCATGTGGGGTAGTACTTGGTTTTTTTGTACAACTGCATTGTTACTCTTTAATCAATTTACTGACCTTTCGAAACTGGACCTTTTTCAAAATGACTCATAAATGACGTCACTGGAATAAATGACGTCACTGGAATAAATGACGTCACTGGAGAGGTGAACACTTAAACCCTCAATACTCTTTCAGATTATAAGGGATGTATTGTAGAATTGTGAGCTTATAGTAAATGGGGTTTTGTTGGTGGTGAACATGAAAGGTAATGTCTTAGTGGGGTTGAATGAGACCGAAGTTTCTCGACCCCTTTCATCCCTAAATAAAGCATTCTACTATTACTTTTATGTTATCCAGTGAATTTACTCTCGAATCAGTTCAATATGTGTTAGACATTCTTACAAATATATTTGAATAGTTTTTTACATATTCTGAATTATAATAGTATTATAAAATAGACTACTAGAGCAAACCTTTGTAATTTATTTGCAAAATTAATCAAATTTTCCAGAATACTCCTAAATCCAATCAATCAACGTATGTGATGTATATTCCGCCACTCTAAAGCCTTTCAAAGATTTTGTATTGAAATTGGAATTCAATTCCGCTTTGCTATTTTGATAAGAGATTTAAATAAATTTAACATCCAATAAAGTATTGTATTATTTTATATTGATTTTTAGTATTGACCAATGCTATATTTAAATGGTTTCATCTCAACTAATTATAATATAGCACTATGGTAGGGCTTTTCGTATTGCCCTATGAGAGTCAATTCTTTCCAGGCCGAACTGTTTACTATCTTGGCCCATATAATCACTCGTAATATTCTCACACTAAATGTGGGGTGCAACAGCTGGTAAAAAATGCACACCACAAATCCACAAATAGTGGTCCGGTGAAGCTGTTAAGACTTTGCTGAGTAAATAGCGTAGTCATTTCGAAAAAAAAAAAAGCACACCACAAATATATAAAGCGCGTCCGATTGCGTGAGCGGATTACAAGTAAATGACCGATCACCTCCGATTTTTGTTTCATATATGTAAAAAAATTTTTAGACTACCCTCAACTAATTTATACCCAAACAAAATGAGTATTTCTAAATATTTTCTAGATACAACTGTTTTAGACTTTACGTAAAAATAAATGTTATTGTTTTATTAAAATTACTTAAACCATTTTACGGAGCGTGGTCTATATAATTTTAAGTGCCCACTTTGATAAATAGAGGAAACCTTTCAAAAATTTTATGTTTCAGATCTGTAGCCGTTAAAATACTGTTTACATCACGTCGTAAATTTCATACTTAAGTCCTCTGAGAGCGGCACTTTTTTACCGACGTCTTTTAAAAGCATTCAGATTGCTTTCAACTATTGTTTTGATTTTTATTTCTCATCTCTTTCGTTTATTCTCTTATTATTGGGAATGTGGGAGTATTTTCTTTAACAATCTGGCTAAATCAATGATAAGTATTAAACAATATTCATGGAAATCTTTTCAATTTTGCTCAAATATTAGGCTTTCTAAAAGGTTTACACATCGAAATTCAGATATTGTTATATATTAATTTTCATGTATCACGTATATTTTATAAAAGCCTTTATTTATTTTATTTAATTTATCTCTTCATATGTAGAAGACATATAAATTATAGAAATCTGTCGGTGTGAACGCATTACGTAAATAGTAGTGGAGAGATTTCGGTCGTTTTTTTTGTGTTACTTTTTCAGCACTTAGTAGGTAAATCGTGAAATATCAATAAACAAATAAATAAACAAAACAATTATAATTGCATTTATAATATTAGTAAGGATGGATGCAAATGTAAGTTTGTTTGTAATATTTTACGACATATCTATCTAACCGATCATAACAAATTTGCAAATATACGTTTTCAGAAAAACAAAAATGGACATAGTGTACCTTGCATCCACAAAATAAAACTATTTCTAAAGGAGAGGTAGATTTACAACGCGGACAAAGCCACAGGCAAAAGCTAATATTATAAAAATTATAAAAATAAATCTCGGCTATTACCAGTCAGTCACAGGTAAAATCTATAAATGTGTATAATTAGTTCAAAATTGACAATAAAATAAACACTTTACCGGAATTTATACATAATAAATTTACTAATTAAACCATGTCTAGCAAAAATAACAATTCCGAGAACAAAATGAAAACATCAAGGAAAATACTAAAGTTAAAATCGTGTAATTAGGACAATTATGTCGCAAAAGTTAAAAGGAAACAGAAATTAGTGAAGCTTTAATCGCGACCCCGCAACAAGGGAAACAGGTTAATTAGAGCGAGACAGAAAAACCTCGACCTTTATTTACAAAACGACGCCCTTGAAATATTCAGGGTTATCTCATAGTAGACTGTAATTGGACATGCGAACCGTCTGTTTTTCCTCCCGTAAAAAAGTTACCATTATAACGGACAGTGCTGGAATTAAATCAAAATTTAAATGTTCCCTTAAGAATACAAATGTATGTATGTGAAAATTAAAAAAAAAAAAAAACTAATGCTGATACTGTTTGCCGTTTTGGCTGTGGGCAACATTATTATAATTATATGAACAGAAGTTGTTGATAAAACTGAAGCCAACTTAGTGGGTAAATAATTTTTATCAATATTAACTGTGCTTGACATTTCACATTTACACTTTTGAATCACTGTCCAAATATATTCCATATAAAGTAAAGCATGGTACCTTGGTGACATAAACATTCACAGTTCGGCTCTTGTGAGTTATGCTCGGTTCTCGACGCGTGGTTAACACGTATTCCGTCACTGTTCCCCGCGCTGCACCACACGCCCTTCTCACAGTAATAATTCATTCTTGATTATTATACTATCTTTTATTCAATTCCAATTATTCTGCTTCTAACAGTTTTAGCGTGATGTTAAGTAATCTTATAACCGTCTTCAGTAAACAGATTATAAAAGGCAAAAATATTTTTTCAAATCTGACTGATAGTTCCAGAAATTAAGTCGTGCGCAGAAAAAAAAAACTCTCATAACAAAATATTACTGTAGATTAAAAAAAATAATTAATTTAGAACTTAAAAAATATTGGTCAACAGTAGTAGTAATTATATTCGTCCAATATGACAGGCGAAGGAATTAATCCATACTGCCAATTCTCAAGTTGTCAATATATGTGGTTCTTGTATATTCTTTAGTGAATTTTATTCTATGTTCAAGTCTTCTATATAATATCATATAATATTTCGTAAATTTTTAACCATAATTTTTATCTTAATTTTCAAGTCGTTTCTTTTGCCAATTGTGAACTTGTCGATACGGATAGTTCTTATGTATTGTTTAATCTATAGTAGTTTTCTTCTATGTCCAAGTTAATGTAAAGGCATAAGTGTCAAATCTTTTTTATAATATTTCAGACATTTTTTATCTTCTTAATTTTCGAATAATCATTAAAAAAATGTTCCCATATCCCCGAATTATGAGTTGATAAAGTCTAAGTTAGGTTAGGAGATCAATATTCAAGTAAAGTGTCGTGCGGTTATTTCAGTGTTATAATAAGATGGTGGTACTCTTGTTACAACTTTCCTGGGAATTTTTGTGGCATCTCAGAATTCATGGTCCGTGGTATTATTTTTCATTATGCACAATAAACTAACCATATTACATAAAACACCACCAACTTTACATGATAGATTATAGAATCAAGTAACACAAACTGAAATCATGACAGACTGAAATCCCACCAAAAACTCCATTGGTCAACAGACAAAAAAGGCTCGAAATTTAAAAAGCTGGTCCGCCATTTTGAGATGTGAGTCCTTGAGTACGAAAATTTAATATAGACCATCAGTTTAATTCTCTCAAGTATACTTACTTGTAAAATACATAACTCTCTGTAACTAATATAAAATTCATACGATCGGGCGAACAATTTTACTGTTTTCTCTATAATAGTGAATTTCAACTGTATACCGGTATTAATTTATTAATTTACGAGATTTTCCACAACATTTCTGATTGTTTCCTCAGACACGTTATTTCCAAATGGTAATCTTTTAATCCAAAATGGCCGACGTCCGTTTTAATCTACTTACAAATTATTATTTAACATCTAAATGAAGTTCGGTAATTGATTCAAAAGCTATTATTACTATGAATAATTTAAAAGTAAAGTATTCAATTCGATTTATTTTGTTCGTATATTATTTCTACGCTGATATTATGATGAAATTATCAGTAAAAAAGTGTATCATTGATTTATACGTAGAAGAAATGTGTTAATCGTTATTTATACATATATATATATACACATTATTTTATTTTTGGCTGCCAATCGTCCAGATTTTTACTGCCATTGTCGAGTATGTAAAATGATATGATGAGTGTCTTGCAATAATTTCAAGTGGTAATGGATACCTCATCAGTAACTCTACTAATGGATTTAAAAAGATTGGAGAGCATTGGGGCAGATATGTTACATACTGAGCATTATTACAGCATCAGTGTTCTATCAAGGTGGTGACCTCTCTCTAGAACATTCCATGGAGATTCTGTGGCATTTTATTATTTATAACTCTTTTCCTTTGTATACAATAACCAATTTTGGCGAAAAAGCCCATCATAGTGACTCGCTTTTGCGCGTCGCGTTTCGGGATCAGCCTGTGCATATCCAGTACCGGGTGACTTTCGCCATTATGGCCGGCATGACAGTGGCGACAGACGATGGATGATCTGTCTCTCGGTGGTCGCCACTATTCTTTGATTGTACTATGCTTACCATCAGGCATAGTGCGGTCACTTTGTCGTGCTTCAATAAAATATATATATATATATATACAGCGTGGGGTAAAAAAATTAAATTCAGTACCGAACACGTGATATTATGACATTTCAACAAAAAATGTCAGGATAATGTACAGTAACTGAAAATATTAACATAATTATTTTTATTAAGTTACTAGCTGACCCGTGCAACTTCGTCTGCACCAAATTGGTTATCACTGGTTTCAATTGTATTTTTAAACGTGAAAAAATTGAATAAAACTGATACCTGATTGCAGCCACAACTACCGTTTCCAATTGTGAATCCAAACTATCCACGGATTCACTGAAACATATACCCAGATTACATGTGATTTTTTTTTAAATAAGCCTAGTCCCCGTTAGTAGCATCATCTACCACTCCGTTGTTTTTAGTCCGGTGAAGCTCTTAAGACCTTGCTTGGTCAATAGCGTAGTCATATCGAGAAAAAAAATCATCTACCAGGATCAATTAAGATAAAAAGTAACCTACATAAAACAACCTTTTTATACTCCATTGTATTAAAGAAAAATATATGAACACCGCGTCGAAGCGTCAAACATCGCGCCGAAGCGTCAACTGTCACCAGCTTTAAACTATTGCCTAAGAGTTATTAACTGTTTCAAAAACGTATGTATTTTAAATATATTTCCAATATATTTTTATAAATATTCTCTGTACCACTCACAACATAGTACCTTTTGGTAATTTATCCATGTTGATATGTTTCTATTGTAGATTATTCTACGTTGTTACACTAAATATTTGGCATTAAATTTATAACGTGTATTTGTCACACTTGATATTGGCGAAATTACCTACATAGGCAGAGGCCATAAAGGAAAGAATCAATCAAGCCAGTTTTATATATTATATTCATCCGAACAACGGGCTACCTGGCTGCCGGTAAGAGTTGCGTTTATTTGTGCATATCGTACCTTTACAGACAAAAATATTGATTTCTAAATAATTTTAGGATGTTTTTTTCACTAACTTTGAAACGTTATTAAAATGGAATTATTATTAAAAGACATTTTTGGTATTGGCAATAATGTGCTTGATGCTATTTTTTGGAAATAAAAATATAAGTAATCTTAACCCATGTTAGAATAGCAGTAATTTTATTATTATTATATTTAATAAGTACAAATTTCATCTTTCACACTAATTCAGTTATTAACTCAATATTTAGACCGATTTGTTGCTATAAAAATAATATGTGTGTAGAATAAAGCTATAGGTATAGTTTAGTGCAGTACTGGCTGCACGATAAAGATAGCGACAATTGTGGCAGCGTATGTTATCGACGCATTTTTTTTTTAGAAATGTATACGCTGTTGACCTGGAAACCTTTACAGCTTCACCGAACTATTGAGGCGAGTGCTGAAGGCACTCAACCGACTTGGAATGTTTGGGCGACCAACTCAAGGGTACACGGCACACCTCGGCTTGGGCTGTCGCCTGTTTTGTGCAAAAATCTCGATCTATCTGAGCTAATCTAAGCTAAGCTATCTGGATATACGTATATAAGTTATTGAAACATGCATGTGTACCAAGCATGCGTGCCTCAACAACTCCTATATGTATTTTGTGTCGGAAAAATGTCTCTAAACTATATAGGATAGGATAGGGAAAAATAAGGGTAGAACTCTTTGTCGTTTATTTCTTTGCAAAAGAAAAACAGCGTGTAAGCGTGTAGGCGTGCACGTGTGTATAGGTGATGTGTGTGATGTTGTAGCAATGGTGTAAAGTTTTGTGTCACTGTATCGCGTGAGCAATGTACTCAAGGGCTCCCCGCCGAGGGAATGGGCCTAGGCTTGAGCTGTTGCCGAGCGGGGCCTAATCTGGTGTGCGGGAGTGAAATTTACCTCCAGACCACGGCGACGTGATCTGTGGTTATGTGGGCGTGGGCGTGAACACGCTCTGTTTGAAGAGACAGGCTGCGATTTATCTTTTGCTGACGTGTTGAATCAGGAGGGTCGGTAAAAATGTGTCTCGGTCGTCTTCTATACTGCGCAGCATTAGGTACGGGTTCATAGTTCGCGGCGGATACCACTAAAGGGCTAGGATGATTCGCGGCTTTTTCGAAATAACTACGTGTGAGTGATTTTATATACGCCCAGACAAAAAGCATCTCCAGGTTCCTATGGAGATCCTTATTCCGGACGTACAATGGGGCACCGGTGATTTAACGTAGGGCTCGGTTCTGGAGAACCTGCAACTTTTGAATACGATTTTGCGCATGTGCAAAGACTGAACAACTGTACGTCATAATCGGACGGATGCAAGTTTTACATAAAGTGAGTTTATGTCAAATGATAGAGGCGACCCAAGACCATAGCGGCTTTGTTTCGCACTCTATCTGTGTATGAATCGAAATTTAAGTGTTTATCTAAAGTGACGCCGAAAAATTTCACCTCGCCGGCCCAAGGTATTTCGGTTTCGTATACCCTGATGGTCGATGACGCATATATTTAAGATGGCGTCAATCTCATGTCATACGTTTACGTTTATCGTTGTTTTATTGTATATAGTGAAATCTTAATATCAATGTTTAAAATAATAATAAAATGAAATTTGTTCTTTGCTATGGAAAAAAATAATTGGTTTGAAATTTATTATTTTTATTTATAAGATATATCAGCGGGTATAAATATGATTGTTTATAAAGAAATGTGTCTGACTGTGATAAATTCATGCTTTTAATTGCGTTTAAAAGTTACTGAAAAAAATGTTCGTAAACCTATTCATAAATCAAGATGCGCATTGAAAATACAACGTTAACCAACTACCAAGTGTTCTTTCGGGCTAATACCACCCTCTCACAGAAAACCGACGTGAAATAGCAGTGCTTGCATTGTAGTGTTTCGTTTGGTCAGTGAGAGCGCCGGAGGCCCACCTCTCTTCTCTTTTCCTCCTTTGTCTTCCCTTACCCTCCCCCATGTACAGGTTGGCAACGAACTTGTGACACCCCTGGTGTTGCTAGAGTCTATAGAGGGTGGTGGTCACTTAACATCACATGACCCACCTGTTTGTTTGCCTCCTATGATACAAAAATATATATATTGATATATTAAAGAACCAGGAATTCTAAAATTCTTGTTCTTTTAACGTTGCCGGCTCTTGTACTAAGGTGTCGCAAAAAAGTCTTACGTTAACTACAAATTTTTGTTTTTCGTTATCCTGGAGAATCCCTTGCGTTTTATGGGACAAAAAGTATCTTGGATGTAGCCTCGTAATATTAGTTATTACTGTGTTAAATTTCGTTCAAATTGGTTTAGTATTTTCAGAGTAATACGGGTTTAGATTCTAAGCTTTAATCCTTTATCCTGGAGAACCCTTTGCGTTTTATGGGACAAAAAGTATATTTGATGTAATCTCGTAATATTAATTATTACCATGTCTAGTTTCGTCAAGATTGGTTTAGTAGTTTCAGAGTGATGCGTGTTCATAGGGACAGACAGACAGACAGAAAGAAAGACAGACAGACAAAAATTGTAAAAAGATTATTTTTGGCTTCTATATCGATAACATAGTCTACCCTGTTTAAAATTTTCAATAAATATTTAATGTACAGATTTCGACTTTTTACAGTTTTATAATAGTGTAGAAGAAGATAGATAATAGCAGTAACAAATACATCCTATAATCAAACCGCAGCGAATCCAAGGTCCAATTGTGAAGCGAAGGTCCAATTATGAATATGAAGTATTCTTGAATCCACTGGAGCATACACAAACACGGCTTGATTTTTCCGACATTTCCAACAATTTTATATTTCAACCAATTCACACAAAACCTTTCTCACGAAATACTTTATTTACTGGTGAAAACCGTATGAAATTCCGTTTAGTAATTTTTGAGTTTATCGTGAACAAACAGATAGTAAAAAAACAACAGTTAGTTAATAATGATTTCAAAGTTCGCACCAAAACACTCTGGCTTGATAGTATGTCACTCCATAAGATGCCAATTTATTACGACATGTGAATAGCTAAACAAACTGCCATAGAACAACATATTTACAGTTCCATTTAATAAATTACTCTATAAATTTAACAATGGGTAAATTTTCAATAACTTGATTATTAATTAAACTTAATAAATGGGTAAAACAAAGTGTAGTAACTTATTGTTTTAAACCCAAGAATCCCTTCAATTCTCTCGAGTTTCATAGTAGATTACTATTACCCGTGCCCCAAGGACTTAAGCATAGTTAAGAGTGGATGAAAGTATCCAGAGAAGATGATATTTACCTACTGTAAAGTCTATTTTGCGATGTTGTATGAATTATTTCAGCGTAAATTGGATTCACAAGGATTATAACCGAACATCAAACTGTATCATATTAACGAATACCAAAGTTTCAAGAGTCTGTTTTAATAAAGCCTTTTCGATTTTATAAATGCTATTCAATATACCTATATGTACTCACGTCTACCAGTGTAGTAGTTATTTATGGCGTGACATAACTTTGCGTTTGAAATGACGTTTCAGTTTACGTAATTTATAATTATTTCTTAAACACTAAACTATTTTATACTATAACTACTAAATTTTATACTATAACTACTAAATTTTAAACTATTGTAATTTAATAAATTATTAACAACACTACTCACACTAATTTTGTTGTAAGTTACCAATTAAAAATTGTACAATTCCTTCTCATTATCACAGTAAAAATAGGCGATCATAGCGCGCGACGTCATAACATCCAAGCCTTCAAAACATTGTTCTGGTGTTTACTTTTTGACACATCAATAGCGATGAGATGCAACTCAGTTTAAAATGGTATAACATTAACACAACGCTATGACAGACTTGAGTGTCTAAGCTGGAAACTGGTCTAGTATTTTGACCGATAGAGTATCAATATCGATTTCCACAGGCTCGAATCCTTTTTTTTTTCTTCGTGGGGAAATCTCTAACAGATATCCATCCCGCTGAGCAGCAGAGGATGGATATGCCTGAGTCATATGGACTAAAACCCCATGGCACCTTCTTACACCTTTTGGCCGGGGGACCAGAGACGGTTTAATCGACACTACGTCTGCTTCTCCAACATGTGTTGTTCCTTCCTAAGGAGACTTAAATACCGCCTGCGGGGTCAAGATGACCCCTCAAGGATGTGGGTTTTGACCGCCCCAATGAACTGTGGGAGTCGCATCGGCACAATGCAACTCCACCACATGGGCCTGTGCAGTTTAACTGCCCTTGTCCATCGCCCCCAGCCCCCAACTACGGCGGCCGGAGATCAGAAATCCTATCATGTCTCAACGTATTTTTCACAATTCGCTTACATTTACCAATTTAAATTGGCAACACTATCGGCTGAAGGTGGAGGAAAACCGTGAGGAAACCTGAACCTGAGAAATGTTCTTATAGTACTACTGTATATTGAAAAACATTGGATTGCATTCTACAACTGTGGATTTCTTATAGTTTGAAATCGCCAATACGTCGTGAACTACATGGTAATTATACCCAAATTTCCTTCGGAAAGAGGCCTCATGACCTCAGTGTTTCAACTCTGAACGAAAACGTATCATTCATATGAAAATAAAATTATGAAAATACATACAGAGAAATTAAAAGTAGTTTGTAAAAGAGATCTCTACAAATTTCAAACTGTGTGTCAAGCAATGGATGACCTTATAATTGACAGCGATCTCCTCCAGGCTGTTTTTGTTTGAATATGTTCTAAAAATAAAATAATATTTACTTACAGACTTTACTACTATTTATATGACGTATTTGAAAAGAAATTACCCTTAGAGTTTTAGTACAGATTATCTTTAGAATAACAGCTAATAGGATTTAACTGACCAATGAAACGTTACACTTCGTTTCAGGGTGTAAAAATCGCCCAACAGACCCGACTGCGAGGGTAATGCGAATATTAACCATTAACAAAGCTATATTTTTTACTTTATCGCGTTTTTATGTTAATATTTATTGATCGAAACGTTTCGAAAGCCGGACTCGAGTCGATAAAATGCTTATCAAGTGAAAATAAGTATAATCTATACTAATATTATAAAAAGGTAAAGTTTGTGACGTTGTGACGTTGTAGGGGGTAATCTCAGGAACTACTGATTCGATTTAAAAAAATATTTCAGTGTTTTATAGCTAATTTATCGAGGAAGGCTATATAACATCACGCTAAGACCAATAGGGGCAGATCACCAATGAAGAATGTTTCAAAATTGTGATTTTTTTCTCTTGAGAGCTACCGCTGCGTGTACACGTTAGCCCAAAGTAACTATTACGAGGTGGACGAAGTCGCGGGCAGGGGCTAGTTCATTATAAAACTCTGTAAGGAGTCTCCTGAAGGAAAGTGCAGCCGCGTTAGCTCGCTATTGGCGATTTCAGATTTTTTTACACTTCTGTATAATTTACTCGTAAGGAGGAATTTTAACATTACATAAACAGAGTCAGCATTATCGTTGCTCTGATAAGGCTTAGTTTTAACCGGTACATAATCTGGTTTTGTCATTCTGAAGCTGACATCTACCCGTTTCCGCTATCGCTTCGCTGTTGCGGAATACATAATTAGAGCTCAAGTTTGCTTATAATATTTAATCCCTTACGTCACTGGCATTCGATAATGCTACCTGTTAAATTTAGTTGATGAGTTTGTAGATAATTGTAAACCTAAGATCACTGCCAATGTCCAATATTAGTAAATGTTTTGATAAGTTTTGGAATATATATTAGATTATATTTGGAAATGCGTATATATCTAAGTAGCTTCTGCCCATGACTTCGTCGACGTGGAATAGTTATATTGGGCTAACGCTAATTTAAAGTCGTTACTTCGTTTACGTAGAAGGTAAAATTATTTTTAAATAATTCGTACGTTAGCCACGATTTTCAAACAGTCTTCATTGATGATCCGCTCTTGTTGCATATAGTATTCCTCGATAAATGAGCTGTTTAACATTAAAATAATTTTTCAAATCGGACCTGTAGTTCCCGAGATTTACACGTTCAAGCAAACTAAGTCTTCAGCTTTATAATATTAGTATAGAAGTATAAATATGCCGAGATTCGAATCAGCGCGCATCGGATAAACATTCTGCAAATCATAACTGTATGATATACTAGCCTCTACCCACGACTTCGTCCGCGTTGAATTGTTACTTTGCGCTAACAGTAACACGCACCGAATACTCTCAAGATGAAAAATCCCTAGTATGAATGGTACTCCGCTATTACTAGTCTTAGTGTGATAATATACAGCCTATAACCTTCCTACATAAATGAGCTATATAACACTGAAAAATTTCCTCAGTAGTTCCTGACATTACCCCCTAATATAGATTAACCAAATACTCGAATAAGCGACCGCTCCACGGAAGTTCTAAATATATCACTCATCACGATATACAAATATTATAAAATTCAACGAATTATATATAATTCACAAGTGTGAATTGATAATATGTTAAATAGGAGAAAACCAGATTCACAATTCCATATAGTTAATTATTTTTCATATCATGTGAAAGTACATGGACGACAGAGCCTAGCTCGGATTTATGAATAACATATTTAAATTAAAATAAACTATTAGGTTTGCTTTGCAAAATTAGCATTTTTTTTTACCAAAAATTAAATATTAAAAAAAGATATTTCTCTTGCTCCCGACTTCGAACTGGGGTCAGACGGATTTTCGAAGCAGCCGATTTACATCTGTGCTATTTTTGTTTTGACAGCGGCGTCAAATTTACCCTTATATTCTAACTATATTTTTTCATTAACTAAAAACTCAGATGAAAAAGTTTTCTATGAATATAATCTAGCTAGATCGATCAAACCACTTATATACTAAGTTTCACGGAAATCGTTGACAACGTTTCCGTTTTTATAACAATGTAAAAATATACAAGAATTGCTCGTTTAAAGGTATTAGATAATAGTAACGGTTAGAGTCTCACATTGTTCAGCGACATACTAAATTATAATGCAGTGAAAAGTCTTGTAACAAAATATTCTCATAATAACGAAGATACGTAATTATTATTTACAAATATAATACTAACTAATATTATAAATACGAAAGTGTGTATGTTTGTTTGTTCCATTTTCACTTCTTAACTATACAATCGATAATTATGAAATTTTGCATACACGTTGCCTAAATTTCCGAAAAAAATGTAGAGTACTTTTTATTTTAAAAAAATAATGTCTCCTAAGAATAAATATAGTCTACATTAACACAAGTGAATAACATAAAAGCAACAAACTTCACACATATAGGTATCCCGATCAATATATATCCAATAAGTAAGCATATATATAAAAGAGAAAGAACTAATTGGAAGGTGTAACTCTTCATTACAAGTAGACTTATAAATTGCGCTTGGGAGAGCTCTAAATAAGACCGCAGTATTCCGTTCGTTCTATATACGATAACCTTTACTTTCAAACTGTATTTTCTTACGAATTTCCTTCCATTTTCCGTTATTCGGATTATTAATATTCAAAAAAGATTCGTGCGAGGTTTCATTTCATTTAAAAAAGTTCATAAAATGATGTCCAATTTTATATATTTACAGAATTTATATTTTTATATGGATCAAATGAGATGATTTTAGGAACAGCATAAAGAAAACATTTTATTGAAAAGTCTAACCATTAAAACTAACAAAGATAATTTAACAATATCCTGATATTAATCCAATAACACACCGCACTGCGTTAATCTTTTAGATAAAGATATGTTTTTTTAATAAATTAAATTTGAATATAAAACGATTACAAAATAACAATATGACATATACATAAATCGCTATATAGCGTAGCTAGTCTAGTGTAAGCCCAATACGTCACGAGCATGTCGAGGTCATCGGTGACTCGAACCCATAACTTTTTCCTGTACCAATTAAATCTTACCTACAAAATTATTCATTTCTTTTTTTTCGAACTGACTACGCTATTGACCTAGCAAGGTCTTGACAGCTTCACCGAACTACTAAGGCGAGCGCCTAAGGCACTCAGCCGATTTTATTTGGGCAACTAGCTCAAGCGTGCACACCTCGGCTTGGCTATTGCCTGTTACATGCAAACTCGCGACCTATCTTAGCTAACTAGCTAACTATTCATATATGTTTGAGTTTTTGAGACGCATATGTGTACCAAGCATACACGCCTCAACAACTCCTCCATATATTTATTATCGGAAAATTAGAGTTTTTTCAATTCGGTAAGGGGAAAAAAATAAAACCCTTCCACTTCCATGTGTAAGCGTGTAGGCGTGCACGTGTGTGGGGGTGATCGTGTAGTGTTGTAGCAGTGATGTAAATTTTTGTGTCACTGTATCGCGCAAGCAACGCACGCAAAGGCTCCCTGCCGAGGGATCGAACCTATAAATTATTCATCATGGATAGAAAAGTGTTCAACTCAAAAAAAATAATACATCTAGCAGTTTTTAATATTCCAATTTGTAAATTTTGACGACCATTTTTGAAATCGTAAATAAAATCCATCGATGACATAAGTGAGAAAATATGATACAGTAAAAAGTAAACGAGACACTATAAAACACGGTCATTAAAATTGTGCTATCCATTTCATCGGAAGGCGAACGGAAAAGTGTCGGAGATAAAAATTGAAAAACAAGCTAACTTTGTTAAGTATCCTCCATTCTTTGCCATTTCAATCTGCTTTTACGTTTTTATTCCCAACTCAACGACTTTGCCTTAAATGATTGTTTAGACTTTATTTTATGCCAATTTTCACTCACTGTTGATTTTGCAAAACAAAAAATTATGTATTATGTATTAATTACTTCATTTACAACGTAGCTGACATCCGCGACTTTACAATTATGTTCACTGAAATAAACAGAAGCAACTCACCGCTTGCCCCATTTTTCCACTACAAGAAAAAATACGTCTAATTTTAAAACTTTAATAACTTGATTCTTAAACTAGCTTTTGCTTACGGTTTCGCTCGTGATAATGTAGATTTTAGATATTCGTGGAAACAGTGTTTTTTTTTCTAGATTAAAACCCTATGCTATTTTAAATAGTTAAAGCGTGAACAAACAACCTTACAATCGCATTTATAATTTTAGTACGAATGAAGCTATTGTTAATATTTTATTGTTTTTGTTATGTACCAATGGTGTTATTACAAAAAAGTTAAATACGTATTGAATACTTACTTTAAAAAAGTTTGGGTACTTTCGTATTAAATGCACCGTGCTCGCCGAACGTTCCACATCTTGCTCTTTTATCTCGCTTTGATTAGGGTAAGTTAGACTTGCGAAAAAGAATAACGCGAGCTTGCCTCGGCAGCGGTCGACAAGCGCGGTTAATACGATAGTACCAAAACTTTTTTAAAGCAAGTATTTAATACGTATTTAACATTTCTGTATGTATCCAAAAAGTAAACAAAATCAATTTAATCGAAATCTATGTAATAGTATCCATGTAATGTTCGCACAATATATGTACCATTACAAAATTCATAAGATACAATTTTATCATCTCTTGTCTCCTTGAACGTTTTCTATGAAAAACAATTCTTTATACTCTTCCTACGTCACAAAAGTAATCGATTGCCTCAATTTTGTTAACTTTAGTGGTTCAACATTGCTTTGATCTCTCATCTGTTGTGCAATTGCCATACCTATTTCTAATAACACGTCTGAGCTAAAGCATTCCAATGTAGAAGGTATGTTTATAGAAATGCTCTGATACATGAGACGATTCATCAAACTCTGATTGAACTGCAATACGATTTCAGTCCTGTTTGAGCTTGACATAAGTGACGAAGACTCAAATAGTTGTAATCGAAAGAGTGAGAGCTGTAGAATGTGATCCAGACATTCTGGGATCTAAAAAGAAATTCCTGCAAAATGTTGTTTGTAAATTGTGCGAACAAAAAAACATTGAAATAAAGATGAAAGATAAAAACACTTCAGACTTAAGGAAGCGTCTATATTTCCACAAGAAGGAATTGCATATATTGATTCCTGTAAATATACCTTTAAATTCTTGTTCATGATGAATTTAATTTATTAGATTGATCTTGACTATGTAGATATGAGCTCAAAATATAAATACATGTTGAATTGTTCTAAAGTCTGACCTAACCTTTTTAATAAATAGCAATAAGCTAATTGGTATTTGCAAGATTTGCAAGACTCTTGCTGCAAAACCTAGACCAATACCACAAATAAGTCGAGTATTCTCTTGGTCTTGTATCTGCGCAACAGTACGAGTATTTAAGGGCAACTTGTATTTAAAATCAAACAATTAACCTAGTGTTAGGCTTCAGTTTCTAGTTTTGTCAAAGTACATAGAATTGTCAGTTTTAAAAATGATTGATGCCCGGTTTCTGAGATACTAGAGAACTACAAATAGTTATTGACTCAACTAAATTATTCATTACATAAACTGTCATTTAAGAGGGCCACCATCTTGTTAGAACTTTGAAATGATCGCACGAAACTTGTAATATCATTACGTACTTGACAATGGCAATAATAAGCTACTAGATTTTTTTATATTATATAAGAGGCAAGCGGACATGCGGGTCGCCTGTTGTTAAGCGATCACCGTCGCCCATAGACACTAGCAACCCCAGAGGAGTTGCAAGTGCGTTGCCAGCCTGTGTTTGGAAGAATGGTGACAAAGGAAAGGGGGAAGAGAGAGGAGAGGGGTGGGGAGGGGAGATAGATCTCCGGAGCTCTCACTGACCGAAAGAAACGCAACAATGCAAGCACTGTTACTTCACGTCGGTTTTCTGTGAGAGTATGATGGAACCCTAACGAGCCGACCCATTCATGCTGAAACCAATAATAGCTTCAGCGTGGCTCTACCACCTACTGATGATTGGTTGTCAAAAATAAAACTAAAAAAAGGAGAAAGTGTATGAGTTATATACCATATTCGGATTAAAGATAAAGCGTTCCATTAAAAGACATATTCCTACGAAGACATATAAACATTTAAAACCGTATATCCGTATACGTAAGTAAGCATGTAGTTAGCACTTAAGAATTTAGTTTCATGATATTGTAAAAGTTGACAAAGTAATCATGCCAAATTAATTTAAAAGTTTCTCTTGCTCTATAATTTGGCTCGATCTACAGAATAATTATGCCTTAACCAGAATATTGATAAATTTATCAATGATCATATTATTAGTATAGGGTCAGAAAGTAACAAGGGCTAAGGTAATTTGCTCTAACACTTGCCCAGCTGGGGCCCTTGCCGCTTTAATTTGGGCAATATTCGAATATTATAATTATGTAATAGTATACTTTGATTGTATTTCTGTGTGTGCAGTTGTGTTAATATTTTAAATAGAATAGGTAGGTATTCGTTAATTATTTCTGTTCATAATACATTGAAATAAACGTAGTGTATTGTTACTCCATATGACTAAAATCACACATATGGTGCAAATATACGATTGTATTTCTAAAAGGAAGAGATTTGACGAGACTATTGATTTAACAATCGGATACCTTTTGGATAAATATATTTAATTTAATTTAAACTAAGCGACAGAAATGACTGAAATACAATAAAGTGTACTTATTTTAACAATAGTATTTCATTCGTAGCATAAGATACAACAAATATTTGTGCTCAAAATACACACAAAACTTCGCTCAAGAGATAATAATTATATCTTCTTATATCTTTATTCGCAAAGATTCAATATTTACAAGAATAACTAGACACCACAAAGTTAAGACTTAAAATGCACACAACTGAACAAAAACAACAACAAAAAATGAAGTGTCTGTATGTAACAGCGAAATAAAAATTTTTCACTGATTGCGTATGGACGGTATGACGGTCTGTCTGTCTGTCTGTTTGTTCCGGGTAATCTCCGAAACCGCTAGACTGATTTTGACGGGAATTTCACTAGCAGATAGCTGAAATTACTGTGGGTGACATAGGCTACTCTAAATTAGACTAAATGTTAACCGCGGCTTCGTTTGCAATACTATCTCTAAAACAGACGGACCGATTTTCACAGAACTTTCACCAACAGATAACGAATACCATATCAAGTAATTATTAGTAATTTTGAAGACACAAGAGGTATTTCTAATATGATATTAGACCATAAACTTATTGACAATATTGGCACATTATCATCATTCATATCCTCATATAATCTAATTTTAAGTCGTTTTTTCATCAGTTCTTTGTACAGTGTAAGTGAGCACTGAGGTAGTTATATGTTTGGTTAATGTTTCAAATATGTTAGGTATGATAATCCTTATTAATTACACTGTTAGTATCTATATATCTAAGGTACACGTTATATGTTACTGTCAGTAGCGTGTGTGTCGTAGTTACAATAGTTTTTAAAGAACATTTCTATAATTGTACATAATTTCATATAATTTAATAATTCCTTAATATAATTTAAAAAAACGCGTGCGGAGCTGCGGGTACAGCTAGTTATTAATATAATTTTAATTTTCGATCTGACTACGCAATGACCCACCAAGGTCTTAACAGCTTCAGCGGACTACTAAGGCGAGCGCATTAGGCACTCAGCCGATTTTTATTCAGAACAAGTTTGTAAATGTATATCAAAACATAATTTCTGCTATACTTCTTCTTTATACAGCATAAATCAAAATGAATCCTGATAAAATAGATATTATTGAAAACAAAATTAATTTTAGAGACCGTGGAAATGATCACTTAATTTCTTTTATCTGTAAACCGAGTACGCGCAATCTCAGTACCATTATAATTTACTTATAAATGAAAAATACTTCGACATTCCTACTTATTTCTTTTTTTTTTGGTGTATTTCGGCGAGTCCTTTCAAATTTGTAGCGAGCTTAATAAGTTTTAGGGTGATCGTAAAGACGCTCGTGGCGACGGGCGTTGCATCGCCAGTGATTGTATCTAACACAGGAATAGAAGATCACCAGAGCAGCCTCGTGTCCAGACGACGCTTCACATGCGACGGCTGCGCACACCTTGCTGGGCGAGGTGTTCTATAGAGAAACCGAATGAAGCAAAGTTAATACCATTACAACAACGCCACCAACGGCCAAGTAGTCGCGCCTCCCTTCTGTCCAATCTGTGCGAATAGGTCTTTCTGTTATTTTTGGAGCTTCAGTCTTACTGAACTGTGTCTTCCTATCCTCTTGTTAGTTTAGAATTACTCTTCCCTTACTTGATTTGCTGTTATCAGCTTGGAAAACTGCCACGCTGGTACATTTAAACTTTAGGTTTTATTACCTATAGGATTATTATTTTATGTGTGTAATTCAAGAGGATACGTTTAGCAGAATAATGTGTTTATAATCGTTTTATCTGGAAAACTGCTCAACTTATTCTCGCGTAGTTGAATTAGCAGTTGTTTAAATAATTTTAGATTAGGCTTACAATTTAGTCCCATGTGACGTCTGAACCCCATGTGAAATGTCTTTTTCGTCCTCGTATCTTCGGTCCCTACTGTGTCCTTAGGCATGTAATATTTGTACTTCTCGATGACCCCTGTTTAGTAAATCCATTGAACCAGCCTATGCATATTGTGTTAAACTATTTCCTTTTTTAAAACGTTCTTGTGATCTTCTGTTATTCATCTATTTACGCAAAATGTTTTTCACTTTAGTCATTGATCTTATTATTTTAGCTTCTTCACGCTTTAACAATATTTTACTTTTTTTTCATTAGTAATGTTTTATTGAATTGTGATTTATTAAACATTTCCATCCGCTGTATATTATATATTTGTATGTTTCTATAAATCAGTTACTATCATCAAATAAAAACTGAATTTTTCAAATTCAAATTCTTCTACAATTTTTATTTCATAGTGATGATGGGTAATTGATTTTTCGAAATAATATTAAATTGATTATTTTTACAAATCTCCATAAAAATTTTGTCTCTTGATTTTGTCCGAATGACACGTGTTTTATTTTAGACCGGCAGTGGCGCGTCAGCAGTCGGCCCCAACTCTCGTATTTAGGTGTGTCGGTGTTATCCTATTTTTTGTAGTTTCCAACATCGCTTGAATGTAACTAAATGTACTACATAGGTGTTATTTTATTAAGTTACATCACAAATATTGAAGTTCCGTCCAAACGGTATTGGAATACAAACAGCCCTAACGATCCAAAGCACTCCCGTCGAGTCCTTGCTTACGTTGTCATGTGACTTGTTATATCTTTTATATTGCTTTCCATTGCGTAGAGCTTTGGCGTACCTATTTTGATATGCAAATGCAATTTAGGAATCCAAAAAAAAATTAATATCATTTTCGAAGGAAAGTAAAACATGCATCCATTTTAAATGTCTCTTTTTTTCATCAAATAACGTGCCATTTTTTAATCCTACCTGTTATCTGACAACTATAAATAAATTAAATTTTAGTGATTCAAATTCTATATAAACGACATTTGAATTCACTATTTACAACTATCTCTTCAAGTCAAAATTATATATTTTACTTGCCCATAAACTGTCCCAAGAAGGCCTGTATATGTTACAATGGAAAGGAATGTATAATTGAGAGAATCCTTGAGCACGTTGCATGTTAATAAATGGATTTATAGTGTTATTACCAGAAATAGCATGTCCTAAACTGTATCAACTTCTATCGTATTTTCCTTGTCAAAAATTAATCCCATTTCAGCATATGTGTTAAAATCATTGTCATCATTGGAATCAGTGTTTTGTTTTTCAGGATTTAATTTTGTATGTAAAATGAGCTTCATCTCTGTCATAATTAACAAAAGGGAGGCCTCTTGAAGAAACAGTACATTCATTAGTTTATTATTTTAATAAATACTGTACGTAATTCACAGATTAAATTTAATTCTATATCCATAGATCTTAAATTAAGATTCTCTTTAGATTTCAGGTAATGCAAAATCACCTTAACTGCCAAATTCACGTATTTTGTACACATAATTCTTTTAGATTTAACTTCCTAGCAGTAGATCTTAGTGAAGTAAAATACTACACAATGTGTAAATAGATTAACACTGTACAATTTTATTTAATTTTTAATAATACATTAGATTAATAATATGTAAGAAAAATGTAACAAAAAGAATCTTTAATTATCACTAACTTTATAGTGTTCTATTATTGATACTGATAAAATAATAGCACGATTATAATGTTTAAATACAGATGTTAGTTTGGACGATGTTGTTAATCCAAAAAAAAACTGCAATATCATTGTTACGATCATAAAAGAAACAGCTTAGCTTTCAATGGTATTTGAAGCCAAAACAAATGAATGCAAAAGCATAACGCCTTGAGATTCAAATACAGCTTATTACTGACATAACTTTGCATTTAAATAGAAGTTTGTTGATGATAAACCCCAATTGCGTTATACACAGGAGGTTGGCAGATGAAGATGATGAGCTGTCCGAGGTCCAGCCGGATGCGGTGCCGCCTGAAGTCAGGGAGTGGCTGGCTTCTACATTCACGCGTCAGCTGGCGACGGCCAAGCGAAAGTCAGATGAGAAGCCAAAGTTTCGATCTGTGGCACACGCTATACGTGCAGGAATCTTCGTGGATCGGATCTATAGGAGGGTCACGAGCACCGCGCTTATGCAGTTTCCACAAGACGTTGTGAGAGTACTCAAAGTAAGAATATCATTTTTCAAGATTTCCCATATTTATACATAGTTAGGTAGTGCGGTAACAGTTAAGTACATCTCCCTCCTTTGTTTCTCAGACTTCATCCTTTTCTTTTATAACAATTTATTTATGGTGGAAGTTCGGTCACTGGACGAGCACTCGGTCGCAAGTATCACTTTATTATGAACCTTTAATATTAACAACAAGAGTGATAATTGAAATTGTACAACCAACTAAATTAAAAATCTATGCATTTTACGTTGTCTTGATTTCAGTTAATTATAAAAAGTCTATTTATTTATTTTAGTAAACGATGAAAAACTGGCTTATTAAAAAAAAATAATAGACACGAAAGGTTCTAGGTATGTATATTGAAACGTTTAAACTATTATTCTTTATAAAAATTGAGGATTGAAAAAAGCTAGTTTGCTTTGTTACACTTTTATACCTAAATACCTGAATATGAAAATGATGTAAGGTACCTTTCACCCAGAAAAAGATAATGTTCTCAAGAGATAAGTCAGATGTATATTCACGCCAGCAAAGCGAAGGGCAAAAGCTAGTATTATAAAACATACTAGCCTCTGCCAGCGACTTCTTTCGCATGGTAGCAGCAGCAGCGTACGTGGCGATAGCTCTCAAGAGGAAAAAAACTTGAGAGGTGTCAAGGGACACCCGGATGGAACGAAGTTCCTTTCGATTAATTAATGAAGGAATTGTAATAACCGGAACTTGTGCAGAAACACTGTCAGGATTCATTATTATTATTTTTTTTTTATTTACAAATAACCTGTATACATACACTCAACAAAAATAATCGTCGCGACACCACACTGTTCAATGCGAAATAGAAATGAAAATATCTCGCTAGCTTTCTATAAGAGAGAGAGAGAGACAAACAGAGAAACATGTGACGCCGCACAGCTTACAATAGCTTACTATAGCAAAAAGTGTCGTGACAACTTTTCGTAAGAATTTTTTCCGTCTAGCACCCTTTCACAACGCGCGATAAGGAACTTCGTTCCAAAAAAACTCGATTTTGAATCATTCTTCATCGGTGCTTCGCTCCTATTGCTCTTAGCGTGATGGTATATAGCCTATAAGCATCCTCCATAAATGAACTATATAACACTGAACGAATTTTAAATCGGACTAGTAATTCCTGAAATTACCCCCTACAACGTCACAAATTTTACCTCTTTATAATATTAGTATAGATAAATACGGTCATAGTTCACAACTGTTCATCTTATATCGAAATTACCGAGAACTCTAGCTCTACTAACAAATAATGGATTTCATTAAACTTTCTAAGAGATAGAAAGTTTATCCTTTAAACTTGCTCTCTTCGAGTCTATAAATACGAGCTTCGGTATTTGATCGTATAATATTGATTGAGCATATTATATATTTAAGTTTTGTTTAACTTTTATATCCCACGACGCTTCATCGACAATAACGCATGTTATTTAATGATACAATTTAATTTAAATTAATATCTTAATTTGGACAAATTAAGACGTATCCCTAATCATAGAAAAAACAAAAGACACTCATTATTGTAGATATTTGAAGGAAAAATAAAAGTGATCAATTATGTTTTCTGACAACCGCAATATTTAGTAACAATAGATCCTCAGTTAGGTCGCGAGTTGCATAAACTAGGCAACAACTCAAGTGGACGTGTACTGTTCACCTTTGAGCTAGTTGTCAAAATTAAATCGGTAAGCACCTTAAGCGCTCACCTTAGCAGCCCGGTGAAGCTGTTAAGGTCCTTACTAGGCCAATAGCGTAGTCAATTCGAAAAAAAAAAAACTAACAATAGTTCGATCGACTGTGCTACAATTTGAAAAGAATTTTGTATATAAAACTAGCTTCTTTCGACAATCATGCTCGTGTAGATTTGACATATCTCTCGGGAACACTACTTCTTCCTGGATGAAAAGTACCCTGTGCTATTTTATTTGTCGTAAATGACATGTTTCATGTTGAATAGTTGAGTAGTTAACGCGTGAAAACGTAACTAACAAACTAGCATACTCATTTATAATACTAGTTAGACTGTTATAAAGTCTTCCCTAAACACTGAGTACAATACTATGTCTATCTTGAAAATATTTTTATCCCGACTGAATAGTCTTATCTATAATGCAACCTACATTGACACCATAGAATAAGAATATTAAATTTAAAACTAAACATTACAATCTTCTGTAAATATATAAAAATCCAATGTCATGATCTTTGTCAACGATGAGCTCTGAAACTACTCAACTAATCTTTATGAAGGTTGGTATTTATGTATAATTTGATCCAACTTGAGAGATAGGATAATTTATATTTCAATTAATGGTCTCAATACTTTTTAATAACAAATTAATTGATTGTCAATGTTAATTATTGTCATTAATTGTAAGTTTCACCAGTTTTGAATAGATGGCGCTTTAATATATTTACAGAAAACTGTAGGACCGACTGTTAGTTTTAATTTTGAATTTATTTTTCAATTTTAATTTGTTCTATAGTACACGTATTCTGTTATTCTATTTACTACGTAACCTTACTATTTCACAGTGTTGCCATTTAAAAAATAAAAAGTCTCCAGACGCAATTTAAAAAGTCGCTAGATTTTGATAAATATAATTAAAAAATCCGCCAGAAGTCGCTAAATGTTTCATAATATTTCATGGTACAAAATATGGTGAAAGTACTATATTGCGAATATTTGACTGTGATAAAACGAACAAAAAGCTTTAGTTGAATTAGTTATAACAACTTTTATTCATGTTATAACTCTTCTCGCTGTTTTCATTCTGGTCGACGCCGAGATCGAACGTCATTCTAGTGAGGAAATTACAAAAACAACATCAGCAATTCGTGTTGTTGCCAGCCATTACAATTAAATTAGTACCAAAATACTTAAATATTTTCAATATTCAATTAGTCGCTAGAAGTTGACAATTTTTTTTAAGTCGCTAGATTGAAAAAGTCGTTAAACATGTCCAAAATCCGCTAGATTTAACGACAAAGGCGCTAAAACGGCAACAGTGCTATTTCTGTATCCAGCTTTTAAGTAGACTCATGAGTTTTTGGCGGGATCGTAGTCTGTCATGTAGTGGATTTTATATTTTATTCATAATCTTGTGTTATTGGACTTTATATTTTGTAAATTTGGTGGAGTTTTGCGTAATATAGTTTGTTTATTGTGCATAAGTGAAGTGAATGGAAAATAATACCACGGAGCATGAAATTCTGAAATGCCACAAAAACTACCAGGAATGTTCAAACAAGTGATCTACCATCTTATAAGAATATTGACTCACACGACGCCTAATATTGAAATGATCGCACGACGCTTGTAATATTATTGACTACGTGACAATGGCAGTAATAATCTGAAAGATTAATTGCCAAAAATAAAGTGAAAAAAAAGTAGACTCATTACCGCATAATACCAAATATTTTATTCTGATTTTAACTCAACATGTAATAACTGAGTTACTGCAATGCGTGGCTTGTTCAGCTAGTAAAATATGTAATTACGATACCTTATAATAAAATAGAGAGAACTACCTTTTCACTTTGTGATGCATTGTTCCCACAATAATAGGAATCCTCATATATCCAACTCGGCGAACATAAATTTTATGTGCAGCCATAAATTTACTGAATCAAAAGGTAAAATCACTACGTTAATGGCATCAAAAATTCACTACAACATGTACTGGGTTTAGAGGTTTAGAGTTGGGAAAATTAACTCACTAATAAATTACTTCGCCGAGATGTTACTGCATAAACAATATTGTTATTACGAATTCTGTTTGTTCATTTAAAAACTTCAAAAATCATATTAATTCAGTAAAGCAAATGTTGTCTTCATAATTTTGACTTAAAAAAAAGTTGTCTGTAGTTGACACGCGGCAGACGTGAAACTTAATATTCTATAGTTTTTAAGATAATGAGATGAATACACTATGGAGTTGGTAAATATTAGTCTTGGCATTATTTTTTAATATGTTAATATATTTACATATATACCTAAAAAAAAAAATAGGAATGCAAACGTAACGTGTCTGTATTTTTTAGGTTTTTATGGAAAAAATTGTTGCAGGTATCTTGGAAAAAAAAGTAAATGCATTATAATCATTTTTAGAAAGATCTGTATGTCTTTCTGTCTGTTTGAATACGTAACACTGTTAAGGTAAAGCATTCGCGATAAAACCTAACCAAGAAAATTATGAAGCATATTCTCGAGTAACATTTAGTCTTAGTTTCATTAAAATCGATTGAATGATCAAAAAATATTGTAATTTTAATGACGACGCGACTTAAATACGAGAGACAAGTAGTTAAGTAAATGGACTTAATACATTTAGTTGATTTTTACTACATTAGCTTCCAAACGGGCGAAGTCGCGGGCTCGTCTAGTTGTCAGTAGTAGACCTGTGGTAGTAGACAACACAGAATATTCTTTACAAGCAATTGTCACTATGGTCCAACAGAAAATAATGTTTTTTTTTTTTCGAAATGACTACGCGATTGCCCCAGCAAGGTCTTAACAGCTTCACCGGACTACTAAGGCGAGCGCTTAAGGCACTCAGCCGATTTTATTTTGGCAACCAGCTCAAGGGTGCACGGCACACCTCGGCTTGGCTGTTGCCTGTTGCATACAAAATCGCGAACTATCTTAGCTAACCTAGCTAACTATTCATATATGTATGAGTTGTTGAAACGTATATGTGTACCAAGCATACACACCTCAACAACTCCTCCATATATTTATTATCGGAAAATTGAGAGTTTTTCAGTTCGATAAGGGAAGAAAAGTAAACCCTTCCACTTTCATGTGTATGCGTGTAGGCGTGCACGTATGTGGGGGTGATCGTGTAGTGTCGTAGCAGTGATGTATATTTGTGTGTCACCGTATCGCGCAAGCAACGTACTCAAGGGCTCCCTACCGAGGGATCGAACCTAGGCTTGAGCCGTTGCCGTGGGAGGCCTAATCGGGTGTGCGGGAGCGAAATTAACCCCCAGACCACGGCGGCGTGATCTGTGGTTACGCGAGCGTGGGCGTGAACACGCTCTGTTTCGAAGGACAGGCTGGTACTGACCGTTCGCTGACGTGATTTAATCAGGAGGATAGGTAAAAATGTGTCGCGGACGTCTTTTATAACGCGCAGCGTTAGGTAAGAGTTCATAGTTTGCGGCGGATACCACTAACGGACTGGGATGATTCGCGGCTTTTTCAAAATAACTAATCGTAAGTGATTTTACGTACGCCCAGATAGAAGGGATCTCTAGGTCTCTATGGAGATCGACTCTCCGGATGTATCACGGGGCGGTCACTTTACGTAAAACACGATTTTGGAGAACCTGCAGCTTATGAAAGTTATCTTAGGACATATGCGCAAAAACGGGGCAGCTATATGTTATCACGGGACGGATACACGTCTTATACAAAGTGAGCTTGTGTCTGAGGGACATCTTACACTTATGATAAAGCAACGGATGGAGGCGACCCAAGACCATAGCGGCTTTGTTTCGCACTCTGTCTATATGTGAATTGAACTTTAAATGTCTATCTAATGTAACACCGAGATATTTGACCTCTTCGACCCAAGGGATATCGAGTCCGTATAGCCTGATGGGCTCAAATTTATTAGCGCGTTTCGTGGGATCGAAGAGTATTGCGGCACTCTTATCGGGATTAATTTCTATGCGCCATCGACGAAACCATTCACCGAGAGTATGAACGGCTTTTTCGATGCGCTTCTTAAGAAAGTCCGACCGCCAGCCGGAAGTGTAAATAACGGTATCGTCAGCGTAACAACCTACCTCGACCCCCCGAGACCGAGGTAGGTCACTGATGAACAGATTGAAGAGCGTGGGCGCGAGTATGGAGCCCTGTGGTACACCTGAGCGTATCGGGTGGGGCAGCGATAGTTCACCATCCACTCTGAAGCGGAATGTCCTATCAGTCAGATAATCAAAATAATGTGCTATTATATATTTCAATATTTTTGTCCCTCTCCCTCTCTTTGTATATAATTCGAAGATGGGGGATTATATAGAAACGCATTCTATCTCTTTCTCTCACAGCCTAAAACCTATATATTAATTTATACCTATCTCATTTTTTTCATAAAATCCAATTTATACCGTCCCAAAACACATTTCACTTCAAAAACCACCAAAATACAATTAAAATGGCTCATCTTACGTTATATTTTACTAAAACAAAAGAAAACTATTTCGTTTCGAATGGATGCAGTAATCTTAATTTCGCATTCTAGGACGAACAATTCGGTTAAACTAAAAAACAGTGTACCTAAGTACATTAGCAGTGTTCGCGTAATTAAACCATTTCGTGTACGACCATTCGTTTCAATAGTGCGTCCTTACTGAATTACGTGCGCTTCCCACAAAACTACTCCACCGGGAATATACGAGACGGTTTTCGGAGCGTGCCCTTTGTGATTTTATCCTCTCACGTACGTATAGGTACTCAAAGATTAATTGGTGTCTCATTTGATCCTTGTTGAATTACAAATTAACTATCCAAATTTAGGAGCACGTGTAATTTATATTTGACGTATAAGTTTAAAGGGTGGATCAATATGTGAACGATGGTAACGTCTGGAAATGACGCTCTGTGGATCCACTAAAAACAAATGTAACTATATGTTCGGTAACAAAGTATATATCATGGTAAAATAAACCAGAATGAGATTCTTGCCAGTTCTTCTCGATAACTGGGGGGTTGTTTTCTAATGCGATGGTGGCTTTGACGTTCATAAGCGCTTTCTTAGGGCGTAAACGGAATAAAGTATTGAAATGAGACGTATTTAAGTAATCATTGCTTTCATAAAATAATAGTAAAAAAAATTGTTACAAGTAACAATCAAATTATGATGATTATTGGTCCAACCGATTTCGGCCATGGCGAACACTTTGACCTCTAAACTTTTTTGCGTACTTGGAGTCCAGTAGTAGAAGCGGTCAGATGCGCAGGATATATTAAGGCGCACAAGTATACGCGCAGGACACAGGTACACATACTCGTCCCTGTTCTTCTGGACCCAGAGGAACGGGGACCGTTACGACCGGAGAAGGACTCGGACAGATGGCACAGTATCCTGATGAGAAAATACAAGGGGTCAGTACTATCTCGCACTCCGTTAATCGCCTTTTACGATAGCCCTGTGGCTATCGTAGAAGATATGGGGTGGTGCTATTCTACTCTGCCAGCACCACGCGGCTAATATCAAATAATATTGTTCAATAATAATCTTAATATATGCTAATATCTGAAACTGCGATTTTTGCCTTATATACGTATTTAGTAGTATTTAATTCAAGTTCTACATTATGATTAAAATATTAGAATTAAAAAGAAAATATATGCACGTAGATATTTAATAAAAAAAAAAAAAAACAGTGCATGTATCAGTGTATACATGCGAAGGAAGTGAAACTTGTTTGGCTTATATGTATTAAACAGTGTATGAGAATGCTCATAAATTATAAATACTATACGAAATCCTGTAGTATAAATATTAAACTATACATTATTTATTTTGGTATTCTACTAGACCCAAACAGACACTTAATCGTACATATAAATACATACCTATCTTACGGTTAACGCGTAACGCAAATTTTTCACTACGGTGCCATAAGAAGTTTCATTTAAAAAAACTGATTTTCAATTGTAGGTACAAGTTTCCTAAACAACAGCACTCAGATTAGTACCTCGTCCCCATCACAGCAAATAGGTGCACATCATGTCGAGTGAAGTATAATTGTGTCCGACTGTAGTCATACTCCATTAAAAAACAAACACATATAGTCATCGTTTCAACATCTCATTACAGCTTCAACAAATGTGTATAAATAGACTATAACACCGAATAACCTGGTTAATTTCGCTACGACTTAGAAACATAGATAAGTTAGAAAAATGTAAACGTTCTTGAAAGCGTATTAAAAATCTTTAAATATTTTATTTATATCTGATAAAATTATCATGGCGTTTAAATAAAATTTAAATACGAAACGCCAACCCGTATGTATGAATTGAAACTTTGGAATAATTTAAAACGCGACGTTTTGTACTCAAACTTTTGCTTCCATTTTGGTTCGTTATTTAGTTAAGCCTTTTGTTCGTTTGAGTGCGCGTCAAGGCCTGAGGGCTGCCAATTGTTTGCCTTTTGTTCTCACAATACTGAACCGTTAACACGTCTCTCTCTCTGAACTGCCTACAACGGGCAATGTAATTATAAGCGTCTCTATAGGTTTGTACTTTTTAAATAAACACGAGTAATTGTTTTGGGAATTATGATGGAGCTGTTATGATAATGTTTGAGGCAAATTCTATAGAGTAACTTTAATTTTGAAACGGTTTTCATACAAAACAATGTAAATAAACTTTTTTTTTAATTTCATTTTTCCAATAAAAAAAATAAAACGACATACAGTGTAAACTCTTTATAACGTCGTTCATTATAATGGTAAACTTTCTACAATGTATAAATTAGTTCAATTTGGTTGGTTTACAGCAAAACCATTTAATTCTTCTTCTGTCTGTAAAGAAAACTCTTTCGTAAAAAAAATCTGGGTCCCTTGAAATTCGTTATTAACAGTCTACACTGTACTGTGGTGTAAAAAAATGGACTCTTTAAAAACGAAAACTAAATAGAATTAGTCCGTTCTTATAAGCTAACTTACTATAGTGCAGCTTATAATTTACAATACAATGCATCATATACACTCATTTAAATTGAAACAACTTTAAAAATGTTTCTTAAAGTCTTTCGAATTGATAATAGAGGAAAGTCTCTTGTATATTAGTGATCTCACTAGATCACTGTATATACTAGATTTGACTCATAGAATATCTACCCGATGTTTTTTTTTTTCGAAATGAAAACGTTGTTGACCTGGAAAGGTCTTTACAGCTTCACCGAACTATTCAACCCGATGCCCACTGATTTGAACCTCAGTATGTACTAACGAATTTTTCGGATCCGAGTACATTTACTAATATATAAATTGATAAAACCTTAAGGTGATAGTGAAGAAAAACATTGTGAGGAAACCTGAAGTTGAGAAATATTTTTATAGCACTACTGTATGTGAGAAAACATTGAGCTGTGAATTCAGAGTTTGAAATCACCAATACGTCGTAGGCTGGCGTGGTGATTCTAACCAATATATTCTTTCGGGAAGAGGCCTATAGCCCTGCAGTGGTTCTTTTACAGTGCGATGATGATGAATAGAAAAGAAAAACTTATATTGTTCGTAAATTCGACTACATTTTTTTGGGATATTATATAAAGTTTTAATTATTATTTTCTCTATTCAGACCCTGGACGAGTGGTCGTTTGACGTCTTCGCGCTCCACGACGCATCAGGCGGAGCGCCTGTCAAGTATCTCGGCTACGAACTGCTGAATCGTTACGGAATGATTCATAAATTTAAGGTATTTAAAAACAATTATTTATAATTATAGATTTATTTATTTATTCTTATAGTTAAATAGAGTATTTGTCTTTTATTGTCGTCGATAGATTGATAGATAGGTAGATTTACTCTATCTGTCGTTGGTTCAGTTTATGTAAAACATTGCAGAGACCAAAAATGTGTTATTCATTAGCACCACTGGGGAGCACGTGCAGAAGAAATGTGAGGTACAGTTCTTGCGGAAGCAAATAACATCAGCCCTCCTCCCCCCCTATAAATATCACGGTTGTGTGCACGGCTAACTATTCATATATGTATGAGATGTTGTACGTATATGTGTACCAAGCATACACGCCTCAACAACTCCTCCATATATTTATTATCGGAAAATTTGGAGTTTTCTCAGTTCAATAAGGAAAAAAATAAACCCTTCCACTTTCATGTGTAAGCGTGTAGGTAGGCGTGCAAGTGTGTGGGGGTGATCGTGTAGTGTTGTAGCAGTTATGTATATTTTTGTGTCACCGTATCGCGCAAGCAACGCACTCAAGGGCTCCCTACCAAGGGATCGAACCTAGGCTTGAGGCGCTGCCGAGGGAGGCCTAATCTGGGATGCGGGAGCGAAATTTACCCCCATACCACGGCGGCGTGATCTGTGGTTACGCAGGCGTGATGGTCTACTTTTGATACCATTACTCATTCAATATACATATCCTATTCGATTGTAAGGATACAGCTATCTGAGGTAAGTTCGAAATCCAAGGTTTAATACAAATGAAATTGAATTGGAAATAGAGCCCCTTTAGTAGTCACTGATAGTGGTTTTTATTTATACAGGTCGAAAGTTTAATTTTGGTGTCCCATCAATGGAATAATACATATATACGTAACATAATTAATTTGTACTTGCTTATAATTTAAAATACATCTATCCGCATAAATTAACCAGATCGAGTTTCTTATCGGTTCTTCTCAATAACTGGGTTGTTTTCCGAACCGGTGGTAGCTATGACATTCATAAGCGCCTCCACAGGGCCTAAATAGAATTAAGGATATTTTTATTTTGATATTACGTAGTATTTCTTTCCGTACGATTGGAACCTAACCATATCTATATCACGATAAACAAATAAATACAGAATATACCCATTACCTCCATATTTTGCACATATTCTCAAGAGTGCGAGGAGCTTGAAGTGAGCTGTCATACTATGAGTTTCGAATGAATAGGGTACATATATTATTTGTCGTACGAAATATTCTACACATTTCTACAAACCGTGACTTTCCTGTCTATCCTCGCAAATAATATTAATGGGTTTCCTTTATGTCACCGAAATGAAATGATAGATCGAAGCATAAGTAAATTCAAAATTTCGGATACATATCGTCATTCATGGTTATCTAATAGACTTTTTATTTAAAATTTCCAACCGTCTTTTACAAAGTCTACTCTAAAAATACGCCAAAATGTGCCCACCCATAGTTTGATACCTATTTAGTCTTGGCTTATCATAAACCTAGCAATATTTCAATAAATATACGCTTTGAATATCACTTTGAAAATACCGCCGTTCTGATACAAAAAAAAAATCAGCTTGTACGTGACGAAGTTATGAGGTAATCAACTTACAAAAAAAATCCAACGGAAGTCACAACCTCCCCCTTCTTAAAGTCTGTTAAAAATTATACTTCCTAATGTAGATGTGGCTATTATACGAGTTTGATTCTTGTGTTATTTCACATCCCATTTTATAATATTGGTGGCATTTTACGTTACATACTCATATATTGTCCACAAAATAAATGGATGGGAAATAATACTACGGAGAATGAATTCTGAGATGCCACAAGAACTCCCTGGAAAGTTCTAACAAGAGCGCGATCATCTTGTTAGAATGATGATGATTGGTCCGACCGGTTTCGGCCATGGCGACCATTTTGACCCCTAAACTTATAGATGGCGCTGGTGTGCTCGAAGATGGCTTATGTAGCCTATCTTTGCGGCGAAACTTGTTAGAATATTGAAGTTATCACAAGGCACAACATTACTACCTACTTGATAATGGCAATAATTATCTAGAAGATTGGTTAAAAGTGATAATAATCAAACAAATATTTAGATTAATTCTGCTTATTAGAAAAACTTTTATTAAGGATCCATGCGAGAGTAAATTGTGACTACAACACGATGTACAATCTTATTTATCTTACTTGCAATAGTATAAAATTTTGAGATCAGTTGTCGTACGGAACCTACGGTCAATTAACCACTTACCTAATAGCTAAGGTTAATATTATAAAATGGAATGGAGAAAGTGATTCACTACATTTTTATTGTTATTGTATCTAATTAAGATTTATATTTAGAAGAAGACAATGAAAAGGTAACTTATAATTCAAATTATTTCAATAATATAATTTGATAACTTGTTTCAGTTTCTCAAGTATGTGAGAACATCTGTCTCATATTACGAGTATCTACATTTTCAGAAAGATAATTTCAAAAGTATTCCCATATATGGCATTCCTTGAAGTTCTGTGCGAATGTAGGAAAATGAGCCAGAGATTTTCTCCGTAACCTCTTACCTTATTAAAAGTTTACTATGAAATGAATATACCTTTCCATTTTAAATTCCAAAGGTTGTTGAGCAAGTTAATTATTAATGTTCGTTTGTTGGAGAACATTTTCAAAGTTTGAATTCTCATATTTTATTTGCAATTATGAAAGTTTATGTTTGAATAATTTAATGAATTGATGAAACATTATTTGCACAAAAAATATTGTGGAAATACCCATTAAGCATTTCGCTTGATTTTAAATTCAGAATCTCTAAAAACTTTTAAAGTCTTGCCAGAATTTACAGATTACACGGACTCAATATTCAGTCCCCCTCATTTCTAACACAATTCCTCGTAAGGAGTTCTATTCATATATCTTTGCTTCACAGTGCCTCAAATGTTAAATTCATTACACGCAATGTTAAAGAACGGCACGTACCTATTGACCAACTAGCATACGATTAGAGATTTTTTAAGGGAAAAGGGAAATTGTTTTATTGGGCAAATGCATTGTATTGTCGACCTTTTTTCTTTCTATCAAGGACTAATGACAGCAAATTGATTTATCTTTGATTTGATTTAAATTCATTTCAATAAATTAAATGATATAAAATTTACTAGATTTTACTCGCGGTTTCGGTCGCGTTCATTTAGATTTTTTAAATAAAATACTCGTAATTAAACACTGATAATGTGACTTTCTATAGAGAAAATTATTTTTGAAATCGGTGAAGTAAACTAAATAGTACATTTTTTACAAAGAAAAGATCTATTTTTTTCATTTTATTTATGTTATAATTTTAGATTATACTTAAAAGATCCTAAATATGCCTCCCTGGAGTACAAGTTTGTTAAAAATAATAAGTATTTGTTCTCTATTTTCCCGTTTTCAATCATTACATACTCCTTACATTTTCTACTTCAATTAACTTCATCTTTGTCGATGGTCATTATATTTAAATTTTTTCAAGACCAAGTTTCAACTAAAACTCGTTACTCCAGTGATAGTCAATTATTCAAGTGTATTAAATTATAATAAATTATTTCTATTTTCAGGTTCCACCGACAATCCTCGAAAACTTTCTTAGTCGAATAGAAGAGGGCTACTGCAGGTTCCACAACCCGTATCACAATAATCTTCACGCTGCGGACGTCGCGCAAACAGTTCACTACATGCTTTGTCAGACCGGTCTCATGGTAATCATTTACAGTCACCTTAGTTTACAACCACCAAGACCGAAGTCGAAAATACGTCGCTGTGCGTGCTTATCTGTTTCAGCAACTTACTTTTTGATGCCAGTTTCTAGTGTAAGTTTGACACGTTACCATCTCTAACCACACGGTTACTAACCATTAGGGAATGCAATATGAGTTTTGCTAGCATTGACATACGATCAAATTTTTCTTTATCAATTTTATTTTCTGCAGACACTTGGTCCGCACCTTTTTTGTTGCCCTTACTTTTATTAAACTAGTTAAAAATCATCTTGCATGTGGGCAACTATTGTTTCTACATAACAACATTCGTTTTACCACGTTTTCGTTGGGAGCTACCACCATTAGAAGATTAAAACGGTAACGTTAAACTGAGAATAGGACGTGGCTGATAGAAATTTAGTAGGTTTACAAACCAAAGTCAACCGTAAACATTATTGTAATATTAGTTTCTCCAAAGACTAGGGTCTAATTATTTTTTTAATTTTATTGTCAGAATTGGCTATCAGATCTGGAGATATTCGCGACGCTTGTGGCGGCCGTGGTACACGACTACGAACACACAGGCACGACAAACAATTTCCACGTAATGTCCGGCTCAGAAACCGCCTTGCTGTACAACGATCGAGCTGTTTTGGAAAATCATCATATCAGTGCCGCTTTTAGGTCAGTATATAGTCGCATTCCAGATTTTTTTCTTTTTTTAAATGACTACGCTGTTGACCCAGCAAGGTCTTAACAGCTTCACCGGACTACTAAGGCGAGCGCTTAAGGCACTCAGCCGATTTTATTTTGGCAACCAGCTCAAGGATGCACTGCACACCTCGGCTTGGCTGTTGCCTGTTGTATGCAAAATCGCGACCTATCTTAGCTAATATAGCTAACTATTCATATATGTATGAGTTGTTGAAACGTATATGTGTACCAAGCATACACGCCTCAACAACTCCTCCATATATTTATTATCGGAAAATTGAGAGTTTTTCAGTTCGATAAGGAAAAAAAAAGTAAACCCTTCCACCTTCATGTGTAAGCGTGTAGGCGTGCACGTGTGTGGGGGTGATCGTGTAGTGTTGTAGCGGTGATATATATTTGTGTTTACCGTATCGCGCAAGCAACGCACTCAAGGGCTCCCTACCGAGGGATCGAACCTAGGCTTGAGCCGCTGCCGTGGGAGGCCTATTCGGGTGTGCGGGAGCAAAATTAACACCCAGACCATGGTGGCGTGATCTGTGGTTACGTGGGCGTGGGCGTGAACACGCTCTGTTTCGAGGGACAGGCTGGTACTGATCGTTCGCTGACATGATTGAATCAGGAGGGTCGGTAAAAATGTGTCGCGGACGTCTTTTATAACGCGCAGCGTTAGGTACGGATTCAGAGTTCGCGGCGGATACCGCTAACGGACTGGGACGATTCGCGGCTTTTTCAAAATTACCCCAGAATTAAAAAACGCATTAAGTGCTTGAGAGTGAAAAACTCATAATGCCAATCTTTTGTCCATTTCTCTGTTCATTGTTATTGTTGGATAAATCTTTTACTTACACGGTAACCTTGAAATGTGAACCTGAATTATAAATACGTTCAAATTCGCCCTAAAGGTGATGCAACTATGTTGGTTGGTGATTGAGGGTTGGTAATCGGTTGGTGGTTACTAGACTGGTTGCAACCAATTGCAATAAGATCACAGACGTTTGTCACGGCTACGTAAAAATCTAAATTATGTAGTACGCCAAATAAATTATTGTGCACACGAATATCTCTCAAAGAGCTTTACAGATCATAAAACATACGCCAGGTAAAATCTTACAAATACCTCATTAGACTCGGGTCGATATCAAACAGAGTGCTGTAAGACATCTAATAAAATAGCAACGCTTCATATTAATGTAAAAAGAACATTCATCTGAGTTCATACACGTATCAGCAGTCTGTTTATATATAATTAACTTATTACATAAAGTAAATAAGATTCTAGACAAATAACATTAACGTAAAACATCAGACTATTTGTGTAAATACAAATTTAATATAATAATTCATCGCTACAAATATTATATTTGAGATATGATAACAGTCGAGACGGTAAATAAAAGTATTAATATTAGGGGTAAAACACTGAAAGCTATTTTATATATTTTTTTCTTTATTTGGCGAATTAATATCTCAAATAAAGCTATGAACTCGATTATCTATTGTCTTGAATACCTACGTATAAATTTTGATAGGTGGTAGAGCCACGCTGAAGCTATTAATGGTTTCAGTATGAATGGGTCGGCTCGTCCGGGGTAATACCTTCCCTCTCACAGAAAACCGATGTGAAATAGCAGTGCTTGCATTGTTGTGTTTCGTTTGGTCAGTGAGAGCGCCGGAGACCCACCCCCCTTCCTTTTTCCTTCTTTCCCTTTCCTACCCCTCCCCCTCTCCCATATACAGACTGGCAACGCACTTGCGACTTCCCTGATGACGCTAGTGTCTATGGACGGTGGTGATCACTTAACATCATGTGACCCACCAGTTCGTTTGCCTCCTTTGATATAAAAAAAGTCCAAAGGTCCAAATTAAAAAGTAGATAGTAGACAAATTAACCCTATACAAATTTGATACGGTACAATAGTGACAAATCAATAGTACGGATATTTGGTCAATAGTAAGACTGACTGACGATCTAGCCAATAGCATATTTTCAATAGTCACAACGATATATGTTACTGTTACCCTTTGATAACATTTACATTATAAAGATGTGATGTGATGTGATGTGATGAAATCTCTATTTATCTTTATGATGTAGATCATGATCATATAGAAAAATGAGTATATATAGTTTTTGTTGCTTATATTTCAATTCAATATATATAAATTAAGTTAATACTTGTCCGCTTGGCTAGCCGAATAAAGAAATGTAACTTGTCTTGTTTTATAACATTATCGACTTTCATGCCATTTACATTTACATTACAATCTTTCGAGACTACATTGATTACATTGATGTTTAAGATAGACCACTTGCTTGCCTCGGTTTTGCACGAATGTGCTAATTAATAAAGTGAGACCATATCCTATCATTGCGATATAACCATGTAATGAAATGAAATGGATATTGAGTGTCAATTCTGTCAATATTTTAGAAGAAATCCGTCCTATCTTCTATATTGATCATTCATTCACATTTTTATATGAAGATTTTTAACACAATTTTTTCACATTTCCTTCCACATTTTCTTTTATACAAACTTTGTCCTGACAATTACAAAGACAACAAAAACAAAATCAGGTAATTATTACAGTCGTTCTGAAGTAATTTATTTACATACATGAGGCAATTAATATTTTTTATTATTATTTTTATTTGGTTCAATTTGTAGTATACCACGTTTATTGTTTTCTTCATGTCAATAGATGTTCATTTACAGCGAAAAAAATATACAAGGTGACTATTTGAAGGGTAGAAACATTCAAGGACACGATACTTCATGGTCACATTTAATATATAAAATAATAATATCGAAACAAGTACTAATAAACAACAAAGAGAACCATTGTTAAAGTTTTTCTAAAACTTTTAAAACATCTTTACGTAAATTAAGTGTTTTGAGTGAATATCGGTTTTGTATTTCGCGAGGTAATTAAATCGAATATTAAGCATCTGTTTTTTAATTGATTTTAAACGAGATATAAGTTAGGAGTGCCTTCTGTGAATATTGCTACTCTTCAACCACTCTTTATATCTCAACAAAAGTAAAACTATATTTGCTTAAAAATATATATGTGTACATGTATTTTTCATCATCTGAACAAAGTGATATTAAAATAAGAGATCAATAAAAATATATTCCTGGAAAATAACCACAGCATTGTTCCGACACTTTAATAATACGAAATTGTCTCATAAGAAATAATCTATCCGCAGGGCACTATTTCCTTCCACAGTGTAGTTGCAATTGTGCATACCTCTGGGGGACTATTTACATTTTAATCAAATATAATCCAACGTTGCTCGCGCTCGTGTTGAATATTATACGGATGTTTATATCAAGAGGAAAAATTGCTTTTTCCACAATAAACGACGTAGTTTAACCTGACAGCGTCTGACGGGTTAATAATGTCTCTTTGTCCTTTATAAAACTGATGGACATTTATATAGTTCTAGTTTCTGTGTCCTGTGACATCGAAACGCTAGTCATCTCTTTTAACTTCAGTTTTATATAACCCTGTGTGTTCTTGTTTTACACATAACATATTTTAAAATACCTTATATTGTTGACTGAAATACCATGGACTACACAGTTGGCGACAAACTTTTTGACCGCTTTATATATACCAGGTGACTGTTTAGACAATAGCAATATTTCTGGAAAACACTCTGCACTCGATTCTCGTCCTAAATCAATAAAGTAAATTGATACTTAATATTTGACTTAATTACCTAGGAAATACAAAAATTATACACAATCGCGTCTATGTTAAAGCACAGGGTCAATGACCGTCGGGTGATTTCACTTTCATTTGAAAGGGAATGTGGGAACATCAGGAACAAAACAAGAGGGTTTATTGTCCGTTTTAGTATCGAAAGTTATTAACTCCGGGTCGCCCATTGTAGCTTTTAGCACTCGTTATTGCACTTAGGTT
Source organism: Antheraea mylitta (assembly GCA_014332785.1). Lineage (NCBI taxonomy): Eukaryota > Metazoa > Arthropoda > Insecta > Lepidoptera > Saturniidae > Antheraea > Antheraea mylitta. The sequence continues at coordinate 16,359,036 of JACEII010000008.1, read as the reverse complement.
TATTATTTTATTTACACGTTTGTAACTATGCTTTTGAAAGTCTTAGAACAAACTTTAACTTAGGTTCATTAGTATCTGTTTTATTATTAGTATTTTATATATGTTAAATGTGGCTATGGAGTGTCATTATATCCTAAAATACTGCAGCGTCTAAACAGTCACCTGGTAGATGCGCAAAACACAAATTTAAAAATAAATCTATATGTATAATGCCAAGACAATTGAAACTAACGATCTGGCTAAAATGTTTATATGATGTTTTCTTTGACGTTCTAATTTTTTTTTACCAAAGCGGTTATCACACTCCTAAATATTTATAAATAAAATGTAATAAAATTGAGTACGAAAAATATTTTATAAAACATTTTGTTCTTTTTAATATTGTTAAAAAATTTTCATGAGAACGCAGCGAGTTAAAATAACAAAAGCAGTAGGAATAATTTGATACATTTCCCGATTTTTTTTCGGCAACAAAACAATTCCTTGTTCTAGCACCAACTCGTTATAACGCGTTATCATTTCCCCGGGGTGGAAAAAACACAGCTCTTTTTGAAGACAGTACATTAAACCCTATGAACGCATTGATATAATTAAAGACCTTATAAGAGTAGCCGTTCCACGCGGTTTCGTTCGAGTTACATAAAAATATCTAATTACTAATCATTGAACAGCTATTGTATTAAAGCTTTTACGGGGAAAATCAACCATATTATGGTATCTAGCTGATATAGACGTTTACAATTGTCATACGCCCTGCATTATTAGTTTATTCTCATTTAACATATTTTCTGCCCTTAATTTTGTATTGTAGTTCGACCGCTCCTAAGGGTCTTGGTGTAGTCTTTAATAACCTTCCACAATGTACTGATTATAGAGTCCAAAGAGGTTTATTAAAACCTTACTGATAGTAGCAGAGGTTATTGCTTTCAAACAAAAAACAAACATTCTATTGGTCATCAATACTAATATTATAAAGAGGTAAAGTTTGTGAGATTGTGACGTTGTAGGGGGTTCTCTCAGGAACTACCGGTCCCATTTGAAAAATTCTTTTAATGTTATATAGCTCATTTATCGAGAATATTATAGGCTATATATCATCACGCTAAGACCAATAGGAGCGGAGCATCAATGAAGAAATGTTTGAAAATCGTATTTTTTTTCTCTTCAACGGAAGTTCCGTTGCATGTAGCGTTAGCCCAAAGTATCTATTCCACTCGAACGAAGTCGCGGACAGAGCCTATTTATATATATTGTTGGTATAGACGTTAAGATAGTTTTAAAGTTCGTGAATCATACTCAATATATTGAAGATACAAGTTAATATTTGTATAATATAATCCATAAACTTAGGTGAAATTAATAATCGAGAATGTATACCTGTAGGGATTAATAATAGGGTATTTAGTATCATCTCCTTTGTTTGTGAATAGTCTTTCACAGATGACGAATAAAATTGAAATCTCTCCTTAAAAACACGAAAAGTAATATATTACGCATGTTAAAAACTGAACAAAACATTTATCTCAAACATTGAGCATGTATATCGAGAGTAGGGCAGGGGGATTGTGAAGAAGTAAGGAAAGGGTAATGGAGGAGGGAGTAGGGAAGTGGGCCTCTGGTGCTCTCATTGACCGAAAGAAACGCAACAATGCAAGCACTGTTACTTCACGTCGGTGTTTCTGCGGGTCGGGTGGTACTACCCCGGTCGAGCCGACCCATTGATGCTGAAACCAGTAATAGCTTTAGCGTGGCTCTACCACCTACAAAAGTTTTATTCTTACTGCAACATTGTGTATTCAAGTAACGTTTGTATTTTTTCTACATTTTTAATGTTATTTTTTCAGCATTTTCAAGTTTAGTTTTACTACAACACTTTGTATTCGAGCTACGTTTGTTAATTAACAGAATTTTAATAACTTGTTATAACATTTAATTGAAAATAATACCTCATATATCTTAGTTGGTATTAAATAAATACTTCGTTTCAATTACACGTAATTGGATACTTCAACTTTTTATTTTAATTATACTGCGTCTGGTGCTCTTGGAAAATACAGATTTGTTTATATGAGATTAATATTGTTTATTTCAAACAATTCTAATAACTAAATTGTAATTAATATTCATTGTACTACACATAAAATAGGCAACATACGTGTTCTACAATCTATCAAAAATCTTACAACACTTCAACAACATTACACATATCACCTACACACACGTGCACGCACAAACGCTTTTACATGAAAGTAGAAGGATTTTATTTTTTTCCCTTATCGAACTGAAATACTTTAGAAAATTATCATACAAAATACATATACGAGTTACTGAGCTATGTATGCTTGGTATGTATGTTTCAATAACTTATATATGTATGAATCTCTAGCTTAGGTTAGCTCAGAACGGTCGCGAATTGCATGTATCAGGTAACAGCCCAATGCGAGGTGTACTGTGCTTCCTTAAACTAGTTGCCCAAATAAAATCGACAGAGTGCCTTAAGCACTCGCCTTCGTAGTCCGGTGAAGCTGCTAAAAACTTGCCAGAATAATCTTGTAGTCAGCTCGAGAAAAAAGAAAAAAGCAATCTATTATATGTTTTTCCGGCCTATAACAATGTTTAGCTGAGTTTGAGAGGATCGTATTTCTATTGCCATTCGTAATAAACAGCCATTCCTGAAAATTCAATTGCTAGGTCTTTATCTCTATGTGCTTCTAATCGTATCCTTCAGACCGGAACATATCAGTGTTAACAGGCAAAAATAGGTTTCTTCAATAGTTGAACCTTGTAAAAATGTAACCACTTCTATATTACTTATTGCGGCTCATATATCTTAAACTACAATGTTTAACTATTTTTTTCGAACTGACTACGCTATTGACCCAGCAAGGTCTTAACAGATTCACACAGCTTTACCGGACTACTGCACAATGTTTAACTAAAATATGTATATGCTTTTATAATACATAGATCAAGGACCCCCCACCCCCTTATTTTGATTACGTATTACTTGTTAGGCGCCTTCCTTAGTTCTGAAATAATACGACTAATAGATTCAAACTTTATATGCCTATTTGTCATATTGTTATAGCGAAAGTAAATAATAAAACTTAACATACATTATCTATCTATCTAATACCTTTAAACGAGCAATTCTTGTATATATTTATATTTGTATATATTCAGAATCTCGGAAACGGCGTCATCTATTTCCGTGAAACTTAATATGTAGGTAGTTTCGGGGACGATAAATCGAGCTAGCTAGATCTTATTCATAGAAAACTTTTATTAACTAAGTTTTCAAGCAATGAAAAAATATAGCTAGAATATAAAGGTAAATTTCGCCGCCGCTGTCAAAACAAAAATAGCTCAGATGGAAATCGGTTGCTTCGAAAATCCGTATAACCCCAGCTTAAATTCGAGTGGCAGCAAAACTTATATCTTTTAAGCTATTGCATAGCTTCTATCGTGGGCCTTGAGCGTGGAGACCGAATCCAAAAATTCCGTAACGAAAAAACCTAACACCCCCCACTCTGCCTACCATGTAGCTTGGCCGAGAGTTCGCTTAACGTATATCTGATACGATTGTACAAAGCACGCACGGATCGAGACTTTTTTATCGAAATGACTACGCTATTGACCCAGCAAGGTCTTAACAGCTTCACCGGACTACTAAGGCGAGCGCTTAAGGCACTCGCCGATTTTATTTTGGAAACCAGCTCAAGGGTGCAAGGCACACCTTGGCTTGGCTGTTGCTTGTTGCATGTAAAATCGCGACCTATCTTAGCTAACCTAGCTAACTATTCATATATGTATGAGTTGTTGAAACGTATATGTGTAACAAGCATACACGCTTCAACAACTCCTCCATACATTTATTATCGAAAAATTGAGAGTTTTTCAGTTCGATAAGGGAAAAAAAGTAAACCCTTCCACTTTCCTGTGTAAGCATGTAGGCGTGCACGTGTGTGGGGGTGATCGTGTAATGTTGTAGCAGTGATGTATATTTGTGTGTCACCGTATCGCGCAAGCAACGCACTCAAGGGCTCCCTACCGAGGGATCGAACCTAGGCTTGAGCCACTGCCGTGGGAGGCCTAATCGGGTGCGGATCGAGACGAGCTACTCCGAAATCGGACGAATACGTAATCAGCGGTTTGTGAGAAAATATACTGGTGTATAGGTATTTATCATCTATGTACAACAGTGAATATCTGAACTCGGATAATTTGTGTACAAAGTGTTTTCCTGAATAACCTACATGTATTGTAAGATAATAAAAATATTTTGAACAATATTAACTTCTCATTTATTTAATAAAAGAAAAAAAATTGTTTTCTTATCGGTCACCACGCTCAAAAAGTGTAACTTGAATTAATATAAAAAAAAAACAAAGGAAAAAAAATACTGCATACATAAAATAAATAAATAGTTATAATTGCATAAGTTAATAAAAAATGCTATGCAATAGCTTTTCCGCGGCAGTCCCCGAGTGCCACACGTATTTTTTTTTATATTTGTATATGTTCAGGATCTCGGAAACGGCGTCATCTATTTCCGTGAAACTTAATATATAGGTAGTTTCGGGGACGATCAATCGAGCTAGCTAGATCTTATTCATAGAAAACTTTTATTAACTAAGTTTTCAGGCAATGAAAAAATATAGCTAGAATATAAAGGTAAATTTCGCCGCCGATGTCAAAACAAAAATAGCTCAGATGGAAATCGGTTGCTTCGAAAATCCGTGTAACCCCAGCTTAAATTCGAGTTGCAGCAAAACTTATATCTTTTTTTTTGTGAAAAAACGCTAATTTTTTGAGGCAAACCGAACAGTTTAACATTTCTAATTAAATAAGGTTTTATTAAAAACCGAATTTCGCTCGGTCGCCCAGGTACTACTTACTATTAAACGATAAATCTCACCGATCAAATTTTTCATTCAACTTCAGTCCATACTTTATTGACAATAAAAGAAAATGAATCCTTAAATAAAAGTAAATCTTATGTGATCTCTGTAAAATCAAACAGTGATTTAATTAATTATTAGCAGCGATATTTATTTAAAACAAATTACAATATTAATTAAACTAGCCTCTACCCGCGTTTCGTGTGCGTGGAATTGTTACTTTGATCTAAAGCCAACACGCAGCGGAAGCTCTCAAGAGGAAAAAAAACAATTTTGAAACATTCTACATTGGTGCTCCACTCCTATTGGTCTTGGCGTGATGATATATAGCCTATAATCATTCTCTATAAATGAGCTATATAACATTGAAAGAATTTTTCAAATCGTACCAATAGTTCCTGAGATTACCCTCTACAACGTCACAAACTCATAACCTTTACCTCTTTATAATATTAATATAAATGGGTGTACTTTACAAATGTTATTTTTTTGCAATAAAGAATTAAGTATATATCGTACAAATATACTTAGTTCTATACGAAATACTTTTGTACTTATCTTAATATAAAAGGATTATGCTAATGGCGCAGACTGAACTAATAAGATAGCCGACAACCTTTCAAATATATAAGGGTAAGGAAAATGGACGATAAATTAAAAACAAACCAAGTTACAATTATATATTTACAGCGATGTATATAAAATGTTTGTAACTTTTTTTTTATTGTAGCACGGCAAAGTGACTGCACTATGCCTGATGGTAAGCACAGTACAATCCAAAAATAATAGCGACCACCGATTGACACACTGTCCATCGCCGGTCGCCACTATCATGCCGGCCTGTAATAAGCTGGATATGCACAGGCTGATCCCGAAACGCGACCCGTAGAAGCGAATCACTATTACGGGCTTTTTCGCCATATACATGGTGGTTGCGACCCAGTCGGGCTGTAGAACCCTACTACTACTACTAGCAGGGTGCACCACGTGCAGATGAAGTTGGCTTGGGCGTCTTAAGTGTTATGATGTTATTCAACACCCCTTACACCCCAAACTTGTATATAGAACAAATAATTAATATAGTTAACTAACCACAAACACACCTAATCTTAAATGATGATCTAACATAATAAACACGCTAAGTCTACAGTCGGTCTGGCTTTCAAGTACAGCCGTCTGAAGACATAGACGTTTCGCTGCAAATTTTCCTTTTGAAGGTGGCTGGCTGTACAAGAGCATTGATAAAAAAACCCTACCACTATGGATAACTCGAATAAATTGAATAACAATAGCCAAATTTCTATAGGTGGTAGAGCCACGATGAAGCTATTGCTGGTTTCAGCATGAATGGGTCGACTCGTCCGGAGTAGTACCACTCTCTCACAGAAAACCGATATGAAGTAACAGTTCTTGCATTGTTGCGTTTCCTTCGGTCAGTCAGAGCGCCGGGAGACCATCTCCCCTCCTTCCTATCCCCTTCCTTATTCCCTTCTCCCACAAATACAAGCTGGCAACGAACTTGTGACTCCCTTGCTATTGCAAATATATATGGACGGTGGTGATCACTTACCATCAGGTGAACTACCTGTCAAAATCAAAATCAAAAATACTTTATTCAGTTTAGGCCCTAATAAGGCACTTATGAACGTCAAAAACGACCACCGGTTTGAAAACAACCCAGTCATCGAGAAGAATCGGCAAGAAACTCGATCTGGTTTATCTTTTTAATGTATATAATATTTAGACTATATTACATACATGACATAAACTTTTAATGGAAAAAAATTTTAATGGATGCACAGAGATGAGTCAATTCCACACATCACTATCGTTCACATACCATTCTATATCCACTCTATAATAGCCTTTTGAGACCAAAACCCGCTTGACATGGCGCTTAAATTCACAATCAGGCAAATCGGTAATATCCTTTGGAATTTTGTTATAGAACCGTACACTATTTCCCAAAAAACTATTACTTCGTTTTACTAAGTCTGAAACATGGGATAACCAGTTTGTCACGGTTCCTAGTATTTAGACTATGCCGGCCTTTTACAAAATCCAGTTTATCAAGTCCAGTTTGTCCGTTTGCCTAATATGACAAAAATAATTATGAACTTAAAAAAACAAACTGCTAAATCTACTATCAAATATCGAGTTTTGTTTCCTCAGTAATGGTTTATTATTTAATTCGTTTCATACAAACCTATTTAGTAAACTGTGAATGTGTTTTGTGGCATCATTCATGGAAACTGAGTTTTTTACCCATTTTTTATTAATGTTGTTTTGGAATATTCAGTCGCAAGTAAAAAGTAACGTCCACTAGAATGTGTAAGTAATACCTTCATACAGAGAAATCATTGGACCATCTAAATATAGTACCTAGGCGACCGAGCCTAGCTTGGTTCTTTAGAAAACATTTGTAAAATATATTTTTTTTGTACAAAAAAAAATTAAAAAATATGTATATCTCTTCTGCTGTCACTCGGGTTCGAACTGAGATTACACGGATTTTCGAATCAACTGATTTCCATCTGGCTATTTTTATTTTGACAACGCCGGCGAAATTTACCTCTTTATTCTAGCTATACTTTTTATTTATTGCCCGAAAACTTAGTAAAAATATTTTCTATTAATAAAATCTAACTAGATCGATTTATCGTCCCGGAAACTACCTACATAATAAGTTTCACGGAATAGATGACACCATTTCCGAGATCCTGTATATACATAAATATAAAAATATACAAGAACTACTCGTTTAAAGGTATTTGATTAGATTTACTGTTATGTAGAAAGTTTGTATATAACAATTTCAGATTGATGAAGGATGAGGAATGCAACATACTACAGAATCTCTCCCGCGACGAATTTCGCGAATTCCGCACATTGGTGATCGACATGGTTCTGGCGACGGACATGTCCTTCCATTTCCAGCAACTAAAGAACATGAGGTCCCTACTCTCCCTCGCTGAGCCAACCATCGATAAATCTAAGGCGACTTCGCTCGTTCTGCATTGCTGCGACATCTCACATCCTGCTAAGGTATACTCGAATGAATTTTATAAATAACGGGTAACATTTGTTGTTAAACCAATGAGTTTTCAAGTGAAAACTGCATTTAAGTAAAGAAATTCAAGGCTGCTATAACGCGCTAATCGGAAGAAATACACGCATGTATTTGTTTTGTACTCATAAGGATTCGATATTTGGAGGTTGAACCCAATTCAGGCCCAACTTTCGAAGAAAAATCTCGTAGAAGTCCAGTGTATAATGTGAAATAAAATATCCGTTAAGTTTTTCGTTAAAAACATATTTTACAACAGCATATTAAACACTAGCGGTATTATTATAAAAAAGTTAAATACGTATTGAATGCTCGCTTTAAAAAGATTACGTTTTAAATGCACCGCTCCCGCTGAATGTACGCTATTTTGCCCTTTTGTCTCGCTTTGGTTTGGTTAGGTTAGATTTTTTTTTTTTTTCGAAATGACTACGCTATTAACCCAGCAAGGTCTTAACAGCTTCACCGGACTACTAAGGCGAGCGCTTAAGGCACTCATCCAATTTTACCTTGGCAACCAGCTCAAGGGTGCACGGCACACCTCGGCTTGGCTGTTGCCTGTTGCATGCAAAATCGCGACCTATCTTGGCTAACCTAGCTAACTATTCATATATGTATAAGTTGTTGAAACGTAGCATACACGTCTCAACAACTCCTCCATATATTTAATATCGGAAAATTGAGAGTTTTTGAGTTCGATAAGGGAGTTAGGTTAGGTTAGGTTAGGTTGCGAAAAAAGGTTAACGCTAACTTGTCTCGGGCGAGCGCAGAGCATTTAGTATGAAACGTTTATAAAGCAAGTATTCAATACGTATTTAACAATTTTGTAATAACACCGTAGGTTTTTAACTTCTCTCGATTGTCATAGCTTGGGCTTTAGGATGTTAAAGTCTACAAGTTTTATAAGGCTTAAAGTACACCCTAAATATGACAAATAGTGTAAAACGTCCCCAACTATGCGAATATATGATCGAAGAAAAAGTACAATATCGTAGTTTAAAAAGACTGACGCCCAAGAGCTAATTGTTGTAAATGAATGATTACCCCTTAACTACATACATATTTAACGTTTCTTAATATTATAAAGTTGTGGTGAGAAATAAGAACATTGTTGATGTAAATGAAGGCATTTATTTCAACAGAAGACTAACAGATACCTATCGCAGGAGAATCACGATAACCACAGTGATATTCATAAAGTTTTATCTCTTTAATCGCTTGTTTTATACGGCGCTATATTTAAACTGATTCAATTTCCGGACCCCATTATTCGTTATTAGGTATTTCTAGACAAGGAACATACTGAGCGATAAACAACAAAGTTAGCTACATCCGATCGAAACCAATAAACACCAGAAAACCGAGACAGTAAGTCGTCTAAATGTTGTAATTTATGGAACAATAAATATTGAGAAAACGAATTCCCGCTTTCTTCATTTCTTTCTTCAATATTAATTTAAGCTTTAACTTTAACTTGGTTCTTCGGTGAAGGGAAATATCTGAATGATAATATAACGTAATGGTTGATTTGTGAACTTCTACTGAGTAGCTACTGGCTTAAGTGTCCAGCAGTTACATTTGTAAACCAGTCCTTTACGAGAAATACCCATCCGTCATACCGCCACTTAGCATAAGGTGTAATTAGTTCAATCGCTAAATATGATGTACTTTAAAAATAAATAACTTTAATATTAGAGATGGGACCTCCACCACCGATGGACAATGAGCCTCTTAGACGAGTTCTTCCTGCAGGGCGATAAAGAGCGTGATCTTGGACTGCCCTTCAGTCCCCTTTGTGACAGGAACAATACCCTCGTCGCAGAATCGCAGATAGGATTCATTGAGTTCATCGTGGAACCCAGTATGGGAGTCTGCGCAGACATGCTCGAATGTATACTGGGACCTCTACATTCCAGCGCAAAGAACTCGGCTAGTACAACCAGTCAGGAACCGATAAACGAAGAGAACTCAGGTACAATATTGGGTTATAAATATGAAAAAGATAATGCATCAAGAAGGTTTTCTTTCTTTTTATCTCAAAGGACGCAAACGAACTGATGGGTTGCCTGATATTAAGTGATCACCACCGTCCGTAGACACTTGCAACATCAGAGGAGTCGCAAGTGCGTTGTCACCTTATGTGGGGTGGGTAGAGGAAGGGAAGGAGGCTGGGGAAGGGGAGGGTACGTGGGCTTCCGGCGCTCTCACTAACCGAACGAAAAGCAACAATGCAAACACTATTACTTCACAACGGTTTTCTGTGAGAAGTACTACCCCGGACGAGCCGACCCATTCATGTTGAAACCAGTAATAGCTTCAACTTGGCTCTACCACCTACAAGTTTTTCTATCGGAGCACGTGATGTGAAGGTAGTCCAACGACAAACACTTCGGTTTGTCCTTTCTTGATAACTGTCATCCCAGGGTTAATGGTTCTCAGCTGATGAACGAATTATGGGGGCAATGACGTCTTGTACAGATACTGTTTAAGCTTAAAAACGATAAGGAATATTAGGATACTTGGATTTATTAGATCTTTGCCTCTTGTTTCACTATTTTGTCTTTCATCTCATAGTTTAGGTGTACTCTTTCAATATTTCTAAAGTAAGAGTCACGCAGCGATGTGAACATTATTTTGAAGTGCGGTAAAGTTTTATTTGTTAGATATTGCTTTGTTTTACGGAGAGAAAGGCTATAAAGGATTATGCTTATCCAAATAAAATGATTTACCCTAAGATTATTAGATATTAGCTTTTGTTTATGACTTCGATCGTTTTAATGTAGATTTGACCTATCTCACCGAATCTACTGAAGGTGGTAGAGCCATGCTGAAGCTATTACTGGCTTCAGCATGAATGGGTCGGTTCGCCCGTGGTAGTACCACCCTCTCACAGAAAACCGACGTAAAGTAACAGTGCTTGCGTTGTTGCATTTCGATCGGTCAGTGAAAGCGCCGGAGGCCCAAATTTCCTCACCTTCCCCCTCTCCTCTTCCCTTCCTTCCCCAACACAGGTTGGTAACGCAATTGCAACTCTCTTAGCTTTGCAAGTGTCTATGGACGGTGGTTATCACTTAACATTAGGTGACCCACCTGTTCGTTTGCCTCCTATGATACCCACAAAAGAAATCAATACTTTATAATGTATAAAAGTACCTTATCTCCTTTTCTGTTCCACAAATATACATCACTGCTACAACACTACACGATCACCCCCACACACGTGCACGCCTACACGCTTACACATGAAAGTGGAAGGGTTTCCTTTTTTCCTCATCGAACTGAAAAACTCTCAATTTTCCGATATTAAATATATGGAGGAGTTGTTGAGACGTGTATGCTTGGTACACATATACGTTTCAACAACTCATACATATATGGGTAGTTAGCTAGGTTAGCTAAGATAGGTCGCAATTTTGCATGCAACAGGCAACAGCCAAGCCGAGGTGTGCCGTGCACCCTTGAGCTGGTTGCCATAATAAAATCGGCTGAGTGCCTTAAGCGCTCGCCTTAGTAGTCCGGTGAAGCTGTTAAGACCTTGCTGGGGAAAAGAGTTAACAATTTTCACAAAAAAAAAAAAAAAAAAAACCTTTTCTGTACCCCTAATAATATGCATGCAAAATGTTATAATAAACAGATGAGTAGTCAAGACACCAAAGCATAACAATTAACCTCACAGTCGCTTTCAGAACATTAAACCCGACAATCGGTACGCCTAAATATATTACAATTGTTAGTATCACAAGTGGCCTGTATGTTACAAGTCGCTTTAAAAAATATTTATTAGTCTCAAAAGAATACATTTTGAATTAAAGGATTCATCGTGATATCTGCGGGTATGATCGTAGGCCAATTTATTGTACTTGCCTGGCGGTATTGTAAAATTAAAAAAGCAGGCATCGATGTATTCCGTCACTTAAATTTGAAAGTTAAAGATTTTAAATACATTGTCCTTTAATCCGCCCGTCCTTCGTCCCGTCCTGATGCTAAAAGAAACCTCGAAAAATTGTATATATAAATACCTACCTTCCTCATGAATCACTTTATCTACTAGCGAAAAACGCCTGAAAATCCGTTCAGTAGTTTTTGAGTTTAGACAGAAACGTAATAGGGGACTTTGTCCTATGTAATGATAGGTGTCTTAAATAAGTTCTAAGCAAAATTTTTATTTTATTAATTTATTTTAAAAACATTTGTATATTTCAGGAACTGAGAATGCTAATAAGTTCAAGATAAGAAAGCCATGGATCGCTTGCCTCAGTGACAATAAGAAGATCTGGAAGGAACAAGCAGCAAAAGGTGTTGTATCAAATTAAATACTAATAATACTTATAAAAAAATGTAAAATTGACCTACAATGATATTAAAAAACATTATTAAAAGTACGATTAACTTTATATTTCTCATATTTGCGTAATAAAGTATGGGTCATATACACAATAAATATATTTCCACTGTTGACCAATAAATACCGCGTATCTATTAGTACGTGATAATTAATCTAGAGAATATCCCTATGTGCCTTCGTACGTGAGGGACGTTCAAAATTGGGGAAGGATCGGGTCTGCTCGTCCGGGGAAGCACCACCCTCTCACAGAAAACCGACGTGAAGTAACAGTGTTTGCATTGTTGCGTTTCGTTCGGTCAGTGAGAGAGCCGGAGACCCACCTACCTTCCACTTCCTCCTTCTCTTCCTTCCCCCCCCCCTTCCCCAACACAGGCTGGCAACGCCCTTGCGACTCCCCTGGTGTTGCAAGTGTCTATGGACGGTAGTGATCACTTAACATCAGGTGACCCATCTGTTCGTTTGCTACCCATGACATAAAAAAAAGTAAAATCTCAAATAATTAAGAAAATATACATAGGTTTGTACATAAAATATACGTAATATCTCATATTAAATCTTGTACATCCTTGCGATTTTCTTACAAAACATCAGCATTTATGCTCAATTATTTAGTGGTATACTTAATAATACCTTTTAACGAGCAATTCTTGTATATTTTTATATATTCAGGATCTCGGAAACGGCGTCATCTATTTCCTTGAAACTTAGTATGTAGGTAATTTCGGGGACGATAAATCGATCTAGCTAGACTTTATTCATAGAAAACTTTTTAACTGAGTTTTCAAGCAATAAAAGAATATAGCTAGAATAAGGTAAGTAGTCAATGAACATCTCCTAACGAGATTGACCTTTATCATTTCAATCACAACCCGACAAAGAAACAGCACCTATTATATCTCATGTTATTCATAATACAATTGTAAAGCAAGGTCGAAGACTAAGACTGCATTCACAGGCAGTAGTTGTTGCTAAGCTAGTTAATATCCTTTCGGCAGCTGAATATAAATGGGTTGATTCCGAAACGCGAATGAATAGTTAGCTAGATTAGCTAAGATAGGTCGCGATTTTGCATACAACAGGCAACAGCCAAGCCGAGGTGTGCCGTGCACCCTTGAGCTGGTTGCCAAAATAAAATCGGCTGAGTGCCTTAAGCGCTCGCCTTAGTAGTCCGATAAAGCTGTTAAGACCTTACTGGGTAAATAGCGTAGCCATTTCGAAAAAAAAAAAAAACCGAAACGCGATAAATTAGAACGGAGTTTTTATTAAAATATGATTTATATAATACATATATATACGTTTGGCTACTGGATATTGGATCCCAAAACACTACACGCTTATACGTACCGATATGACACGTATTGCACCTGATGAAGTATGTCATATCAACCGGTAAATTATTGGTTTTGTAATCCAACAGACGCTGAAGTTCGCGCGAAACAAGACGAGGAGAGAGAAGAAACACCAACGACACCAGAAGAATAATATTTAGCCACATTTGTAAATACCGTTAAAACGAATTGCTGCAATATATTCTACTCGCTTGTGAGGAAAGCTAAATGAACAGCCAAGTAATGTGTATTAAACGTGCGAGGACGCTTTACGTGTGTCGCTATTGTATATTGTTGTGTGTAACCGCACAAATACGAATTAAAAGCACAAAACGATAAGCAATGTATAAAGTTTAACAATGCGAAAGACGACATAGTGAGTCAAAATGAGCGGGACATCCGCCGAGCGGTCGAAGCGCCATTAGTGTAAAATTATATGATTCGTTCTTAAATTTATTATACAAGTTATGTAAACCTTCAAGCTTATATCGAATTTAAAGCTAATTAATAACCTATCGCGAGATGAGTAACTATATCACTCAAACAAAAGTATTTATCTATCTAGTTGGTACTGGCAAATAGCAGCGCCTACTCTAGCGGTTACGTTTCCCAGGATAAAATGCCAAATTTATGTTTTAAATGAAAAAATAGTCATACAATCAAATATTTAGAAATAAATAAATCAAAAGTGGAGGTGCACTTATGACCACACGATAGAAGTGAAAACTTCTGAATTACTTGAAATACTACACTACAGAATATAAAACCTATATCATATTATTTCGATATTACAATGCTTAATAATAAACACATTATTGGAACGATTCATATAGATGTCAGACAGTAAATTTGATTAGTGAAGTCTGATATATAATATACACACTATTCAGTACTTCACCACTCCGATCGTCATTGATGTCGAGTTGAGCCGAGTAAGCCCGATTCTACCTCATCAACTCTACCATGATTTTCTGTCCAATTTTAATAAAAAAACGCGCCTAAAAAGTCATTCACATCATCAAATAAAGCAAAAGCAGTAGAAACAATAGAAATTAATAAGATATAGTTAGCCACAAATTATCTATACAACTAAATACAACCCGACTACCAAAACGCGATCCCCAATTTTTAACAAATGTCTTGGCTGTCTGCCCCTAGAGTGGGCACTGCACGTAGCTTTTGAAGCGATTATCTTGCGATGACTTAGATGCAGTAACATTATATCATATTATCAAAAAATGCTTTATTCTACTCATAATAATTAAGTATGTACCTACTGAAATATTTAAAATGTAGTCGTTAAGCGCTAAATGTTGTATCTATATAAGATTATGAAACGCTGGTATCGGAGCAAACAATATATAATCGTATATTAAATACAGTGCACTATTAACCAATGAAATATATGTAATAAAATAGAAATTAGATGATTACTGTGTACTTAATTCGTGTAACTTATAAGAAGTAATTAATTATTTAGATGTAATATTAGTATTAAATTTATCCCATATGAAAAATACGCTTATTAATTTTAATGTTTCCGATTAAATTGGAAAATCTTGATATTCCTGACCAAATGTTATTTATTGATATGAAATTATTTTCTATATAATAAATGCCATCTCAAATTGTAGTTAATAGGTAATTAGTAGTAGATATATCTATATCGTAGCTAAGGAAGTAATTATTCTTCAATATAAAAACGTCAGGACGTTGTTTCTTCAATATATGTATAAATACTTAAAAAGCTAAGAATATTAATATTATATATCAATGAAACTAATCAATTTCAATGTAAATTGGGCACAAAATTTTAATAAATATTTCACAATATAGCTCTGTACAGATCTATTAATTACCTAATTGATATATTCATCTGAATTTTGAACAAATACATGATTAGGATTATATTTAAAATCATAGATATTTAAGTAAAAAGGTTAGATAACAGAACTGTTTTCGCAAAAAAATATGTTTACGTAGAAGTAGAACAAGAAGTAATAACAGTTCGGTGTTCGTCTACTGAAATCTATATGGTCACTGGTGAAATGGATTCAAACTTATCTTACTTTATCCAAATCAAATTTCAATGGTTTATGACCTTAGTTTGTGATATAGAATTCAGGCATATTCGTCATTAAATTATCATAAAATATAAATGATGATAAAGATTTTTTAAAAATTTACTATATTGGCGTTATTAGGTACAATTTTAAAATCTATTTAGGATTTACTTATCACAACAATTATGGTATATTAAACGGATAATTTCCTCGAGGAATTTAAACATTTAATACGGAATTGCTATAGGCTTATAAAGAAATCTAAAACGTAATAAAGTTAAAAGTCGATTGCATGATATAATGTAAATTTAACTAACAATATGAACGCAATCAGAGACCTAGTATTCCTGGTAAATACGTGGGACCACTCTCATTGGATATCAAATCAAAAATACCATAATCATGATTATTCTAGGTCCCTATTTGGATTCAGGGATGATAAGCATAGATATAATCAACTGGTGACGCTTATAGTAGAAAAAAAAAACACGAATAAATTTTTATAATATTCATATTTATCGTCTATTATAATGATTATTACTAAATTTATTAAGAACTCTGTATATTCTGCATTTAGTGTTTACAAGACTATGATAATCTGTGGAAAATATTTATTCTAGAATTAGAAAATACAACCATAATTTGGTTATAGGTATAGATCATAGCTTAGAAATGCCATTCTGATTGGGGATATAGCTTTATGAAACGTAGTGAGTAGCATAATGAGCCTTATGTACGATTTTAAATGTTGTGTATATGTGAACAAAATGCTTGCAGCAATATCTAAGCAAGTAATTTATGTACTCACAAGCAATCATTTTATATATGTTATGTTGTTACATACATTCCGACTGTGTAACTTGTAGTCTTCAATAGTTAAATACATAAGATTTCCTACCAATTTTAGCACTATTAACATTTTAAACACAATATAAACATTCACGTTCGTTGATTCTCATAATAGATATAATTAAATTAGTCTTACAGAATGATATACTATTTCAATGAATTCCAAGGTAATAAAAACAATTATGGGTGTTTGAAAGTTCTTTATTGCATATTTTAAATGTCAACTACTTGTGGATTGTGCATAAATAATTTTGAATATAGTGAAATTTATAATAAGCAATCACATCTACATAAAAAAGCATATTGCAAAATCTCATAATGATTTTTATCATCTAAGACATTCTTTTTACCAAAATGTAAATACTTATAGAAACACTGTTTGTAAATTGTATGTAAAATAAAATAAACATTTCATAGATAATGTCTTTACTTCTAAACCTTTGAATATTAAAAACTGATATAACAAGTATAGCCAGAATGCCTCATACTTAAAAATAAATTTTTACAAAAATATTGCTTTAAAGCAAATAATAGCATTTTGATTTCAATTTACACTTAGAATTATACATTCAACATCCAATCAACTTAAGATATATTTATGATTTTTTCCAAATACATTTATCTGTACAGACAAGGCTCGGACATCAGTTTTTTGTCTACTGCAAATTATTGTACCCTCAATAACATCACCCTGTTTCACTTCTTTACAATCCCTAAAATAGAAAACAGTTTGCTTCCAATGTGTAGGAGTCACGTGAGGGCCTGTAGAAAACGATATACTAGTGGGCAGATCGAAAAATGTATCAAAATACCCAACTAATGATGTCAAAAGCCCATCTTTTAAAATAGTTAGAGTAAAGTGGGAGCTAAAATCCAGTACATCGGTATTACAAGTATTAATATCTATTTCCTTAACAATATACGGTTCTGAGATTATATGTTTAGATCCAACTATGTCTATACTAGCTTCCCTTACTACTTCAGACTTCATGCAATTCATCTTATAGCTATAGACATCAGACCAATAATCTATTAATTTCTTATGCGTATCTATATCTCCGTTCGCAACCAGACTTATATTACATCTATTTGGTAATAATAATCCACCAGGTTTCAGACATTTCTCTCTAGCATATATGACGCTGTCTAACATTCCTTCAAATAACAAAAAGTAGCCCATCCATTCCGATACAATGATATCGACCTTTTCTTCCAGTTTCGTATCCTCGAGTCTTCCCTTAACTAATGTTATGATATCTTGTAAATTATTTTCCCTTATAATGTCCATTGCGTGGTAAATAATTTCAGACTGGTCTAAAGCATAGACTTTTTTGGCTCCAGCTGTCGCTGAAAACATAGATAGAATACCAGTACCACATCCAAGGTCAAGGACTGTCTTCTCTTTTATCGTTTCACAGTTTTTCAATATAGCATCTCTGTATGTTTCAGTGCGCACTTTATCTGAAAGCATATCATAATGGATCCCAAAGTGGGCGTAAGTATTAAAGTATCCTTCGTCATCCTCCAATGGCACTTTTGATACACAATTTACAATTACATTACTCTCATTTTTGTTAGGTTGACCCCCATCTACGAAAGTTTTCATAGACTTCTGCATTGTGTTTATGTCCTCCTTAGCCATCTGAAGATGTGCTTGGCTCTCTGTTAGCTGTTCCGTCAATGTTTGAATGGTCCTCTGCAGTTCAATAAAATGTGCTTGAGATAAAGTGACAAGACCATTTTCCACATTAGCATGGTACGACTTAGGGGAGCTGGGTTTATCTACTAACGAATCAAAATCGTACATCAACCAATCATCATTATCTTCTGGTTTTAAGAATTTTTCGTCGTTCCAAAGAGGTTCCTTGGCGTTCATCACTTTATCGGCATTCGGTTTGTGAATTTTTATGTAATTTATCATTTTGATGTAAGAATAACAGTCCATATTAAACTTCAATTTAAGCGAGTTTAAGACAAAGCCGTGTACACTTTCACAATGGGTAAAACCCTCTTCGACAGATGAAAGCACTGTGGGACAGAATAAACACTTAACAGAAGTATTACTTGTCTCCATTTCCTGCCATTCTTCCTCTTCGAAGTTGTCTTCGTCACTGCTGAGATCTGGTACGTCAGACATTTTCGAGATTATAATATTAGGCAATGTTATTTGTAATTAGTTATTACATCAATTGATCAATTACAATTTTAACGATATTCAGTAAAAAAAAGAACATGTGAAAACAGTATTGACATTTGACATGTTACTGTTGCCAGATGATAGTCGCATTTTCCCTCTTAATCTTCCAGGATCCCCCTAAAACTAAAATTTCTACAAAATGAAACTCCCTGAATAACTTTTAGAAATGGTACAAGTAAAACTATCTCGTCGTTTAGTTTCTGAATATAGATAACTAATACTTAAGTTTGATGAGTAGACCATGACGACCTTTTTTTAGGAAAACTTTTTTTTTCCTTAGGCCTATATTCATAATCTTATATCCGTAATCCCTATAAATATATTATATTTTAAATTTTCCACTCAAGTCCTTAAAAACCTTCTGATCTGGGAACAATTATTTGATATAAGAATTATGGATATTCAACATACGTGTTTGTTTTAGAGTATTGATGTGACTGTTTGATATATCGACGTTTTATAAAGGAAATGAATGATACGTAATAACTTTCATTTATTTAAACACAATATCAGGCGTGTGACAATAGATAAATGTTACTTTACCTAAACACAGATAAAAACCACATTATCTGTAGTCGAGTTTGGAGAAAGAGTTCACTATAAAGATAAATTATTTCTACTATAGAATTGGCAACATCTATTGACAGCCATCCAAAATTAGTTCCAATATCCCACAATTCAATGCGTTCCACTAAGCGCTTACAACGATCACGCTCATCACCGCAAATTTTCCCGTTCCACTTAGTCGCGAGCGTTACAATCGTAATCCCACGTGGAACGCATTTTGAGCGTTCAGATTAATAATACAAAAAAAAAAAACAGAAAATTAAAACAAAAGCTTTAAGAAGTTAGGTTACGATTCGTAAGTATTAACAGCAAATTGTAATAATTACTACTTAGATTCATTTGTATTGAAAAAAGAATCTATTTTTCTATTAGATTTTAGTGGATTATTTAATAACTTACATATAAATAGAATCAGAATGTCTTTTGCGGTAAAAGTGGGATATTTCGTCAGGAGAAATTTATACATAATGAAAAATTATAAATGAGAATATTTTTTTCTAAGCTTTTATTTTACAGAAATGTATTTACTTGTAACAGCACGTTGAGCTTTCGCTGTAGAAATATTCATTTCTACCAAAATATCCTTTGCCGCGTCAAATTATTTTATTTTTACGGTCGCTATCTTTATTGCTTTGAGTTTTGCAAATCCCGCCATATTATATTTAAAATTTTGGCATCTGATAACATTGTCTACAGAAATTGATAACCACAGATTACACACATATATATGAATATTACAAGCGTCGTGCAATCACTTCAATATTGCGTCGTGTGAGTCAATATTCTAACAAGATGGTGGATCCCTTGTTAGAATGCTAGGGAGTTTTTGTGACATCTCAGAATTTCATGCTCCGTGGTATTATTTTCTATTCACTTCACTTCTATGCACAATAAACTAACTAGATTACGTAAAACTCCACCAAATTTACAAAATATAGAGTCTAATAACAGAAGATTATGAATAAAATATAAAATCCACTACATGACAGACTAAAATCCCGCCAAAAACTCTTTTACTAATTTAATATCTGTTTAAAACTTGGTTACCATGACAATATGGTTGCCAAGGTTTCCATTTAGGAACACATACCTATCCAACATAGGAATTCATATAAAAT
This sequence comes from Antheraea mylitta, assembly GCA_014332785.1. Taxonomy (NCBI): domain Eukaryota; kingdom Metazoa; phylum Arthropoda; class Insecta; order Lepidoptera; family Saturniidae; genus Antheraea; species Antheraea mylitta. Next base: position 16,338,604 of record JACEII010000008.1, on the reverse strand, counting down.
GAAATTAAAAATATCTTCTTTGAAGGAACCTAAGCACACTGGGGTTGTGGTTTGTGTTACTTGGAATAACACTGAAGACGTGTTTTCTTGCGGGTAGGTGGGCTTTCTTAAAATAGCTTTTATGATTTTCTTTATATTATTTCTAAGTCGATATAATGCATCACAGACACAACGTTCGTACAAAAAACTTAGAGAACGTTTAAATATTATTAAGATAGTAGATAGCTTTGCAAATGCAAAACCAGTTGTTTATCTGATTGAATTATAAGTCGCTGAGTAGAATAAATATAATTGCTTAGCTACTGAACTATTTGTTTGTCCAAAATTCTTATATACGATACGATGCGAAGATTATCTTATTATACGTGTATTAATAAAAATCTCGGTATTAAGCTGTATAGGAGTTTTGAGTTATAATTGCACTGGGGTACTATTTTGTATATTACCAACTTGATGATTTTAAGTTAAAACAAAACAGTTTCGTTTCGGTCTGATTAAGTTAGACTTACGCAAAAAGATAACGTTAGCCCGCCGCGGCAGCGGTCGTCGAGAGCGGTGCATTTAATACGAAAGTACCAAAAAATTATAATACGTCTATTTTTTATCATATCAAATAGCTTGAAGAACATGTCAGACAAAAATAGCTCGGCACGGAACGTGTTAACCTAGTTCTCATAGATAAAATTACTAAAGTGAACTATAATTTTAGAGATGACCATAAGCTATTAAAATGGAACTTAGTGAACGGCGAGTGTATGCTAATTACAACATTCCCTGATGACTTCTATCCGACTAAGATGCATTTGTTTCCAAAAATAAATGCCGGTGGAAACAAACATCAACATGACGTCATATTAATCTCTTCAGCGGATGGCAAGTGAGTTTACTTAATCCACATTTAGAATATCTCCCTATATATCATTTTTATTTCTCTTCCGCTGACAGAATTAGTGGTGTCAGTAATGTAAACTTTGTAATAACTATGATTGATATCATAAATCTTCATTTGAGATAAAAAGTACGGTTCCAGGTTTGAATTTCTGTATTCATTATTATATTGTTACGCCTACAGGTAAATTAAATGTTGTTTGCATCAAAAGATTTGTAATTTTTACTCGTACAGACAAATAATCTTAATATCGATCAACTACACTGCAGTTATATACTTCATAATCCTGTTGTCGCTATCCGCAGAAAGATTCTTTTCTTTGTGTTTTTTTTTCTCGACTACGCTACTGACTTAGCAAGGTCTTAACAGCTTCTCCGGACTACAGAATTCGCTACGATGTCTAGGATAGAACTAACTATACTTGGATTTTTTTTTCTCGAAGTGACTAACTACGCTATTAAACTGGTAAGGTCTTAACAGCTTCACCGGACTTTTTTTTTTTCTCGAACTGACTACGCTATTGACCTGGCAAGGTCTTTACAGCTTCACCGGACTATTAAGGCGAGCACTTAAGGCACTCAGCTGATTTTATTTTGGCAACTAGCTGAAGGATGCGCGACACACATCGGCTTGGGCTGTTGCCTGTTTTATGCAATTTGCGACCTGAGCTAATCTAGAATACCTATTCATACGTATATCAGTTATTATTGAGTTATCTTCATTAGATGTTATGTGTACCAAGCATGTATGCCTCAATAACTCTTAAATTAAATATATTTTATGTCGGATAAATTACCTAAGTACTTGGACACACCGTGGCGCACTTTACAAACACGTTTCAATAAAGAAGGGTAGAATACTCTGGAAGACTGACGTCATCACTCAAACGATTCGCCAGAACTATTTATAAGCTATTTTTAGAACCTCTTTGTGGTTTGTTCACACTGTAGATAGGTATTATTTTTGTATCTGTATCGGTTTCTCATAGAGTATGTTCTAAGATATTTATTATTTATATTTCTTTTTATTTATTGCTACAATTGGAATATCATATTTCTATATTTTAGATTCCACATAGTGAATAATAGCGGACGAATAGAGAAATCTGTGAATGCTCATCAAGGCGCGTGTTTAACTGCACAATGGAGCCCAGATGGTGCCGGTGTTTTAACAGGTAAATAAAGGTTTTGTAACAACTTAAGATCAAGGTCGCTATTTACGCAACATGTTTAACAACGTAGAGACGAATACACGAGAGATAATGTAGATACATGTTTTCACCATTTGAATAGGATCTTTTTTCTCGAACTGACTACGCTATTGACCGAGCAAGGCCTTAACAAGGGCATAACGGGGCCCAGCAGTGGCACTTTTGCTGCTAGGCCATCCGCTGCGGTGGCGCGATGAAGTCTTATAGAGATCTTGTGCCGCCTCAACTATAGCGGCAGACATACAACGTGGGGTTTAGTCCGTGCGAGTCGGACATAAAAGAGGGTGGTGTATCCATAAGGGATTTCCCCACGTTAAAAAAAACATTAGGACCTGCAACTTTTAAGTGTACCTAATCTAATTGACAACTTTTATATAATTGATAGGTTCAAATTGATCATATTTCAATTGTAAAGTAACATGGGCGTAGCGTAATTACCGGTAATAAATAATTAACTAGCTAATTTCCGCAGCTTCGTCTGCGTCATTTATTATCTCAATTGTTTTTTTATATCTATTATATCAATGAAAACTCCCAGGCGACAGGACAAACGTTTATTGTTATATTTTAGTCAATTTACAAAAAAAACTTGACAAATGACATATACAAACCTTACTCGTGAACAACTTTATCTGAAGAAATAAATACACAGCAAGAAAATCCGCTTAATAGTTTTTGAATTCGTCCCGAACAGACAGGCAGGCACGGCGAAAAACTTTTTTTTATAATATGTGGTGATTAAAATGAATCCATACATTATTTTATGCGTTTTAATTTACTGTATAAAAACTAACAATATTTTCGAAGCTGGTGAAGATGGTTTTATCAAGGTTTGGTCTCGTAACGGACTTCTTCGTTCAACCCTGGTACAATCGGACACACCATGCTTCGAAGCGGTATGGAGCCCTGAAAGTACTGCAATTTTGTATACCAAGGAGAATTTCCTAGTAATAAAGCAGTTGAGTTCTAGCGGTAAGATTACAAAGGTCGGTAAACAACACTTTTCATTTTATTTAAAAAAAATTCAAGATAAAAATCAAAAATACTTTATTCAGTTTAGGCCCTAATAAGGCACTTATGAACGGCAAAAACTACCATCAGTTCAGAAACAACCTAGTCATCGAGAAAAACCGGCAAGAAATTCGATCTGGTTTATATTTTTAACAAATATATATAATATTTAGACTATATTACATACATGACAGAAACGTTTCTAATGGATGCACAGAGATGAGTCAATTCCAGACATCACTATCGTTCACATACTGATCCACTCTATAATATCCTTTTGAGACCAAAACCCGCTTGACATGGCGCATAAATTCACAATCCGGCAAATCGGTAATATCCTTTGGAACTTTGTTATTGAACCGTACACTATTTCCCAAAAAACTATTACTCGTTTTACTAAGTCTAAAACATGGGATAACCAGTTTCTCACGGTTCTTAGTATTTAAACTATGCCGGCCTTTTACAAAATCCAGCTTATCAAGGTTCTCTCGGACATACATTAAATTATCAAGAATGTATTGGGAAGGCAGAGTTAAGACACCGAATTCCTGGAACTTCGTCTTTAAGGATTTACAAGGTCCTATATTGTAAATTGCTCTAACTGCCCGTTTTTGTAATAAACAAGGGACACCCGGATGGAACGAAGTTCCTTTCGATTAATTAGTGAAGGAATTGTAATAAAATTTTATTTTTTTTAAGTTATAATAATATTTTTTTTATTATTAACAAATATAATGTTATATAAACTTAATCAGTAGGCTCAATTTTCGTAATAATTGGCTTGTGGTAACTGAAGTAGGAAACATATGTTTGGGATCATTATTATTATTATTTTTTATTATTTACAAAAAACCTGTATACACTCGACAAAAATAATCGTCGCGACACCACACTGTTCAATGCGAAATAGAAATGAAAATATCTGGCTTGCTTTCTATAAGAGAGAGAGAGACAGACAGAGAAACATGCGACGCCGCACAGCTTACAATAGCTTACTATAGCAAAAAGTGTCGTGACAACTTTTCGTAAGAATTTTTTCCGTCTAGCCCCCTTTCACAACGCGCGATAAGGAACTTCGTTCCAAAAATATGGTGTCTACCTCAGCTGCTGTCCCCCTGTGAATTATTGAGACGGACTGGGAAAAGTCTCCTTTAGTAGTATTAAGCTAAAGTTGCTTTTGCTTTGCGACACTACCTTAGCTAATATCTCCATTATACCTAAAGAATGTTAAAGTTCAAGAGTAACAATAACCACCAACTGATCAATTACATACACACACAAATTACTCATAGTTACCTCGCGTCATCCTGTCAGATTGTAATACTTCTGCAAAATCGAAGTGAATGTTCTCTGACTGAATGTATGTCTGAATGAAAGTAGTAAATATCGTTTTCATCATTATGAAATGGCGGATTCAGATTATGTACCACAAACAATATAAACTAAAATGTGAAATCTCCTTTATAACCTTATTCGTGAAAACATTTTGGTGCAAAGAAGTGGTGGCAAGTAAGCGCACTGTTGTTACTTTGCTGTGGCTTAATTATGTTTGGTATTTAAACTGAATATGCCATTTTGAAGCCAATATTTATTTTCAGATTTGCTCTTATTATGGGGCCGTTATATTCATCGATCCCGAAACGCGAGATGCTGAAATGCATCTATGTGGTGACTTTTTAATTAGAAATGCTTTTATTCTATTGAATGTTTGCCGAAAATTACTCCACCTCAAAAAATAGCTAAGCAAATTATGATGTTAGTAAAAATGTTAGATAATGTAATTCATTTAAGCCGGCAATTGACATCAGGTTTTTAAGTTAACTACTTTTATATGTACTTACAATTTATATTTCAGTGGAAAGCACACGAAGGCGTTATATTATGCATTGCTTGGAATGCTAACAACAATTTGATTATATCTGGTTCTGAGGATGGCTTTTGTAAGGTATTTCAATTCAATTATAATTTATATATATTTGAACATTTATATATATTTGAAGGTGATAGAGCCACTCTGAAGCTATTACAGGTTGTGGCATGAATAGGTCGGCTCGCCCGGGGTACTACCACCCTCTCAGAGAAAACCGACGGGAAATAACAGTATAGTAACTAGCATTGTTGCTTTTCGTACGGTCAGTAAGAGCGCCGGAGGACCACTTTCCCTCCTCACCCCTCTTCCGGTTCTTCCCCAACACAAGCTGGCAACGCATTTCCTCTAGAGTTACTAGTATCCATGGACGGCGATGATCACTTTACATCAGGTGACCCGCCTGCTCGTTTGCCTTCTATGAAACAAAAAAAAAAATTACGAAACAATATAAATTCTCCTCGCATCTTAACTATTTACAGACAATTCAAACAAGTAGAAACCTTTTGTAATTTTTACATAGATTCAAAAAAGTATAATATACCAATTATTGTCGTAGACTTGGGACACATTCGGCCAGCAGATATCAGTAAGTGTTAGGCATGATCAACCCATCACGAGTGTCAGCTGGTCTCCCGCTGGAGACATGTTTGTTATCGGAACATATAATTTGATTCGGCTTTGTAATGCCAATGGAGTAAGTTCACAAATAACATAATATTATGTTTTTTTTTTTGTAGTAAAGATAACTTGTCTCTGCCCGTGACTTCGTCCGCGTGGAATCGTTACTTTGGGCTAACGTTAGCATGGAACGGAAGCTCTAAAGAGGAAAAAAACCCTGATTTTGAAACATTCTTCAATGGTAGTCTGCTCCTATTGGTTTTAGGGTGATGATGTATAGTTTATAACCTTTCTCGATGAATTAACTACGTAACAATGACAGAATTTTTCAAATCAGAGCAGCCGTTCCTAAGATTAACGCGTTCAAGCAAACAAACTCTACAGCTTTATATTAGTATAGATATAGGTAATTAAGTAAACTCAACACATTTTGTGTTTCATAAATAAGTGGTCCTACTGCTTGGATCGTCCTTCTACTGGGAGCATCTATAACATCGCTTGGTCCTCTGACGGAATTCAGTTAGCAGCCGCATGTGCAAATCATAAAGTTATATTTGCACATATTATTGACAGGTGAGTCTTATAATGCGCATAAGAATAAAGGGGATTTAAAATACTTATAGCTTATTTATATTATCATTTACTTACCTTTATAGGCTTAATATAAATATATAGCCTAATAAGGTATTTAGGTGCTTCAAAGCACAGTTAAAAAGTAATTTGTCTCTAGGAACAGTTTTACATAACACGTTCTTATCAAAACGATAATTAGCAGAGTGTTATCGATACTGCAATGTCGTAGATAATAATAACGTTAACGTTTTGGATGAAACGAATAAAAATGTATATTCCTTTAAAATAATTCCAGAGAGTATACGTGGAAAAATTATAATTGTACACAAACCGGACGCAAAGTGATTACGATTACTGATATTATAAACGATCAGAGTGATCAGTTAGACTATCCAGACAGAGTCATACAAATAGCTTTAGGATTCAATTACTTGGTGGTGGCAACCGTGAAGCAATGTTTCATACATAAATTAACATCGTGGAACACCCCGGTTACATTCGATTTAAAAGAGGGGACTATTAGCATTATTTTGCTATCTGAGAGGTAAATACACAATTTCTCATAATAGAAATGTCTGTATTTATATGCAAGTGTTGTACTATCGAAAACATAAATGTGAATTGAGAGCTAAGTTTTCAGTATTATGATATATGCCTTGGGTGTTGACTTCAACGACAAAAGAGGTGAGCTTTAAATGGGTGCCAGGTTTAATGGTAAGTCTTGAAATTTATAACAAAATAAAATATGTTATAACAACATAAAATATCATTTCTGCTTATAATATTGAAGTCCAACGTGTCTGACTTGGCTAGTTTGAATATACGAATTATTATTAAGTACCTACTAAAACAATCGTGGAGGAGCCCTATTTTTGATGGCTAGTTTCTACCAGTAAGCCAAATTGTCGAAATAATAAAATAAAAACGTAGTCTAGTGGCTTAACCGGTAGAATATCAATCCGATGTCCGCAGGGCGGAACCTTGGTATATTCGAACGAATTTTTTGGAGTTCGCAGCTATTTACCAAATTAAACTGGTAACGCTTTCTGGTGACAGTGAAGCAAAACAATTTAAGAAAACGTGGACTTGAGAAATGTTCTTATAATATCGTCGTATTTAGGAAAACTATGGACTGGGGATCTCTCGGGGTTTCAAACCGCCAATACGTCGTAGGCTGGCGCGGTGATTATACCAAACCTTTCATGGGAAGAAAGCTATAGCCCTGCAGTGGGCTTCTTACTGACTGATGACGATGATGATTTAATTGTTCAATGAAAATTATAATACTAACAAATTATTAGATAATAGCATCGAATATGCTTTTAGATGTCTCTGTATTGTGGAGCGCACTGGTCTCTCAGTTTATAGCTATATGGGACGACTACTTGCAAGTCCTAAATTGGGTGCACGGCCAGAAAATCTCGGACGTGCTGCTGTTTCATTAGGACCAGATGCTCTAGCAACTATAGATCAGACAGATAGAAAATGTGAGTATGTTTTTAGTACATATATGTACTTATTTAATTTTACTAGGTAAAATTTCGAAAATTTTATGACTTTTTATACCTTAGTGATTCACGTATATGATCTCCCAACGGGACTGGTTGTGCGCAGTTCAACGGATAATACAATCACCAAGTTATCTCACAAAATGACAGTATCTGCCATCGCTTTGAGTCAAACGGGACCTTTGAATGAAAGGCAGCTTGCATTACTTGATTACAATAGAGACTTGTACGTCGTTACTGTAAAGGAAAGCAAACCAAGGTTTGTCAAACTGGGTGAGTATAGATTGTAAAAATACCGCTGGATAACTGCAGCTTAGTAACATACATTAAAATATAATGACACTGGTTGTAAGTGTCAAAATAATATCGACGAGTGCGTCAATTGCGGTTTTGAATTACACTAACCTTTGTCATTTTGATTTAATGTGAAAAGAATAGTGCGATGCGGTGAACAACTCTCCAGTAAAAATATCTTAACTACACAGTAATTTAGTACTGAAATATTACAGGATCACAAATTTTAAGTATTGCGTGGAGTTCCGAAACTGAACTGCTCGTCGGATTACGAGCCAACTCTGTTGTGGCTTGGTGTTGTCCTCGTTCAGCCTCGCAGCCAGACTGGTTAACTTTTACTACAATCAGTAAGGAAGTGACGTAAGTATTAATTATAGCATCTGCAAACGATTTTTAAGCTGTTTTTAATCAGTAACTTATTATTACACACTATTTTATTAAAAAAAAAAAAACACTTATTCAATTTATTGTAGAGTATTAGTTGCAGTCACTTGATGATTTCGATTCAGAGATTTTAAGGATCCCATAGCCTTTGATTTCTAATTTCTTATATAACCTATAGAAACTTATTGGACTTGTATTGGGCTTGGGATGAAATTACAAAGTTAACAGAAGTGGAAATCAAGCAGTCAAGCAGAAAACCCAATTCATGCAAAGTTTTTTCACAGGGACTTAGGTCGAAATCCTATCGTGATGAGTGTTGAGGACGGTGTAGCTCGTGTTTGTCGTGGTAATGGATCTGTGTTGCACTTATCTATAGCAGCTTTCCCCGAAAAATTGTTGAAACATATCGCTGCTGATATGTGGACCGCTGCGCTTCAGGTGAATTATTTTATCATTAAATCTAACAACCAGATAATATAAAATGTATTCTTAAAGGAAAATTCTTTAGCCACGTTGAGCGGTTTTTGGTAAGGAAAAAACTAATGGGTTCACGTCACCGATGACCTCGACATGCTTGTGTCATATCGCGCATGCGTCAGACTCACGACGCGTAGCATAGCGGCCAGTAAACATATTATAATATAAATATTTTGTATTGAACTGTATAAAAATGTACATAATTTATTTACTCGGAGTGACAAAAGATGTGAAAACCAGAATAATGTTAATTATTTCAATCTAAAAATGATGAAATTGAAATAATTAAGACTAGTTAATTTAATATTTCAAAGAAGAACATAGTTATTCCATTGTTTTGGAATTTTCAGTTTTGTCGGCGTCTTTAATTGAGACTAGCTCCTGCCCGCGATTTCGTCCGCGTAGTAATAGTTACTTTGGGCTAACGCTAACACGTAGCGAAAGCTCTCAGGAGGGAAGAAAAATCCCGATTTTGAAACATTTTTCATTGGTGCTCTGCTCCTATCGTTCTTAGCGTGATCACATATAGCCTATAACATTTCTCGATAAATGAGCTATATAACACTGAAAGAAATTTTCAAATTGAACTAGTAGTATCTGATATTAAACGTCACAAACTTTACCTCCTTACAATATTAGTATAGATTACATAATAAGATTATTTCCTTGGTAGTCACTGAAGTTGGACCACAAATGAAATGTTGAACAATACTGAAATAGTACTTAATTTGTATCTTTGTTAACTTACTAAGTGACTATTGGCCTGGAAATAACTGTCATTTTATTACGAACGTGATTTAAAATTAAAATGTTTCCAATGTAGTCTAAGGTCATCCAAAGCATTGCCAAACGAGAACTATGAGCTGTGGACTATCTCTTTGTACATAAGGTTGTTTAATGTTAAATATTGATTTAAGTTGTTAAATCTTTGAAACACAGCTTTGCCGAACGGTGGAAGATGAATTGCTGTGGGCATGTCTCGCTGTCTTAGCATGGCAGAATCATCAATTGCCCGTTGCTGAAGAAGCTTTCGCTCAAATACACCAGTACCATCAAGTTTCCTACATTCAGCATCTTAGAGTGGGTAATTCACGGTCTGATCTATGAAATGTCTTTGAACACTAGATATTGACTATTAATTAATTTCTTTGTTGCAGAGTAACGTTCCAGAAAAGTTGTAGATTTAATTCGTTTTATTTCGTTATAAACACGTAAAATATTTTTTAATATAAAGATTAATAATATGCAAAATATTATCTGATTTATTAATTTCTGTGTCATAATAAAGTTAATTAAATACTTTGAAAACTGATAGTTTTAAAACGTTCCTTAGACATATTCCTTTTCAATCCTTTTCCACTACGTTACCAACATAATAATTAATCTATCTATCTGTATATATACAAATGAAACCCGTTTTCCGTTGTCACGACATAACATGAAAACGGCTTGACCGATTTGGCTTTTTTTTGTAGTTTTCTAATACTCTGTACAAGGTTCTTACGGAAACAAATATTAAGAAAATCTCTCAGAAAGATTGAAAAATATACATTTAATTTTGCATATTTTAAAAAACGCGCGTAACGAATGTCAACGTCATTCAATTTAAATCAAAAAATCTGTGGTAATCTGTGACACCACATCGATAACCGCGCTAACAAATGTCAACGTCATTCAATATAAAACAAAAGACTCTGTGATAATCTGTGACAACACATCCATAACCGCGTTTAATAATAATTTTATTATCTATACTAATATTATAAAGCTGAAGAGTTTGTTTGTTTGTTTGGTTGAACGCGCTAATCTCAAGAACTACCGGTCCGATTTGAAAATTTCTTTCAGTGTTAGATAGCTCATTTATCGAGGATGGCTATATCATCACGTTAAAACCAATAGGAGCGGAGCACTAATGAAGAATGTCTCAAAATCGGGCTATTTTTAGAGTATCCACTGCGTGTCAGTGTCAGTATTATATGCGTTGCCATGGTAACATGATAACATTCTATCGGAAATATTATTAGGGTTTATTTTGTGTTCCTGTTCAAAAGTTTATTCTAGGTTATTTTTAATTCTAATGTTTGATTATAAGTAGTTACGATGCTATCACAAACATTTTAAAAGTCTCTTTTGTGCTGCTATTCTAAAAGGTTAGTAGTAATAATATTCGTCCATCACAATACAGGCGAAGGAATTAATCCATACTGCCAATTCTGAAATTGTCAATATAGGTAGTTCTTATGGATTCTCTTTATATAAGCGCCAAATCTTCTATATAATATTTCGTAAATTTTTATCTTCTTAATTTTTAAGACCCCAGAATACATGCTCCGTGGTATTATTTTTCATTTATTTCACTTATGCATAATAAACAAACCATATTACATAAAAAGCCGCCAATTTAACACAATATAGAGTCAAATAACACAAAATTATGAATAAAATATAAAATCCCCTACATAACAGATTGAAATCCCGTGAATAACTCCTCAAAAAGTTTATTCTACGTTAGTTTTGTTCCCAATTTTTGGTTTGTGATATATTACGTTTTATAAGAATAAAGCGTGTGTATATAATATTCAAATAAATACTTTTTGATGAATACATATATCTGCGGTGCTACAAATATCAACATTTTTTTATAATTCTGTCGATATGTCTGTTTGTTTATTTGTTTCGGGTAATCTCCGAAACAGCTGGATCTATTTGAACGGTTTTGTTTTCTTAGAAATGACTACGCTATTGACCTATCGAGGTCTTAACAGCTTCAACGGACTACAAGTAATATTTGAACGGGAATTGTACGGGCAAATAACTAACTAATTAGCTGTTTTATTTTAAGCTAACGAGTTCAGCAGACGATACCCGATATTATATCTATATAATAAAAGATTGAACACATATTGTTCGATAATATATAGCTTAATCTTTTCATTACTTTCTTATATAGTGTAAGTGAGCTCTGAGGGTGATCTATAGATAGTAGTTTAAAGTTCCAGCTATGTGGTTTATGATAAATCCCATCCCATTCGATACACTATTAGTATTCACATATATAATGTACATGTTACCTGTTACTGTAGATGATGTGCGTGTCATACGTACAAATATTTTTGAAAGAGTATTATTGTTATTTACACATGTAATAACAATTTTAAATTTATTTAATACATTCAAAAAACGCGTGCGAAGCCGCGGGTAACAGCTAGTACTATTATAAAAGGGAAAGTTTGTGACGTTGTAGGGGCTAATCCCAGGAACTACTGGTCCTATTTGAAAATTTCTCTCATTGTTATATAGCTCATTTATCAAGGATGGTTATAGGCAATATATCATCACGCTAAGACCAATAGGAGCGGAGCACCGATGAAGAATGTTTAAAAATCGGGTTTTTTTTCCTTTTGAGAGCTTCCGCTGCGAGTTAGCGTTAGCTCAAAGTATCTATTCTACGGGAACCAAGTCGCGGGTTGAGGCTAGTATTATATAAAGAGTATTGCCAACCAATAATAAATAAACCAATAGTAACGTGCGTTTTCATTGCTGATACGTGATTTGCTCTCATAATGTGCATTCTTATAATGCACAGGTACAAAATGGGGTGTAAGGGATGTCGAATAACATCATAAGACTTGACCCAAGCCTCACCTGCACGTGGTGCACCCTGCTGAATAACGAACGAGGCTATAGCGCAAGCGGGGTGGTAGAGTTTTACAGCCCGACTGGGTCGCAACCACCATGTATATGGCGAAAAAGCCCGTAATAGTGATTCACTTCTACGGGTCGCGTTTCCGGATCAGCCTGTGCATATCCAGCTTATTACAGGCCGGCATGATAGTGGCGACCGGCGATGGACAGTGTGTCAATCGGTGGTCGCTATTATTTTTGGATTGTACTGTGCTTACCATAAGGCATAGTGTAGTCACTTTGCCGTGCTACAATAAAAAAAAAATCATATAGTTGTAATTTTAGTAAAAAATGACATACACCGTTTCGCTCAAGCCCTATTTCAATAGATGAGATATATTTAGAAGTGATGTAAGGCGTAGATAATGCACTAAATAATAATACTCCTTGGAGTGATCTAATTCACCGCCTAGAGGCTCGCGTATCAAGGGCTCTTGGATCCTAAAAGTTTCATAGAGCACAGATAACAGAAGCAATTACTACGTGCCTCGTGGTGCAGAGACTCCATGCTTAGAATATAGGCTTTAGAGATAAAATTAAAAAACAAAAATTAACTATGTGGGGTATCACACATATAAGTAAAAAGGGTTTTCTCAGCAATATCTCTTGTAATTAAAAATAAACTTAATCATTGCTCCCAATTAAGCTTACAAGTATTCTTGATATGGATTCCTGGTCATTCAGGTGTTCAGGGTAATGAAAATGCAGTTAAATTGGCAAAAATGGCTGCTTTTCAAGGTGCTTTTGTTAATAATCTGTATAATGATGATTTGGTATCTACCCTACCTCGTGAAAACTTGATGGAAAAGTGGAATTCAGAATGGAGTAATTCAATTAAAGGTCAATTTTATAAGTCGTTTCAACCTAAAATTTCAATGAAACAGTGGTTTTCTAAACTAAGATTAAATAAGAAAACAACGACTGTTATTTCAAGACTAAGGTCCGGACACTGCTCTTCCCCAGTTCATTTGAACAAGCTAAGAATTAGAGACTCGTCTATTTGCGAGTGTGGTCTTGAAGACGGTAGCATTACACATATTCTTTTGAATTGTCCTCTTTATAACTTTCTACCACTGTATGATATTTTGTGTAGTTATAAGGCTGCCCTGCCCTGTGATCTTTCACCTACCCTGTCTCTTAATAATAAAACGTATATTATATCACTGGTAAAGTTTCTTAATTATCATAATATTTTTTTGTAAACCTTCGATCTTATTTGTGTGTATATATTGCATACTACAATCTTTATCCGCCTCCTCACTATTCCCGCCCAAATCCATCATTGTATATAATCCTGAAGACCAGTCATTATAAAAATCCTGGAACATATTTTCATAACAAGAAGAGTTGCAAGAAGCTGATGAGGCTAATTTATTACATGAAAATGGCAGTAATAGTCTTTGAAAAGTACTGGGTTGCCAATAACTAAGAAACGAAGTAAAAAGGGTGTCGAAAATTTATCTCGGTCTCATTGAATTTAGCTATAACCTGGCCACTTAGTATGCCTTAGCTATATTCAAAAAGCCAACCAAAAGATCTGTAATACGCTCGATATCTTATAGAATACCTAGGAATGTTTAAAAAATGCAGTTAGTTCATACCTCGTATTGGACTGATATTCTAGTGAACGAAATAGATCCTAGAATAATATCCAGACGGAACAAAGCACAGAAAAATATTAAACACACTCATCATTTTTGAAGATCTATGCTCAAAATATTATTTATACGAGTCTTATACACCTATCTCTTTTATATCACTTAAGAATCATACCTCCCATTAAAAATACTAAAATTAGCTATAAATAATCATAGTATAATTCACAATGTATTAATAATGAAAATATAAATAACTATAAAATATACACTGAACGAAAATTTACTGTAAGTGACATGACTTCAATAAAATTATAAATAGAATTTAGAACTAAGCCTTAGAAACCACACGGAATAAAGAATAGTTTGAAAATTAAAATAACCTGCAACTAAAACCGGCCTTCTCACTACTCACAGACTTCACTACTGTTCTTCTCTTATTGGTCAATATAAAATCACCTTATAGTCATTCGAATTTAGCTCATTCATTTACATTTTGTTCAGTCATCTGAGTCGTTCACACTGTTGCCGTTTCAGCGACTTTGTCGCTAGACCCAGCGGATTTTGGACATGTTTAGCGACTTTTTCTAGCGACTAATTCAATATTGAAAATATTTAAGTATTTTGGTACTAATTTAATTGTTATTACTGGTAATAACATGAATTGCTGATATTGTTTTTAGAATTTGCTTACCAGAATGACGTTCGATCTCGAGGTCGACCAGAATGAAAATATCAAGAAGAGTTATAAGGTGACTAAAGGTTGTTATAACTAATCCAACTAAAGCGTTTGTTCGTTTTATCACAGTGAAATATTCGTAATATAGTATTTTTTACCATGAACAATTTAATTATGTATTTTTCAAAATCTAGCGACTTTTTAAATAACGTCTGGAAACTTTTTATTTCTTAAACGGCAACACTGGTCGTTCGACGTTCAGTTCTGTTCAATCAGTCTTCTCATGGATGTGTCGTTAGCTGTATGTGTACATAGCTTTGATAAGGATACGATAACATGTTAAAAATTACAATATAATAACATAAAACATAAGTTGTATAACTTAAACTACGATGATATTATGTCAATACTACAATATAATGTGACTATTAGTAAAACACGACGCGTGTTTAAGCATGCCCTAGATTTAAAATTTGTGGCATAAAGTTTTGAAAGTTTGTGGTGTTTTGTTTTATTTTTGTGAAAATGTTTGCCGGTGCAGCGAATTTAATTTTTTTATTAAATATAGTGTTTTATGTACACGGTGATGTGAGTGATAATGAAGTAAATGAACACTCTTTAGAGTTGACCCAGTCCTTGAACTTGGCTAGGCAGGAACTTATCCAAGAAACATGCAGACGTATGCCGCCGAAAGTGGGACTGGACGAGATGCCTCCAAATCAGTTGGAGCATATTTTAGTTGATGATAATCGCAAGCTCTTGTACTGTTATGTGCCGAAGGTAAGTTTTTCAAGGCAAACCAGTTTTTAGATGTTTCAACAAAACAGATTGTGCTAGGTAATTTTCGACGGAAATTTAACGTATGTAAAAAGTTATATTTCAAATTAAATATCCATTATTTTTAATGTTCTATTTAAAGGAATAAAATTAGATAGTATCTTTTCCTGATATCTTGGTACAAGCTGTTCGCGTTTTTTTTCACGAGCTACATACCCGAATATTTTTTTTATACATAAAGTGTTTATAATGATTATGTCAAGGCTGCTCTTTAAGTTTTTCTTTTGAATATTCACAAATTTTTAGAAGTAAATGTGTTGTATAATGTTTTTTTCCTGCATTTTTATTAATCATATCATTAAGCATAATTATCTATTTAAATAACATAAAATGATAACTACTTATTATATTTCTACACGGTATTACTAATGATATTAAGTATAATTAAGTGATATATTTTTCCAAATTATTCCTATTTGTATTTAACATATGTATGAATATTCAAAATTCTTCCTATGAATGTTAAATCCATTTGCTTATTTAATGTGTACAAATAAAGTATTAAACTGGTAGTCATTTAACACATGTGTTAATAACAATTATATTCAATGTATACAATATAATAACAATGAATATAATAAAATAGCAGCAGTGACAGATAATTTGAGAAGTAAAAAGATAGTATGGTATGGGGATATCAGAGGATAGATGAAAATCATGTAACTATGTAGTGTACTAATGTAAAAAGTATATATTATATGTTATACTATTATATGTAAAAGTATATATATATATAATTATTTTATTACTTATAAGATATTGGTTTATATTTGGAATCATTCAAAAAGATAGTTCGATTATTCACAGACTAGTTGACACATGTATTTTAGTATTTTATCATTTCCATGATTGCTAATAAAGTTTGCTACATTTAAATATATATTATGTTTTGAATGTTGTACTAAAGACTGGTACACACCAAATAGCGAGGATGATGGGATAGCTTGAAAAACTGATGGATGGAAATCTTTTAAGTATGAAAGATATTGATTTAGAAGAAGACTGAAACAAGTATAAATGTGTATCAGTATAGTAGGCGTGATAATTAAGATGACATTTCATAGGGGTGAATAGAAGAGAATAACATTTTGTGGCAACCTTACTTAGGTGGGATAAGTGTAGGGTAATTATATATAATAATATAAAATTCTATGTAGGATCCTATTTCAAATATTTTTGATGGATTTTAATGAAACTATCTTTAAAAAGCTCATTATGATTGTGGCCATTGACTGTCATGTATATAATTTTCTTTTATTAAGGCCAATAAAGTATGCCAACAACTAGTTACAATATAAATTTAAACAGTATATTGCTTTACAAGAGTATGTTTCATTACATATATGTATTATCTTTTGCAGGTAGCTTGTACAAATTGGAAAAGAATCCTTATGATATTGGCTGGTAAATGGAATGATACAGATGTCCTCTCCATACCAGCCAGTCTGGCTCACACTCCGGGTATGTTCCGGAATATGAGCACATTTACAAAACCTGAAAGAGACTTTATGCTGGAAAATTACCATAAGATGATAATTGTGAGGAATCCATTTGAGAGATTGTTGTCTGCGTTCAGAAACAAGTTGGAAGGAGATGCCCAGAGTGCTAAGTATTTTCAGGTATGTAAAAATAGATACATATTTTTATGACAATTCATTGAACCCACAAAAGTTGATATTTTGCAGCGCTACCAATTGATGAAATTTAGTAAAAGGTGTAGTATAAAATTCTTTTTAATTAGAGAATACATCAATCTCATATATACCTACATCTATCTTTGCATATATTGATTGACCTAAATCTTTAGTTCAAAGTCAGTTTTTTAAATATTAAACTTACAGTTCAATGTGACTCAAATGTTCAATATCGATCTAAGTCCCTCAATTAAATAAAAATGTTAGCTATAAATTCTAAGTTACAAATTGTAAGAGACAGCTTTATTATCTTAACATTTCCTTATTTCTTTTACTGTAATAAAAACTTGCAAACAATTTAGCTTAAAATTAAATTTCTTTGTATGATTTTTTATAAAAGTTGTTTGAAGAATATATATATATATATATATATATGAGATTTCTTTTGTGTAATAGACAATTTAGATTCATACCAAGGGAACTAAGATTCCAAAGGTTTTTTTTATTTGTATATTTTTTATAATAATATTAAGTACGTTATTTATAGAATGAAATGTGCCAATAGCTTAGTTAAATTAAATGAACTGTGTATAGGCATACTGTGATAATTTTATGAAGCTGTATGTCCCTTCTAATTAAAAATATTTGATAAGAACAAATAAGTACTTCTTGGAAATCAATAATAAACTATGCAGTTAACTTGTTATTGTTAATAAGAAGTTGTGGTCGGTATGCTGATTGATGTCAATTAGTCAATTTAATCTCAATCTATATTATAGAAACTGTGACAAACTGGTTCCATGTTTGAGATAAGTTTCAATAAGAATAATAAAAACCACTAACAGGTTTTTAGGTAACAGTGTTAGGTTTTAAAACAATGTCCCAAAGAATATTACACATTTGCCGGACAGTAAGTTTAAGGCGGCATGTTATGCGCGTTTTTGTGTAAAAAGTCATTATATTGTATGGGTGAATCAATATGGGAACGATGGTGAAGTCTGGAATTAACTACTCTCTGTGGATTCACTAAACACGATTATAACGTGTAATATATTCCAAATATAAATGTCTACTAGCGGACTCGGTGGACGTTGTCCTGCTTTGATAATATAAAAATCCTAAAAATAACCGCAGCGTTACCTACTGGATCCAAATATGAATCGAAGCCATTCTTGGATCCACTGGAACACCCACACAAAATTTTATCAAAATCGGTCCAACCGTTTAGGACTTCAGTGATATACACACGTAAAGAAGAAATTTATACGCAAAGATATACATGTTAAAAAAATTAATCAGATTGAGTCTCTTGCCGGTTCTTTTCGATGACAAGGTTGTTTTTACCGAAGTGGTGGTAGTTTTGAAGTCCATAAGCGTCTTATTAGGGTTTAAATTAAATAAAGTATTTTTGATTTTGACTCCTAGTTAAGCCGCTCGAGTGGATGAAAGATTATTATTAAATATACATAGACTTGTCAGAAGTTTCTCGTAAGAATAACATAAAAAAAAAAAACTGATAGAAATAGAAATTGTAAAAATCAGTGTAAAAGTGTAAAAATCAGATCAAATCTATTAAACGTATTGTCGATTATTCACATTGCAACGCCTTATTAGAAAGTTAGCCTCGAATTAACATGGAATGTCGTGTTAATTAGTTGACCGAACAACAATGTTAGGTGTAAAACTGCTATACAAATTTCGTTGTGTGCATATCGGTCTCATTGTTTTAGCCGGTCTGAAATACAATAGATTTCTGATATAGAAACTTTACGATTATCATTTATTTACATAGACTAAATGGACATATAATATGGAATTACAGTTCAAAACGATTGTATTATCGCTATGTGTATTTTTAAAATATGTATGTTAAAAAGAAACCTAATCAAGTCAATTATATTAGAACAAATCAAATTATATACCTACACACCTTCCTAATAATTCAGTCTTACTTTGGTAGGTAGTAGAGCCACGCTGAGGGTATAAATGGTTTCAGCATGAATGGGTCGGCTCGTCCGGGGTAGTAACATCCTCTCACAGAAAATCGACGTGAAGTAACAATGCTTGCATTATTGCATTTTGTTCGGTCAGTAAGAGCGCCGGGGGTCCACCTCCCCCTGTCCTTTCCCTTCCTCCTCCTTTCCCCTCGCCACGAACAGGTTGACAACGCACTCCTCTGGTGTTTATGAACGGTAGTGATAACTTAACATCAGGTGACGCACCTGTTCTTTTGCCTCCTATGATAAAGATAAGCTATCTATTAATGAAAACTGCATTCCGCTCAGTAGTTTTTGAGTTTATCGCGAACAGACAGACAGGCAGACAGATAGACCGCGCGAAATAAAGTGTATATAGGTATTTTTTGAACATGTTAAGCAAAATAATAACGAATGGCCACATATTATGATGAAATATTGATATAGAAATAATTGACACGCGTTCGACAACTATGCGAACGTTGCGCGATTTTGTTTTTTTTATGGTTTCATTATTTCCGTTGACTGGACGCTGACGGTGATGAATTTCGTAGAAAAGTAGTAAAACATTGAATAAACAGCAGACATTTCATTTATTTTGACGAACCCAATACAATAAATAATATAGATAAACATTTATCTATAAAGTTAAAAGCAATAAAAAAGACTGGCCGCAATTGATATTGGCGTTTGTTTCAGTAGTGATTTAAAAAAAAGGGTAATAAAGCAAATAACCTAATGACATCTCAACCTCCTTTTAGATGTTTCCATGTATTTAATTTAAAAACATGATATTAATATATTGTAATTTATTTAAAAACTCAAAGCGATGCAATTTTATCATAAAGTCGTAGTTTAAAGTTCAGGCGAACGAAACCTTGGTAAAAAAAAATATTTTGCGATTCGTCTTGATCCAGTTTCCGTGTATTATTATCACATGAACTATATTAATTATGTCTCATCGTCTTTTTAAAGACAAGCAACTGTCCGCGACATTGTCTACATTTAATTGCTACATAAAACTTCATAACAAAAAAATATAATCTAGCGCCACCTAGTGGTGACGTATAGTACTACAGTGAAACCTGGTTAAGTGGGCCTTGCATATATCAAAAACCTCTGTTATTGATAATTACAATGACTTCCGATACTTTTGCATTGAAATATTTCTGTTACTAGTTTTCAAACCTTTGTAACTGAGACTTGATTTCTTAGATTTTTTTTATGCTTACCTCTACAATTCAGCCCGGCCACAGACAGATTTTGTATAAAACGCAAGTATATGGGTTGGCCCATATGGAGTACAGTTTTTATTTATATAGATAGGTTCGAAATTAACTCTGTCCACGTGTTCTTCTTCTAGAATCCTCTAGAATCCACAGAGAGTAGTTAATTCCAGACTTCACCATCGTTTACAAATTGATCCACCCACACAATATAATGACTTTTTACACAAAAACGCGCATAACATGCCGCCTTAAACTTACTGTCCTGCAAATATGTAAGGTGTTCAGGCTATTATTCATTATCAAAATACATTTATATATCCCCTTTATCGTATGTTTTCCGGGTCATAATGACATATACCAATTTGTTGACATATTTAGGTGTTCCTTGGATGCATTTAAATTAAAACTAAATACTTATTTCTAAGCATGGTTTACGTACGTGTGTGTTCACGTTTTTAAGAGACACCCATACGTATGTATATTACGTTTATGCTCGCTAATATAATTCTCGTAGTCTGGTGAAGCTGTTAAGACCTTGCTAGGTTAATAGCGTAATCAGGTTGAGAAAAAAAACCTAATGTATCAATATCAATTAGTATATCAATTTAAATATATAGAAAACTTAGAAAAGCACAGAGATGAAGTCGTGAGAAAAGCTAGTTACGTATAAAAAACCCATTTTCCTTTACTTTTAAATTAATTATACATATGTATTTACTTACTATTGCCCGCGGCTTTGGTCGTATATGTGCGTAAAATGAACTATATAGTAAGTTGTACATCGCGTTGTCTGAATGGACATCGTATTGAAAACCAACCCGCTACGATATAGCTAGTTTTGATGTGTTTCATTTCATATGTATATTAATGTATCGACAAAACAACTTCTCAAACTTTCTATACATCCTTAGTAACTTTCTATACATCCTAAGTATTTAATAATTACGCAAAGAAAAGTTTTTCAATATTAGAACATTGAGCTTCGTAGTTAATTAAATGTATACAAATATATCTGAAACTAAGATATAGACTTGTATAAAAAGACACAGATTGGTTTTTTGTCACCTTTTTACCAGATTTTTTGCTTTGATGATTTTGAAAGATAATTCCATTGATTTGAATATGTTATGACGACCAGTACGAGTCAAAAAAGTTGTATTACCTAAAATTTAACATACAATTCTAGCATATTCTATGTTTTTACAAAAGATCTACTGTGGAATTAAATTTACATGTTTAAATGAATAAATTAACTTATTAAAGTTTCATATTCAGCATGTACTTATAATAAAGACCATATATATCACCCACATTATAAAGTCCTCGCGATATACTGAAAAACTACTAAATGGATTCTAATGCGGTTTTCACCGGTAGATAAAATTATTAATGAGGAATGTTTAGGCATATAATTTGTCCAGGGTTTTCTGTAAATGAAGTATAATGATAATTATTGGAAATGTCGGAAAAAATCAAGCCGTGTTTGTGCGTGTTTCAGTGGATTAAAAAATTGTTTAGATTCACAATTGGGCCCGGTAGGTATCGTTGCGGTCTGATTCTAGGATTTTTTTATTACCAGAGCGAAACAACGTCCGCACGGAATGCCAGTATGTATATATAAGTAAAAGTACCTGGGCGACTGAGCCTAGCTCGGTTCTTTAAAAATCATTTATAAATTAAAATAAACTGTTACGTTTGCCTCATAAAATTATTTTTTTTACAATTATAAAAACATTAAAAAATATAATTCTTCTGCTGTCACTCGGATTCGAACTAGGGCCCCCGGAGAGATAGAGAGTAGGAGGAAAGTGTTGCGGGAGGGGGCGATAGAGAGGTGGATATGGAACCGGACACGGTTGTTTCGGGTGGTACCTGCACCCGATCGCTCGCAGGGAGCCAACCGCCGCCTGCCATGAGTGCGGCGCTGAGGAAGATACCGCGCAACACACTCTCTCTGAGTGTGCTGCGTGGGAGGTGGAGCACCGCACTCTGGCGGTGATGGTAGGAGAGGATCTGTCGCTGCCGAGCGTGGTCTCGTCCATGCTCGGCAGCGAGCAGGCGTGGCGAGCAGTGGCCTCCTTTTGCGAGGAAGTCATCTCGCAAAAGGAGGCGGCGGAAAGGGCCCGCGAGGCGGATCCCCTCAGTGACCGTCTTCGCCGACGGAGGACCGGCAGGAGGAGGCGGCGCTTTGCCCAACTCCTCCTGCCACCGTAGCCGGACCTGAGGGGATGTAGTCGGGGGGCTCATCCCCTCATTGTACAGGTCCGATGGACAAGGGGAGGCAGCTGGTGTGTACCCAGTTGCCTCTCTATAGGTAGGAGCCCGGCGGCCACCTTCCGCCGGGCGGACCGTTGGGGCGGCTATCTAAGGGGAATAGCTTAGCACGATCCCTTGCCGCCCCAACACTACGGTCTGTCGGTACACCGTGGGGTTTTAGTCCGTGCAAACCGGACATAACCCATCCTTTCCCCCGGGAGGGTGGGTATCCATAAGGGATTTCCCCACGCATAAAAAAAAGGGTTACACGGATTTTCGAAGCAACCGATTTCCATCGGAACTATTTTTGTTTTGACAGCGCCGGCGAAATTTACTTTTATGTTCTAGCTATATTTTTTCATTGCTTGAAAACTCAGTTAAAAAAAGTTTTCTATGAATAAAATCCAGCTAGATCGATTTATCGTCCCTGAAACTACATACATACTAAGTTTCACGGATATAGATGACGCCGTTTCCGAAATCATGAATATATACAAATATAAAACTATACAAGAATTACTCGTTTAAAGTTATTAGATAGATAGATAGATAGATTTGGGGTGTAAGAGGGTGTCGGGGGTGTAAGGGGTGTCGAGTAACATCTTAAGACTTGAGACACCCAAGCCAACCTCACCTGCAAGTGGTGCACCCTGCTGAATAACGAACGAGGCAATGGCGAAAGCGGGGTGGTAGGGTTTTACAGCCCGACTGGGTCGCAACCACCATGCATATGACGAAAAAGCCCGTCATAGTGACTCGCTTCTGCGCGCCGCGTTTCGGGATCAGCCTGTGCATATCCAGTACCGGGTGACTTTCGTCATTATGGCCGGCATGACAGCGGCGACCGGCGATGGATAATCTGTCTCTCGGTGGTTGCCGATGTTTTTGGATTGTACTAGGCTTAACATCAGGCATAGTGCAGTCACTATGTCGTGCTTCGATAAAAAAAAGATAGATTAGATTAAAGTATTTTATCTACTCCAGGCCGATCTTCGAAGCGGCTGACGATGGTTTGGACTTTTTCAGAGTCTTATCAGGTTATATATAGTTATGCTTTTTCATATGAGCTAGCCTAGGATAACATTTAACAGAGAGAAACTTAATTAGAATAAGTGTTAAGTAGTAACGTCAAAACAATTGGGCTTAGTTGATAGCGTCTTCAGACACCGCTTCGATGAATACAGGTTCGCTATTACTGCCTTCAGCATGAATGGGTCGGCTCGCCCGGATTACTACTACTCGACACAGAAACACCGACGTGAAGTAACAGTTCTTGCGTTGTTACGTTTCATTCGCTAAATGAGAACGCCGAAGGCTCACCTCTCCTCACCTTCCCCCACTCCTTTTCCCTTCCTCCTCTCGCCCCAACACAGGCTGGCTACGCACTTGCGACTCCCTTAGTGTTGCAAGAGTCTGTGGACGGTGGTGATCACTTAACAGCAGGTGACCCATCTGTTGTTTACCTCCTATGATATAAAAAAATCCTAGCAACTAAGTCGGAGTTTTCAGTGAAGAAAACATCTAGATGAAACCACAGCATGGCAGTAAGGCTTTTTCGAAGTCTGTATGGGTAGCTACCACCTTCAAGTGCGTCGGCAAGCACCTGTTAGTTCCTGAGATTACCTCCTATAACGTCACAAACTCACAAACTTTCCTCTTTATTATATTAGTATAGATTTGTTAATTGAAACTATTATCATTGATCTATCTTGTTTTTACATCTATTGGCATTCCAAATAATAGTCATATACAGTTTTTAATATATACATGACAGGTTGCACAACCTCTATACAAAATATGGATATTAGATGTACACAGCTGGCTATACAACACGTCGCTAGTCTGACGCAAGCCGCGACTTGACTAGCATGTCATGTCATCTATACTAATATTATAAAGAGGTAAAGTTTGTGCGTTTGTGACGCTGTAGGGGGGTACAATCGTAAGGTTAGCGTAGGCCAGAGAGGACCTCGGGGTTGTTCCGGTGGAGGAGGAGGAGTAAACCTCGGTAAAAAATCATCGCGAGGTGGTGGTGGAGAAGTTTGGCCCCTCCGCTGTCTACCAAACCCAGGGGGAAAGGGTCGGGGAGCCTGGACTCCCATTGCACGGGCTCGACGGGCTGAGAGGCAGTCTTGCAACCGGGCTGCCTCAGCCAGGTGTGGCGTGGGAAACGCCTGCCGCTGGGGGTGTTGCGGAGCTTGCTCACGCAACCCCGGGACACCCCCATAATCCGGTGTAGGTTGTCGTGGAGTTTTAGCCGGTTAGAGTCGCGGTAAGGCCCCACCCCTGCGTGACTCGCACGTAGAGGTGGGCGGCTCAAGTCGGGCTCTCCCCAGGGAGCTTTGACACTCCACGAGAATTTTCTCTCCACGTTAAAGAAAGGGGGTATAATCTCAGGAACGACTGATCTGATTTGAAAAATTCTTTCATTGTTATATAGCTCATTTATCTAGGAAGGTTGTAGGCTATATATCATCACGCTAAGACCAATAGGAGCGGAGCAGTAATGAAGAATGTTTCAAAATCAGGTTATTTTTTTCTTTTGAAAGCTTTCGCTGCGTTAGCTCAAAGTAACTATTCCACGCGGACGAAAATGTGGGCAGAGACTTGTGTCATTATAAATTTATCACCTGCCAAAAATACTGCAAAACGCGCCTGAAAAAGTTTCCACCACAGAAAGATTAAATATTATCTAAAAATAACACACAACTGATAAAAACGTCAATATAAACATAACATCAGACGCTTCAAAACTTTTAATTGTAAAAATAAAAGTTCGAGACGAAAATTGCCGAAATAATTCCATTGGCCTTGTACAAATAGTACCTACTAATTGATAACAATTATTCTTTGTTGGGGCTCCTTGTCTCTGACCGACTCAACTCACGATAGCGGTGTCAATTCGATAGTAACTTTTAAAAACAGCCGTGACGTCTGTTATCGGGGTTAATTAAACTGATCTAGTTTTTATGGTTTTTATTACCTTCTGAATGGAATTGAAAGAATGAATAGATCTTTGTCTTTCAGAGGAACATTTAATTTGGAGGTTACGCATATTGTCTGATGAAGTTTGATTGTTATGTATTGAAACTACTATTTGTTTACGAAACGCAGATGCGTCATGGACCGGAATAATATGAAAATTACTATGTAATATATGAAAATAGTAAACATCACACGAATTGTAGAGTTTACCATATTTATTCAGATCCAGCAGGCGTGTATTAATATCCTATTGTTATTATTTACTAGCTTTTGCTTGCAGTTTCGCTCGTGTTGATTTAGTATACATTTTATTGGGTGAATGGTATCCTATGTTATTTTCCGTATTTCTGACAATACGTATGCGAAACTGCGAAAGAAATGGCGTGGCCTGACTTTCGTATTTATAATATTGGTAAGGATTGTAGTTTATTTAAATATATTGAAGAAAATGGATGAAGTACACATAATTCGATATTGTTGCAATAGTTCCGTGTTTAAATAGATATTTAATTTGTATTATTATAGTAAATTGTATACGAATATCCATAGAAAACATAGAAAACATGTCTCTATGTTTACCCGTTAGTGTAAGTATAATTCGAAAATGACTAATCCGATTTACAGGATATTAGCGAAATAAGAAAGTGAGGTTTTTGGATTCGTTCAAATTCCTCCTCATTGGATCTCTAGTAGGTATGATAATTTAGATAATTTTGTATACAGTAACAAAATTGAACTTGACTTTATTTAAGTAATAGAAAGTAAAAGATTTATCTAAAGCATGATTTTTAACTTTTGTGTTTGTCTTTTTTTTAATCTTTTTTTGTAGATACAAACATACAAGTTTTCATAACATTTTTTCTAGCGTACTGAAGTCGGTGTGCTGTATCGAGATTCGAGATTTCTAAGAATCTGTTTATTATATTTAGTTGTAATATCATGATAGAAATTTAGGTAAATAAAGGGAGGTAAAACTACAAAAAAACTATAAATCCGTGTGGTATTTACTCATTAACAATAGGAAGAAAATGTGTGTGAAATTTGTAATCAAGAACTCTCTAATAATCTAAAATTTAAATATAATGAAATAGATACGGTAGAGTTGCTTTGTTCTAAAAAATATCTGATGAATAATTATATAATTTTTTTGCTAGTGTTTCATGATAGGACTAGGTCGTCGGTGGTAAACGGAATTTGTTAACAAATTCAATCAATCAAAGCGACCATGTCTTTGTTATTTTAGTATGGAAAATACCTCTTAATAACCTTAGGCATATTTTTACTAATAAATTTTGTGAAGATGTGTGTAGTTGTTGTGAATATATTATAAAGTGATTATAACGTGAATTTTAGAAATAACTTTAATAGTTATAATTATAAATGATGAATGTGCTATAATTATAACGTATTAATGGTCACGGTGGACGTTATCTCGCTCGGATAAAAATAAAAAAATCTAAAACTCGATTGGTAGATTAGTATCCTCCCTTATCTACGTGTATCGCCGCGATGTTTTGTCTATGGTCGCAGTAAATTTAGGTCTGGGAAGACATTATCGTCATGCGTTACGAACTGTCGGACTGCATGACCAAAGATGCAGCACAATAACTGAGCACCCGGTTTTTTTACACACCAAAGAAGCTCATAAACGCCAATTTCGAGTTAATGTTGTAATAGTAAAGGTATGCTTTTTTCTACGTTTTTATCGAAATTAATTTTGAGGGTAGTTTTTAGCGCGACAAGTAAAAGCTTCGTCACGCAGATCTGGGACTACCATTATGGCAATGATTGATTTGTTTAATAGAAAAGTGGATAAATATA
Source organism: Antheraea mylitta (assembly GCA_014332785.1). NCBI lineage: Eukaryota > Metazoa > Arthropoda > Insecta > Lepidoptera > Saturniidae > Antheraea > Antheraea mylitta. Next base: position 16,311,074 of record JACEII010000008.1, on the reverse strand, counting down.
TAATTATTCAATACAGTACTTTATGTAGGTTGTTACTGTTTTAGCCAAATTTATCACGCGTGTAATAAAATTAACGTATCGTATTTAGCGTGCTAAGTCAAAATCGCTGTACAAAATTTCTTCAAATATCATTAATTCCAGGATCGCGTCGGCCGACGGATTATCAAGGCTTTCCGCGAGAACCCGACCAACGAGTCTCTGGAGCTCGGCAATGACGTCACGTTCAAAGAATTCGCGCTGTTCCTCACAAACAACTCCGATGAGCTTGCAGACGTCGTCAACAACGAACACTGGCAGCCTATATCGAACTTGTGCCATCCCTGTTTAATCAAATACACCCTAGTTGGTAAGTTGATATACTCATACATTCCATAATGTCCGAAAGATCTAGAATTTGAGACAACAGATTTCAAATTATTTCATGTATATATTAAGTTTCTTTGTTGTTTTTCAACTGTTAGTTTGACGGACACATGTCCACGCTTGTTTTGCAGAGCGTAACGGCATATATTTTGTACGATATATTCTACAATTTTACACTTTCAATTATGTAATTCAGTACTATATTGTTTCGAACTAATTTGGACAATCACTAATAATTCGTTACTTTATTCACGGAACGATTAAAATTTGTTAAAAAATACCGTACAATTTGCCAACGTATATTCCAAACCCAAGACTCGGTATACATATAAGAGACAGTACGGAAACTACCTATAAATGCTCGTACCGGTACACTCACACAAACATGCACATCGACGAGACCGCTAAGGGGTTTTCGCGGTGCTGACCATAGAATATCTTTTAAAACTCCTCGTCGATGCGCATGTTTAGGTGAGTGTGTCGTTTTCAAGCGTTTGTAGGTATTTTCCGTACTGTCTCTCATATTTATACTATGCCCAAGATGCGTACTCAACGTGTCAAAACTCTCCGCATAAAGTATGCATACAATTGAATATTATGCACTTATTTTAAATAGTCTCGCATCGCTTGCGTCCTTGTAAAAACAACTTTAAATCATTCGGGTAAGGTTGTATATGCAAAGTCATAAGTTTATCGCATAACTATAGCCACTTATGTATATTGGGTAGTTTTCGCGGCCGGTTTTGAATGCTACTTATATTCGAGACTGCGTCTTGGGTTTTTATATGTCATTGCAATTTGCATAATAAACTGCGGTATGTTTTATTAACTACAACTGGCTATTCGCTACGGCTTCACTCAGAGTCATTACAGTTCCAAATATACAAGTTCCCTTTTATATTCACACCGAGAGTATTACTTAATAACTCAATGCTTTAGTTTTATAAAACCGTTGTAAACTGTTGCTTAATTTTTTTTTCCCAACATAGAAAATAAACTTTTGTGAAAGGTGGCCCCACAAATGCACGAATATTCGCATGTTTAATACCAATGTGGCAAATATAAAGTTATAGGACGAATAAATATACATGACAATAACGGCTATATATTGAAAATTAATTAGCTACATGACAACAGTTACAAACTGTTGTCAATTATTTTGTTGATTCGCTATTTGCTGTTGGTGTCGTATTGTAATTTGTAACAGTGATATAATAAAATGAATATTCGTTTTTGACTTTGAGTGTGAGCAACATAAATGTTGTCTCTTTCACACCTATTGGTTTTAGCATAATGCCTGCTTGTTCGCACGTTGCGATATGCGACTATATAATAACAGCAACTATTATGCAAACGATACAGCAGAATTATGATATTTTCAATATACTTTATATGTGACTAGCGAGCCCGACAGACATTTTTTTTTTAATTATTCTATCAAATGTTGAAAACCGCATGAAAATCTGTTCAATAGTTTTTGATTTTATCGCGAACAGACAGACACACGTAGCACAGGACGTTGCTTGATACTATGTAATGATGTACAGTGAAAGATAAGAAAAATGAGTTTAATGACAATAAAAATCGATTAATTCAACTAAACATTTGAGGAAATATACGTACTTACATCGCGTGCTAATTGATCTTAGCTGACCCCGGACGTTGTGTTAATTCACAGCAAACAAACGTATATCATGTCTGGCATTGTGACGAGATGTTACGACATTCACAAGAAAAATAAATTTTATGACTCAAATTCTCAAATACAAATATTAGATTATCAGTTACTCATACTGGATAAATAGAACTTATAGTAGTAGTCAGGTTAATAATAAAAAAACAAACTCGGTTTTTATGTACAAGTTTCAACAGTTTATAGTGACGACTTGCTGTGCACGCGACACGGTCTGCATGGAACACAGAGTAAAAGAAAATACAGGCGAATTGAGAACCTCCTCCTTTATTTGAAGTCGTTTAAAAACAGTCACTAATAAAATCATCTGAATGTATTTTTTTAACTGACAGCGTTTTACTAATTGGCCTTGCAAGACCTTTACAGTTTCACCAGACTGTCTATTGATTCCATATCTACTTTTCTCTCGTACTTAAGTCGCGTCGTCATTAAAATTGAAATTACTGTTGTTAGAGTGAACCAATTTTGATGAAACCAAGAAAAAAGGTTTCTCGAAGTTGAATGTATTCTTTATGATTTTCTTGGTGATGTTTTATAGCGAACGCAGTACTTAAGCAGTGTTGCAAGTTCATACAAACAGGCAGACATTGCTAAAAATAATTGATATGTATATTATTATTTATTCCCAGGTACCTGCTAAATTTTTTTTAGAAAAATCTAAACATACATTCACTTTATATTTACATTCTTATTATATGTTTAGATATATAATAGATCTAGAACTTCAAGGTTAGTCTAATGTCATGTCACATATTACAATAATACTTTCTTACTGTTGAAGTAGTTTAATCTGAAATTACCTGTTAAAATGATATAAATAGAGGTCACTGTCTAGCTAATGATTTGGTCTAATGTGAAATTGTGATTTTTATTGTACGAAATTGACATGTGGGTATATTAGCGTTTGTTTATATTTGAAACTGGCCAACACCCATATCTTCGTATGTATTGTTTATTATCTTAACAAAATAGGTAATATACACATGAAAAACCATAAAAAAAGTAAAAATATGCTTTGCTTACACTATTTCTTTGAAAACAATGTTATTTGTGTATTTCCCTTCTCTTACGCATGCATACCGCACCGCTTGCCCCACTTCACACATCGCTGAACGTCATAATAATCGTAGCTTCTTGGAACCTTTAATAACTTATTAGATGATAATTCCTTGAGTGAAAATCAGTAGCTAAGAAGTAAAAATAAAAAATTGAAATCCATCCAATAGTTTTTGTGTGATGCACGCAAAACCGCACGTCACTATGATCTTATATAGACAAAGATAACCAACTATTTGATTTTGGCTATTTTTAACTGCTTCAAAGAATATCTGTTCGAGTTCTTCAAGCGTTGAAGTCGAGCTGTTTTTAATACACTCTCACCTGTTTATTTGGTATACATTCCTCACGCAGTCCCTTCTTCATGAGGATTGTAATATCAATCTAAACAAACGTACAGTATCTCTATATGTACATGTAACTACTAAGACTTCTAGTTTTCAAATGGACCATAAACCGACGTATCTTAGAGCAAATTTATTTTTACGACTAAAAATGGCAAAATAGTAATTAATCGTGTATAGCGGAATTTTTACTTACGGTCGGGCAAGCAAAAAGATCGCGTCCAATTTGCTACATTTTAAGCCATTAAATAATGGTAATCAGACCAGAATAAGTTTGATCTACATACATACAATCGCAATTATGACCTCTACATTTTTAATTGGAGGTGATAACAGCCAATTAATATAATTTTGTAATTGTAAGTTGTTTCTTAATTTACGTGACCCGTGTACACTCAGTCGATTGTGATCTAACAATTTGTAAACAATGATACAAGTCATACTTAATTAAACTACTTTCGGTATTTCCGATGACCTTTAAAATGTTTTTTTTTTAATAATGTATTCTATCTACTCCTTTGATTATAACATTGAAAGGATGTGTATAGGTATAAACATTAATGTCTTACTTTCTTTTAAATCTAGGAGTACGAAAGCTGCGAGTAAGTTTAAAAATCAATGATTAATACAATCATATGATTGTATCGTGTATTATAATAAAATAAATAAAATTTCAGATAAGTATCAGATTTCTTCAAAATGCGCCCAATAGTTCTTGTGTAAATGTCTTCTCTCTTGTGTTTTCTTATAACTATATACATATCATATACCTATAAGAATATGCTATATATATAAAACATATCCTATATTTTATATCGGTGTGTAAACTATTACCATATTAAATTTCGTCAAAATCCGTCTAGTAGTTTTTGCGTTATTCCCGTACAAAGACATACAGACAGACAAATATTTTTAAAACCATGAAAATTTGGTCTGTCGTTGATTCTAAATCCCGCGAGAGTATTTTTTCTTTAAAACATTTAATGTACAGATGTCGACCCGTTAGCCTTTTATTATATTCATAGATTACATCTTATAGATTCTACATATATGTAGGTCTGGGAATTTTGGCAATTATAACTCCAGTTTAGATGATTTCATAAATTTAACATTTTTTTAATATATCATAGGCGGCAAATGAACAGGTGGGATACCTGATGTTAAGTGATCACCACCGTCCATAGACACTTGCAACACCAGGAGACTTGCAAGTGCGTTGCCAGCTTGTGTTTGGGGAGGGAGGGCGGAGAAGGGGAAGAGGGGATGGGGAGAGAGGAGAGGTGGGCTCCGGCGCTCTCACTGACCGAACGGTACGCAACAATGCAAGCACTGTTACTTCATGTCGGTTTTCTGTGGGTCCGGTCGTACTACCCCAGACGAGCCGACCCATTCATGCTGAAGCCAGTAATAGCTTCAGAGTGGCTCTACCACCTACACTAAATAACATATCTTCATTTTTGGATTCATAGCTATATTATAAGCCAAACTCTGAACACAATAAAGAATAGGTTTTATATTATACTAGCTGTGTCCGCGACTCCATCCGCGTGGAACCAAACATTTAAAAAATGAACTGACTAATAAAATGATCTGTATGTATTAAGTGGGGTGTAAGGGGTGTCGAATAACATCATAAGACTTGAGACACCCAATCCAACCTCACATGCACGTGGTGCACCCTGCTGAATAACGAACGAGGCAATGGCGCAAGCGGGGTGGTAGGGTTTTACAGTCCGACTGGGTCGCAACCACCATGTATATGGCGAAAAAGCCTGTAATAGTGATTCGCTTCTACGGGTCGCGTTTCAGGATCAGCCTGTGCATATCCAGCTTATTACAGGCCGGCATGATAGTGGCGATCGACGATGGACAGTGTGTCAATCGGTGGTCGCTATTATTTTTGGATTGTACTATGCTTACCATCAGGCATAGTGCAGTCACTATGTCGTGCTACAATAAAAAAAAAGTCCATTTATTTATCTACTTTTCTCTTACTTAAGTCGTGTCGTCATTAAAATTAGAATAACTTTTGATAGAAGTAACCGATTTAATTATAACCAAGATTAAATGTTACTCGAGGCTATGCATTATGATTCTCTTGGTGAGATTTTATCGTAAACACAGTACTTTAGCAGTGATGTGTGTTCAAACACACAGACAGACATTTATAAAAATGATTAAAATATATTTTATTACTTATTTTAATATAAAGGCAGTTTATTCACAACAATCTAAAAATTACTGACGCCTTAGATTTACGTTATTATTATTAAGTACTAGTAGGCGCCCAGTGGTCGACATTCGACCATAGTTATTTGATATTTTAAAGTTTGAACTTAATTAGGGTTCTTTTGTCAAAGGGTATTCTTCTATAATTAAAGGTTTTCATCATGGCTACTCAGTTATTTGCCATGATCTTTAATTATATAAACATTTAAGAAAATCTATGTGTAAATGAAGATTAAAATTAATCATAAATTTGAAACGAAAATCACGTGGTAAAGCTTTGAAATTTTAAGGAAACATAACTTTACGAAAATAAAGAAATTTATTGCAACCCATGACACAATTTTAAATTAATTTTATACGACACCATGGGTGGGTGGTATTTCTGGGTGATATTGAATTAAATGTAGTCTGTTCATTATGAGAAATAGTGATATGCCCAGTATCATCGTTTGGAAAAGTAATGGATCCACAATACATGTCTAATTCTATTTTGTGAATAGGTAACATTAGGGTACGATGGGACTTTCATGTTCTTAAAAAAAGTTTAAAAAAAGATGTTTTTAATACTACCATTAGCTTTGAAAAATAAATTCTTTTTTGTTGCTACATGAGGTTGAATTGCAACATTGTAGTAACTGCGGAGGTCTAAGTCATGGATTACTTTTATGAACAAAATCCTTATTTTGATTATATAAAGTATTATTTGGCTCATTTTTTAATTAAATCATGAAAAATGGTAATTGGAAAGTAAGAGTTTAAAAAATACATACAGTCGAGCATAGCAACCTCCTTCACAACCTTTTTTGAACTTCGTAATTATTGACAGCTGTCAAAATGTCTTTTTTATTTACATGTGTGTATATGTTGTGTAAAATTCAAGCAGTAGTGTGAGTAGTGCATATTTTAATTAATTTAATGTACTTATAATGTATTTTATAGAAAATAAACAGCTTTCTGCACTTCTCCGCCATATAAACTTTAACTATGATAGATTTCAAGTTCAGCCGTTCACGGCAAATAGGTTAAAAAGGGGTACATTTTTTTTTCTTCACGTATTAATATATAGATGGATATCTATAGTTAGGAAGAGTAAGTTTATGGTAGGACCATTTTGAAGTGGGTTATATTGTGTCCATAATTAATATGGATTCGTGTAAATAGTGAACGTGTTATTTTTTTTCTTTCCGCCATCCGGAATGTCTTCATTGGTTCGCGCTATTTTTGTATGGTAAATAACAATAGTCTACAACAAAACAACTGTGCAAATGTCTAAAACATTGCGTCGATATTATGAAGCAGAGTCAGTTGAAGGTCTTTCGTATAGGAAATTTACTATCATTAATTATTTATAGAAGTTATGAAATTCTTGGAGGTTTTGTCATATGATTTCTAATTTATGAATAAAAATCGTTAGAACACGTTGCCTTTGAAGTCAAGGTTATAAGATAAATTATGGATTTCAATTTTTTTTTCCGACATGTAAACGCTGTTGACCTGGAAAGGTCTTTACAGCTTCAACGAACTACCGAGGCGAGCGCTGAAGGCACTCAGCCGATTTGAGATGCTTGGGCGACTAACACAAGGGTGCACGACACACCTCGGCTTGGGCTGTCGCCTGTTTTGTGCAAAAATCGCGACCTATCTGAGCTAACCTAAGCTAAGCTATCTAGGATATACGTATATGAGTTATTGAAACATGCATGTGTACCAAACATGCGTGCCTCAACTCATATATGTATTTTGTGTCGGAAAGATTCCTCTAAACTAAATAGGATAGGATAGGGAAAAATAAAGGTAGAACTCTTTGTCGTTTATTTCTCTAAAAAGAAAAAACAGCGTGTAAGCGTGTTGGCGTGCACGTGTGTATAGGTGATGTGTGTGATGTTGTAGCTGTGATGTAAGGTTTTATGTCACTGTATCGTGTGAGCAGCGTACTCAAGGGCTCCACGCCGAGGGAACGGACCTAGACTTGAGCCGCTGCCGAGGGAGGCATAATCTGGAGTGCGGGAGCGAGATTTACCCTCAGATGGTTTTCAAAACATGTAGATAGGTATAGGAGATAGAAATGAGGTGGTTCATTTGAATATAAACAGCGAATTATTGCACAAGTAGTGTTCATAATGCCAATCGACATTATGATTCTGGTAGTGTTATGATTGATTCATATACTTACAATTTTAATTGTTTTCTATTGTTAGGGAAATTTGGAGTAAAATAAACACGTGTTTTTACAGTTGATTTTTTTCGACTGCTTCAGCCCCGATACTATTGTACTTCCATATCTATACATCTATACGCTAATCTCAAGAAAAACTGGTTCGATTTGAAATATTATTAAAGTTTTAGATAGCTCATTTATCGAGGAAGACTATAGGCTATATATAATGACGCTAAGACCAATAGGAGCGAAGCACCAATGAAGAATGTTTCAAGATCGGAATTAATGTACAAATTATTTAGAAGATAATTCACCTTCTACGTAAACTAAGTCGCGCGTTAAAGTTAACGTTAGTCCAAAGTAATTCTTCCACGCGATCGAAGTCGCAGACAGAAGCTAGTGTATAATATAGCCAATTTTCGTTGGAATAATTCGTGCAAATAATGCACAAGTAAGAACACTGTTGTCTTAAGTATATTTCGATTTCAGCCGGTTATCAGGTTTGCAGTTTACCGAATCTAATACCGAGTCCAGTACGTAGTTGTTCTTTGTAAATTTGGACTAAAGTTGCTACTTCTTCTTCCTACCCTTACTCCACCCAAGTAGGGTCGCCACAAGATATTTTTCTCTTCCACTCTCCCCTATCATTTTTTACACATATCAGTCAAATTTTGTTCGGTCTTCTTTTACTTTTTTTTTTTCATTTCTTTTATCTTTCTTTTATCTTTCTTTTCTTTTTCCTATATCCTCCCACCTTTATACTCAAAACTTTTCTAGTTACGTGATTCTCGTCTCTATAGAATAAATACACTACTATGTAATATCTATATATCTATCTAATACCTTTAAATGAGCAATTCTTGTATATTTTTATATTTGTATATATTCATGATCTCGGAAATGGCGTCATCTATTTCCGTGAAATTTAGTATGTAGGTAGTTTCGGGGACTATAAATTGATCTAGGTAGATTTAATTCATAGAAAACTTTTTTTTACTAAGATTTTAATCAAAAATGTTTTTTAAAGAACCGAGCTAGGCTCGGTCGCCCAGGTACTATACAGTTATTTGAGATAAAAACAAGACTGTTTATGCGTATTATACTGTAATCTATTTCCTGTGTCGACATCTTCATGCTCTATCCGCTGATTATATATTGTACTATTGTTATTTATCGATTAATTGGTGCATAAATTGAACAATCTTAAGATATTTTAGTCGTGGGTTCCATTCCCTGTCCTTCCTCAGTAGTATATAATATGAAGCTATTAAATCCATAGCAATATCATATTCGCGATTGTTTACAAGCTTTTTACTTACAGTGATTAATAATGTTTTCTTGCTTATATCTTAATGTTTATAATTAGGTACTTCGGAATTATCAATACCTAAGCCCAATATTTTCCCACTCCGGTGATAAAAAACCCTGTTTACGTTAAAGTGGTGATTAAAAATCATCGCTTTTACTAAAGCATTGTGTTTTTTTTTAACCGACGAAAAAAACGGAGGAGGTTCTCAATTCGTCGCGTATATTTTTTTTTTTTTTTTATGTATGATCACGCATAACTTTTTACAGTATAGTCCGATTTTAATAATTCTTTTTTTATTGGAAAGGGTATACTCCAAAGTTGGTCCCATTTAAATTTGGGAAAAAAATTTCAACCCTAAGGGTATGAAAATCAAGAATGATTGATTATTCACGCATTGATTATGTCTATGACCGCGCATATCTCTAGATAGAATAGTCCGAGTTGAATTATTATCCTTTGATTTGAAAGAGTATACCCAGAAGTTGATCCCATATACATGTAAACATGAAAAAAGCAACCCCAAGGGTAGGAAAACCGGGCATGATTTATAATTCAGCTTCTGAGTTGTGTATTACAAATAAATTAAGCTTGTAGTAATTAGTAAGATCATAGCCACAAAAAATTATAAAATAAAAACTTTTTAACAAAAAATTAAACCGCCGAAAAAACTGAAAAGCAAAAAATAATAAACCTTTTACTTTATTCATCCTAATAACAAAGTTCTTAAACTAATGTAAGTATACCTAAGAAATTTTGAGTCGGCGCCAAACAACCAATGAACAAAGATCAGTAGATTACTTAAATTCACAAAAATAACTAAATCAAATTAAAAACACAATGTGAGATCTCCAGCGATAACGTGTGTGCCCGTTCGGGTTGCTTCGTAAGCGCTCGGCATGCAAGGGGTGTGTCACGCTGCGCCGCCGCCGCGCATCACGCTTTACGTGATTAATTAATTTGCTTGATTGGCGCCGACTTAAAATTTCTTAGGTATACTTACATTAGTTTAAGAACTTTGTTATTAGGATGAATAAAGTAAAAGGTTTATTATTTTTTGCTTTTCAGTTTTTTCGGCGGTTTAATTTTTTGTTAAAAAGTTTTTTGTATTTGCGTTTGTAAAGTTACAAATTGTAAATCAGTAAAGCATTCTTACACATTACATGTTTTACAAAGCTCTCAATTCAACAAAATCAGGTTCTGCTTTGCATTGTTTAGTCAAAATCATGAGATGATTTGAATTAATTTATTCGTGAACTTACTAAACTATTCATATTTAATTGGAGAAATTAAGTTGTTCTTTTACTTTTGGTCTTCTTGAGGTTGAAATTGTCTCTTCAAAACCATTTTAAAGGTTTTATAAAGTTTTATTGATCCGAAGATGACAATCTAGGGTAATGTAGTTAAATTGGTCATTAAATAATCGAAGAAATGTGCTGGAGAGTTAACACAAAAACTAATCAGAGCATCAACTCTTTTTCAATATTGAATTTATATTCATTTATTAAAGCTTGTTTGTTGCGATCATTCTTATTCCTATTAATTGGTAATATTACGTTACGGCCTTGAAATCAAAGAAGTAGATGTACGAATGAAATTTATTTAACGGTTGATGCATTCGTCTTTCAAACTAAACTAGAGCGCTTTTAAACTTGAATACAATTAACCATCGGCCAGGATTACTAAAATAGAACGGAAACGGATATTTAAACAAGGGAGAATTGTTATGGTTCAATATTTGTTGAAGACTGTGATTCAGCGTTTAAAATACTTAACTGAGAAAGAATGAAATCTAGACATATTGACTCGATCCGTATTTAGGATTTCGCATTTCGATCTTGTAACTATAACTCCAGAGTTACCGTTCTAAAGTCTAGCATAAAATTACATAACATCAGCCGTAAGCCGTAAGGTTTTTTTTTTTCGAACTGACTAGCAAGGTCTTAACAGTTTCACCGGACTACCAAGCCGTAAGGTATCTTATGCAGGTATTCATTTACTCTGATCATAATGACCGAAAAGGTAAATATACTAAAATAATAATTTTCTCCTAATTAAGTGTTGATTATCAGCTATCTTAATGCTTTAAGCGCAGAAATCTGCAACCGTGCGCATAAGAAGTCCCTCAAGTTTGACCGCAATCCGATGAATAATACACGAAACAGATAGAACGAACAAACGATTGTTAATAAATAGAAATATATTATTAAATGTATACCAGAGATCTAAACCACACAATGATGCGTTTTGGAATCACCAACTGATATTGGATTGAATGCGTGGGCATTGTTTCCTTTGAGTGTGAATAACCTTATGAGTATAAATATGGCATATAGTGAAATCATTCACGATGTTAATATAAAAAAAAAAAAACACAAGGCTGATGTCACGAAATTAACTATTAAGATGTCAAAATTATATGAAATAATACATGAAGCCAAAACTTTGTATCCCTCTTCAAGCGAGTTGCGCGAACGGATGAACTTGAAATTTGGCAAAGTTACAGTTTACATGGAGAAGTGCAAAAAAGCTGTTTTTTTTTATATAAAAGGCATAGAAGCATATTGAATTAATTAAAATATACATTACTCACACTACTGCTTGGATTTTACACAACATGTAAATAAAAGAGACGTTTTGACAAAGTCATCCGTCATTTTACTCTTACGTTCCAATTATCTTTTTCAATATTTTTAACATGACTAACGTTGCATGCCCTTTGAAATCAACTGGTCAAATTGTAGGTTAATTGTATAATGATATAATATGTAAATTCAAAACATACATACGTAATATTTTAAACCACTGAAATAATTATTGTTCTGTTTGGTCTTATTGAATCTAAAAATTTTTAAGTTGGTTTGATTTATGGGAAACTTAACATTTTACATGCTGTGGCAAATAATTGAACTTTATCTGATGAATGTGTACTGCCTGTGTATGTGAAATATGATTCCACTATAAGGTTTGAAGTCATTGAACTCGTCGATTCGCAGATTTCTTACCAGACTCGAGAGTTATTCTTTTAAATTGAAAATAGATAATGGAATGTATGTTCTCATCGTGTTATTATTCTATCTCAAGTTATTTGTGTTATTAATATATGAATTTTTAATATAAAAGATTCATATGAGTATTTCAGATAAGTACACAAGGTAATTAAATACACCAGCTCATTTCAATGGCAGGCCGTACGTCTGTCTATATTTCGGCAAACATAACTCAAAACCTGTTTCATTATGTTCAGTTATGTACGCTTGTAAATTATGGCCTCACATTTTCGATACATGCAAAATGTAAGCTTACGTCATCTATGGAACCATAATAAGTATACGATTTATTGCTTTATTCATGTATATATATATAATAAGAATGTAAATGTAATGTCTGTACTTGTTACAGGTGTCTAGAAATAAGTAATAGAATACATTCCAATCATTTTTAGAAATATCTGTCTTTCTGTATGACCACGCATCACCGCTAAAGTACTGAGTTCAGAATAAAACTTCAGCAAGAAAATCATAAAGCATATCCTCAGGAGTAACTAACTATTTTTTATTTTCATTAAAATCGGTCTACTCTATCAAAAGTTATTGTCATTTGAATGACGACTGGAGTTAAGTACGAGAGAAAAGTAGTAGTCTATACTTAGTATTATAAAGCTGGAGGGTCTGTTTGTTTAGTAGGTTGAACGCGCTAATCTCAGGAACTATTGCTCCGATTTTAAAAATTATTTCAGTGTTATATAGCTCATTTATCATAGAAGGCTATAGGTTATATATATATATATATATATATATATATATATATAGGGTATACCCTCACGTTAGGAGCAATAGGAGCGGAGCACCAATGGAGAATGTTTCAAAACCTGTTTTTATTCTTCTGAGAGCTTCCTCCGGGTGTTAGCGTTAGCCGAAAGTACTATTCCACGCAAACGAAGTCGTGGGCAGAAGCTAGGTACAGATATATTTTTTGTGGCTTGCGATTTTGTCGGACGTTCATTTTAAAACTACGAATCGTGCAAAATACAATTCTTCATAAGCTCTATTGAAGTGCCTCGAGGTATCAAAGCGATTCGGTATTAATTAACTATTTTTTTAGATCTTAAAACCCGGTGTAGTATTGTTTCGCGTTGATACCGTTCCACAATGATATATTTTTAATTACTACAGAAAAAAAGGGAAACGCCTTACGATTAAAAAGTAACGTATGTTTCTTATATACATTTCTCTAATAAATGAAATGTTGGCACAAATGTATTGTACACGATAAAAAGACTTAGATACTAATTACAGATTTCTTTTGTCCTGTTGAGGTACACGAGTTTTTTTTCATTAATTCAATGGACTGACCATATTCTTAATTTTTTGTGCTCTCGATGTTGTAATTTGAACGGGTCGTGGTTTGCTTCAGTATCATTAATGTTGTTAGAATCCTTTCGATAAAGGATATCTTGTTTCAAAACTATCTTGGCAAAAACATCTCGTACTCCTGTTATATAAGATATATTGCTGATATGTTTATTGAGTTAGAACATTTTTTGTCTTTAACGCTCAAATTTTTAGTTTAGTGCGTAATGCTTTGACTGGTTAATTTTTAACTTTATTACCAGTACCTGGGCGTCCGAGCCTAGCTCGGTTCTTTAAAATACATTTTTAAATATTTATATATACCTATATATATACACTCGGATTCGAACTGGGGTTTCACTGATTTTCGAAGCAACCAATTTCCATCTGAGCTATTTTTATTTAAATTTACCTTCATATGCTAGCTATATTTTTTCATTGTCTGAAATCTCAACTAAAAAAGGTTCTCTATGAATAAAATCTAGCTAGATCGATTTATCGTCTCCGAAACTACCTACACACTAAATTTCACGGAAATAGACGAAGCCGTTTCTGAGATCCTGAATATATACAAATATACAAGAATTGCTCGCTTCAAGGTATGAGATATGTAAAGTCCGATTGCAGACGATAATTTTACGTAATAACGTCATAACAAAACATTAATGAAAAATTGCATACTTTTATGAATTCAATTGTTATATATGGACCGTTTATTTTGAAAGTGGTGTAAGTCCATTTTCTTTTGTTTCGAGAAAATTAAAGGTTACTATATTTATTGATTTAAAAATACAGGCAAATCATATGAGGTCTGGCATTGTTTCCATTGTTTTATCAACATTTAATTTGTTTGTATAAATTTGTTTTTGGCCAATTAGACTACGATAACACATATTTATGTGCTGTAAATGGACTTACACCGCTTTCAAAATTAGACAATTGTAAAAATCGTTTAATTTAAATTTCGAAAAATCAAATATCGCTTAAAATATACTTCATTTTAATATAATTTTGTTTACAAATACGCATAACAACACATAAAAATTTATTTTAGACGGCAATTACATTGTCATTACAAGATACTGTTTACGAGAATTTACTTATTCTCTGCATGTGGTGGTGTTTCAAAATATGCATAAAATGCGCCGGAGGTATATAGGATAGTAGCTGAGACAAAGACATGAATCTTTATATTTTTCGTACGTAATAGGTCTGGCATTTTGGTACAAAGGCTCCAGGGCGATTTTTTCAAATTTTAACGGTCTTCCAGGACGTAGAGGTAATAAATTGATAATTTTAAATTCTGCGTCCGTTATCGTTGTTTTATAAAAAATGGTATATGGTGCAATTTTGAGGAACCTCAACTAACGTATTTGCAACCAATTGACCTGTTCCCCATTAGTATTTTTTTATCTGTTTTTTAATTGCATTTTGAAGATTTTTTGTTGAAATGAAATTCTCCTGTTTCATTTCATATAAAATGAATTTATCCTGTTTTCTACATTAAACACGGAGGGGAAATAATGCAATCCGTCCGCAGGTGAAACCGCGGGACACAGCTAGTATAAAATAAATGAAAAATAACAAAACACTGATCGGCATCCATCTGCTATGCCACCTACCTCTGTCAATTGGACTTACACCACTTTCATAATCGATGATTATGCAATTTCATTTACCGACCTATTTTAAGTTGTACAAAACATGGGATTTTTTGAGAAATTAAACACGGACTAGTTATATATAAAAAAATTACATTAAATTAAGCATGAATTACGTGATAGCTCATTTTTCTCAAAAATGGACCTACACCACTTTCAAAATAACCGGTCCATATATAGATAGATGCATCACAAGCCGAACGCTTAGGCCGATCGCGCCGTTCTATCGCTTGTTCCGCGCTCACGCTTGCATGCTCGGCTCAGGTGGAACGTTACAATGAGTCATGCTTTTTCGTACATGCGGCCGGCGCTCATCGATTTATTGTAATGTCATAAAACGTTGAGAAATTATTTACCTCAACCTTCCTCATGAATCACTTGATCTACTAGTTGACATGAAAATACGTTTAGTCATTTTTGAGTTTATTGCGAACAGATAGACAGACGTGACAAAGAACTGTGTTTGATAATATGTAACGAAACATCTAATGTTAAACTTCCACGACATTATACAATAGTAAACTGACTATACTGGTTTCAGTACTGTGGTAATTTTATTACAAAATTCAATTATCCTAATTCTGGTAGTGTCTATAACAACATTATTGTATATGCTTATAATAGAATAGTTATTTTTTATTAATACTAACAGAGACATCCGATTACCATTTTGTCTCATAAGGTCATTCCCGCTTTGTCTCATAGCTCGATTATATTTCATTTGTTTTGTTTGCGAATATTACCTCTTCTATATCAAACAAGTATATTATTAAATAGTAATAACTGCGTCCGGTGTTTGTATTGTTCAAAATAAACAATGAGTTTTTATTTAGTCGTTGTGGTCTTCCACAATAACCAGTTACCAACTAAACTCAATTTAAATCAAGATATCAGTCGGTCACTAGAAACTCAAAAAAAAAAACTATATGCACTAGCCTCTGCCCGTGCTTTCGTTCGCGTGGAATAGCTACTTTAGGCTAATGCTAACACACAGCGGAAGCTCTCAAGAGAAAAAAAAACTCGATTTTTAAACATTCTTCATTCGTGCTCCGCTCGTATTGGTCTTAGTGTGCCGATATATATTCTATAACCATTCTCGAAAAATGAGCTATATAATATTGAAAGAGTTTTTCAAATCAGACCAGTAGTTCCTTAGATTACCCCCTACAACGTCACAGACTTTACTTCTTTATATTTTATAGTAAGTTTAGAATAAAAATCAGTCTTAGTAATGGAAACTTTTTAATTTAAGCAGACAACATTAATGACCAAAAGAGTTGATAACGCCGCTATCACTAAATCACTTATTTAGTGCTCTTATAATTAAAAAAAAAATACAATCTAGTCTTATCACCCACCTCCGGCACCGCTACGTCACATTGAAAAACGAGACTACAATACGACCGGAACATTAATATTAGCGGCACCATATTAGAAATATACATTGATACTAGCGTCACCTTATTAGAGATACAGATTAATACTAGCGCCACCCTATTAGGGAGACACATTGACACTAGCGCCATCATATTAAAGATTCATAAATAACGATTGTTATTTATAACAATTAAGACATAAATAAGAATTGATATTATTATTTACAATTGATTTATTACTTACATAACATTAGTTTGACGGTTATCACTATTTTTGTGTTACTTAAAGTATTTTGCAGAATTATGATTAAATAAATTAAAGGCAAAATGTCGGTGTTCTACACACATACTTGTATGTCGAAGCTTATTACAGATACATAAATAAGAATGATTATAAAGAATTGGTGTACTTACATAGCATGAAGTTGTTCGTGATTATTTTCATTTTTGTGTTATTTAAATCATTTTGCAGAATTAATAATAATAATATTTTAATGTTCAAAGTCATTGTATACATAATTTACAGTTATATTGTTATCTTCACTGGTTATAAACCGTATCACAGATATCACAATTTAATATATTGAGAACTAAAACAAACAGTGACTTAAAAATGTAATAAATAAAAACTTAGTTTGACTTAAATGTATATATTAAATTGTATATATATGTAACAAATAAAATAAATAAAAAATAAATATATATATATATATATATATATGATAGTGTTTCATGATGAATTGTTTTTAAGTTAAAAATGTATGAATTAATTATGAGTAAATATAAAATCTTGGGGTGTAAGGGGTGTCAAATCTATACTAATATATAAAGCTGAAGAGTTTGTTTGTTTGTTTGTTTGTTTGTTTGTTTGTTTGTTTGGTTGAACGCTATGATCTCAAGAACTACAGATCCAATTTAAAAGTTTCTTTTAGTGTTAGATAGCTCATTTATCGAGGATGGCTATAGGCTACATATCATCACGTTAAATCCAACAGGAGTTGAGCACTAATTAAGAATGTCAAAAAAACGGGCTATTTTTTAAGCTTCCGCTGCGTGTTAATGTCAGTATTATATTATGCGTTGCCATGGTAACGCGATAACATTCTATCGGAAATATTTTCATGGTTTATTTTGTGTTCCTACTCAAAAGGTTTGTTCTACGTTAGTTTTGTTTTCAATTTTTAATTATACGTGGTACGTTTGTGTCGGAAACATTTGTAAATTTTATTTTGTGCTGATATTCTAAAAGGTTAGTAGTAATAATATTCGTCCATCACAATACAGGCGAAGGAATTAATCCATACTGCCAATTCTGAAATTGTCAGTATAGGTAGTTCTTATGTATTCTCTATACATAAGCGCCAAATCTTCTATATAATATTTCGTAAATTATTATCTTCTTAATTTCAAGCTTACAGAATACATGCTCCATGGCATTATTTTTCATTTGTTTCACTCATGCATAATAAACAAACCATATTACATAAAACGCCGCCAATTTAACACAATATAGAGTAAAATAATACAAAATTATGAATAAAATATAAAATCCCTACATAACACTGACTGAAATCCCGTCAAAAAACTCCTCAAAAAGTTTATTCTACGTTAGTTTTGTTTACAATTTTTGGTTTGTGATATATTGCGTATTACGTATTATAAGAATAAAGCGTGTGTATATAATATTCAAATAAATACTTTTTGATGAATACATATATCTGCGGTGCTACAAATATCAACATTTTTTTTTGATTCTGTCGATATATCTGTTTATTTATTTGTTCCGGGTAATCTCCGAAACAGCTGGACCTATATGAACGGTTTTGTTTTCTTAGAAATGATTACGCTATTGACCTAGCAAGGTCTTAACAGCTTCAACGGACTACAAGTAATATTTGAACAGAAATTTTACGGGCAAATAACCAACTAATTAGCTGTTTTAGCGAGCGAAGCTAGCGAGTTCAGCAGACGATACCCGATATTATATCTATACAATAAAAGATTGAACACATATTGTTCGATAATGTATAGCTTAATATTTTCATTACTTTCTTATATATTGTAAGTGAGCAATGAGGCTGATACATAGATAGTAGTTTAAAGTTCCAGCTATGTGGCTTATGATAAATCCCATCCCATTCGATACACTATTAATATTCACATATATAATGTACATGTTACCTGTTACTGTAGATGATGTGCGTGTCATACTTACAAATATTTTTGAAAGAGTATTATTGTTATTTACACATCTAATAACAATTTTACATTTATTTAATACATTCAAAAAACGCGTGCGGAGCCGCGGGTAACAGCTAGTAATATCATAAAACTTGAGACACCCAAGCCAACCTCACCTGCACGTGGTGCATCCTGCTGAATAACGAATGAGGCAATGGCGAAAGCGGGGTGGTAGGGTTTTGACGCCCGACTGGGTCGCGACCACCATGCATGTAGTGAAAAAGCCCGTAATAGTGATTCGTTCTGCGCGTCGCGTTTCGGGATCAGCTCGTGTATATCCAGTGCCGAATGACTTTCACCGTGGCTCGGGTACCGGTGAGATTCGCCGATAGCTCATCGCCTAAGAGAGCTGCATTGATCCGGCAGCCAGGGAGACCAGTAGAAACGGTTGTCCGCTGGCCGCCCGCGGTACAGTACAGGGGTCCAATCATGAATAACCACCATGAGAGGCTGCTCCACCATGCTGCGCATAATCTTGGGTAGGTTCGTCGTGCCGGTTGGTGACCGGAGTAGGGGTCCGGCGACCTGTGCCGGGGGAGTACGGGGGCCCTTCCGTCTGCCAGGTCAGCGCAATTCTTGCAGGTGTTTTAGTGAGCCGGCGATTAACATTGGTCACTTCTGGACACGGATGGAAGTTGTTTGCTCTTCTCGTTCCTTCCTAAAAAAATATGACAGCGCAGACAATGAGTATTGGTTCGACAGCGGTGCACAACCCCTACACCGTTTTTACGATGGAGTTCACCAACATCCGTGGACTTCACTCAAACTTGAATGCCGTTCATCAACATCTCGAGACGGTTCAGCCAAAAATGCTCTTCTTGACGGAAACACAGATTCGCTGTCCGGCATTGCAGTTGCAATGGAATATTATATTCCTGCCTCTGAGATCGTCGGCAATCGCAAAGGACGCCCTTGGTACAACCGTGAATGCGCTGATGCTGTTAGTAAAAAGCAAGCTGCGTATCGCGAATGGATCAAGGGTCGCGCTAATAAGAGTCCTAATATCAACTTCCTTAAATCAGCCTTTAACTCTGCCACCAAGGCCTGCAAGAGGGCATATATTAGAGCGGATGCCCAGCGCGTTGCACGCTTAGGTCTAGAACTCGTAAGTCATCCGACTAATAGTCGAGTCTACTGTAGTCTGGCCAGAGCTGTGCAAGCCAATTTTTGTCGTCCAACGATGCCCCCGTTGAGGTACTCCGATGGGTCATTAGCCTACGAACCGCAAGAGAAAGCTACATTATTAGCTAATATATCTTTGCGGCTAATTCTCGGCTTGACGATCGTAACACGCAACCGTCCACTATTCCTTGCTGCGGTGTCACGATTTCGGAATTAAAATTCAGGCAGCGTGACGTTTTAAAACAACTGCGATCGCTCGATGTCCGGAAGGCTAGTGGACCGGACGGTATCCCTGCTATTGTACTAAAAAAATGGGCAGCCGAGTTGGTTCCAGTACTTACCCGCCTATACCGCCTGTCTTATCTTTCTGGTGTCGTGCCTTGGGCTTGGAAGGAGGCCAACGTGCAACCGATTCCCAAGAAGGGGGATCGCTCTGATCCCAATAACTATCGCCCAACTGCCGTAACCTCAGTACTGTGCAAGGTAATGGAACGTTTCATCAACTCTCATCTTGTCCGCTATCTTGAGGATCATTCGTTGATCAATGATCGGAAATATGGCTTTCGCCAAAACCGATCAACGGGCGATCTTCTGCCCTACACACTACACCGCTGGGGGGAGGCAATTGACAAGCACGGCGAGGCCTTGGCAATCAGTCTCAACATTGCCAAAGCCTTTGATAGGGTCTGGCACCGTGGTCTTCTCTCCAAGCTTCCTATATGGTCTCGCCGACAATTTATGCAAATGGATCTCTGGCTGTTTACATGAGCGCAGAGTTCGTGTCCTTGTCGATGGATGTGATTCGCAGCTCATGTCAGTGAATGCAGGAGTTCCTTAAGGATCTGTACTTTCACCTACTCTGTTTCTTCTGCATATCAATGATATGTTGCCTTTAAGCCATATTCATTGCTATGCAGATGATAGCACCATCCATGAGTGCTATTACAGCAAGCCTTCTTGCGGTCGGGTGAAGACAGAAAAGAGACGGCAGGAACTTGTCATTGAGCTCGACCGGTCCTTGCGGCTCATATCAACATGGGGGGCAATAATTGGTCGAGTTTAATGCTAACAAAACACAGGTGTGCGCGTTTACCTGCAAAACATCTCCATTTACCCCTCTCCCTGCTCTCCAGAATGTCTCGCTCGCAATGCGAGACAGCCTCAATATCTTAGGTATAGACATTCGCAGCGACCTCAATCTCAGGGATTACATCGGAAGGATAATCTCCACTGCATCTCGGAGACTCGGCATCCTGAACAGGGTGCAGCGGTTTTTCATGTCTGATCAGCTATAGCTAGCTATAGCTATAGCTAGGAGGTATACCTCCTTTATAAGGCACAAGTTCGGCCTTGCGTGGAATACTGTTCGCATCTCTGGGACGGTTCCGCCAAATACCTACTAGATGCCCTGGATAGGTTGCAGAGACGAGCTGTCCGCATTGTTAATGATGCAGACATTACACAGTTTATAGAGCCGCTTCAGTTGCGCAGAGATATTGCCTCACTGAGCGTGTTCTACCGTCTGTATCATGGCGAATGTTCTGTAGAGCTATTTAATTTAATCCCTTCCTCTCCTTTTCATAACCAAACCACTCGTGCTGGGCTTCGGAGCCATAGTATTACGGTAAATCCTATCTGGGCATGAACTAAAAAGTTCGCAACTTCTTATCTTTACCGTACCGTGAAGCTGTGGAACAATCTACCGGGTAGTGTGTTCCCTCCTTCCTATAACATGGGGTCCTCCAAGCGTAACGTGAAGATACATTTACGCAGGCCGGCATGACAACGGCGTCCGCCGAGGGATGGCATTTCTCTCGGTGGTTGCCATTGTTTTTGGATTGTACTGTGCTCACCATCAGGCACAGTGCAGTCACTTTGCTGTGCTACAATAAAAAAAAAATAATTGCTTTAATTTTATAGTTCGTCTTATAAATTATATAGTCGACTTACAAAAGGAAAGTTGACGTTGGTCTATACGCAGTCTTATGTACAAAGTTTTTTAAGGTGATGCTGTGCCCAAATAAATAGTGACAGCAACTACGAAGTGTTTGTTGGCATCCCTGACCGCATCGACTACGTGTTATATATTCTAACACTTGCGTATTCTCACGGATAATATAGATCGTTTTTATGACTTCATATGACGAAATTGGTTTCAAATTGAAAATCTGTCTGTGTCTAAAAGAAAAACTCGCGTTTTATCTTCAAACAGGACATTGAATCAAGTTGTATTATAAATTAGTCTAAATTGTAAATCTCCTACTATAATATGAATATAAATGATATTAAAGATTTTTAAAATAGTATGGCTATGTTAAAGACTACCGCATTCCAGCACACTTCGCTGTACATTAAAGAAATGCCAAAGAGTTAATCGAATTCACGAAATTATTAGCCTACCAAAAGTTCCGCATCAAAGGGTTATAGTCCTATACTGATGCAGTCAGTACTTTTGGCGAGATTGAGCCTCAAAGGAAGTCCATCTTTGTTATATATGTAGGTATATTGATTTC
The DNA here is from genome assembly GCA_014332785.1 of Antheraea mylitta. Classification (NCBI taxonomy): domain Eukaryota; kingdom Metazoa; phylum Arthropoda; class Insecta; order Lepidoptera; family Saturniidae; genus Antheraea; species Antheraea mylitta. Next base: position 16,288,660 of record JACEII010000008.1, on the reverse strand, counting down.
AAATGCACACCCATTCCTAATTTGAAATGATGAAATAGATTTGCCAAACAAATTGTAAATAAAATATGGAGTGACAGTCAAGGCTGGACTGTGCGTTTTAAATGTTAGGTCACTTTGATTTAATGTGAGTTCGTACACTGAATTATTAAATATACAACATTTTAAACAATAGGTTATACTCTTTATGGTCTGAGAAGGTCAGTTTGCACAAAAGCTATTGTCTATGGCGCCTGTAGTTACATAAAAACTTCTTTACCCTACAATACCTTGTCATGTCATTTGAAGTTGTTAATGTCTTTATGCAACATAGATATATCAAGATATTTGAGCTACTGATGTTTTTTCATAATTCAATTACACAGTGCTTTATGCAAATTGCCTATATAGTTTCTAAACTACTTGTTTAACTCCAAACCTTCTTGTATCAATGTCTTTGGCAAAATAAGTCATCCAAGTCTTTGCATTTTGGGAGCCTAATGAGTTAACATTACATTTTATAACTTGTTATGTTTTGGACATTAATTTTAATGATGTAGCGTTTAAACTAGTCTTTTCAGTATAAGGCTTACTGTTGTGTACTTTACCTCCTACATTGGATAATTCAATGGTAAATACGGAGATCCATATAGGAGTGTAAAATTAATTCGTGATGATAATGTAAAAGAGTGTGCTTATTATTTGCTTTTGCTAAATCCAAAAAGAAACCGTCACAAAACTGAGCTAAACAAAAATAATTTTTACCTTGGAATGTAATTACTGTTGAACGCCTCGTCTCTTGACATTGTTTGCTGTTCAACAAAAATTACAATAAGCAATTTAAAATCAGAGTCGAGATTTTTTCATTTTGTTCTACAAAAATATCATATTTCCACACGCTAATTTATTTTTTCAACACCTTACAGACGATTCTCCAGAAATTGCAATATTGCATTCGGATATACTTAGGTGTGCATCTATATTTCAATCTCGCAGTACTAGACTTTTTGTTTTAAAGTTAATAAAATTGCATTTTTGGTTCCTTATATAGTGGTAATAATAAAACAAAACACGAAATTTACAGACATGTTTTTTCCAAAATTTTGTATTTCCTCTAGTAATATCCCATCTTGAATGTTACTTTTATTTGATTTAATCAAAATTTCTTATATAAATTATGGATTCTCAATTAGTCACTCCCGTTTTAATATCCAACACCTTTAAGGTTTTTTCAGTGTTATTACAAAAAAGTTAAATACGTATTAAAACTTGCTTTAAAAAGGTTTCGTACTAAATGCACTGCGCTCACCCGAGGCAAGTTCGCGTTATGCTTTTTTCGCAAGTCTAACCTAACCTAACTGTGGATTACAACCTAAAAATGGCCATAAAGAATGGAAATGCATGCGCTATGAAAACAATAATACCCAATAACCAAAATAGTTAATAATAATTGAACAGTTAATATTTAATAAATGACTAAGAATAATAAAAAAGTATGCTCACGGATACGATTTTTACGTATACAAAATATTACATATAAGCAAAAAAAGGTGCGGACCAAGAGTTTGCAGAATAGAACAAACTAAAAAAAACCTAACCTAACCAAAGCGAAACAATAGAGCAAGATGGCGATAATTTAGCGACCGCGTTGCCTTTAAAACGTAGCCTTGTTCAAGCAAGTATTCAATACGTATTTAACTCTTTTGTAATAACACCATATAGGTTTTTCTTTTTACCATTTTATGTTTCCCAAACTCCCGTTTATCAATTTCATTTATCATGCCTTGTATTGTCTAATGTTTATATATCCAGTTCACAATTATGTTCTCGGATTAAATATAATTTTTGGTAACTTCTGGTATACTGGAGTTGGCATATGCTTCATTTTTATCAGTATAAGGTAAATTTAAAATCTGAAAAACCACTTCTTTATATGAATTAGTTGCCTAGATATTATCTGGCCTATATCCTATTGAGACAGTAGAATCAAATAAGGCTTTATGATATAACACCGGGTTAAGTTTGCCGAAATACCGGCAAATTCAATTTAGTCTACTTTCATACGATTCAGTTCTAGAGCAAGAATAAACGTGGCACGATTATAAAACTTCTACAAGAGATATAATGAAGTTTAAATTGACTTATAAAAAGTAGTTAGTTACTTCGCGTTTATATATACGTCATGTTTCTATCGTATCGTGTGACTTTTTTGCCTCTATTCAGGCTTGATATTTGCGTCATTCCGTCCTTTTCGTCCACAGCCGATCAGAGTTTAATACACACGAATTAGAAGTTTTGGTAATATTTGTCTAATGTTGTCTTGACTATTCAAATTACTTGATCAGTATATTTTAGTCTTTGGACTTTGTAGCAAGCAAATATTACACTCTTAATATTTGATTCTAAACTTATTGTAATAGTATTTTCATTCTGGAATCTGGTGTAATAGTGTTTTTTTTTTTTTAGATTTGAAGAAAGTTCTGATGTCGAGAAAGTGTATAGTGTTCTCGAATACAATAGAAATTCTCGTCGTATACAGGTAAAAAATTGGGACTAACAGACTCTTTGTAACGGTTGATTTTGCAGATTTCTGTATTTTCATGTACAACTCGCTAGCGACGTGAGTTTATTACTATAATCAAGTTTATATAATGTCGTGTAATAAAAGAGCCTTACGTTAAGTATTTTTAATATAGCCATGAATATTAATTATTTATATTTAATATACAACAGACATTGGCTTAATTAATTATTCAAATTATATTTTACATTGTCTTGCCTCTCGTCTTTATTGTATTTTTAAAATTTTTGTAGCATAAAAATAGTACATTACTGTCTAAATTAAGCTCGTTAAATCTCTCATCTAACAGGTTCTGCGGACTCTGGTTTCCTTCAAAACGAGAATAAATGTCTTAATTGAAAAAAATCTCACACACTGATAATAATTGTGTTATTTCATTCGCCAGGCCATGTATATCTTGGCGGCAGAATGTAATACGTCAAATAACGTACATTTATTTTATTAATCAGAATAGTATATCTAGACAGTTGTATGCTCTAAAAGTTTTTGGGTACAATGCATTGTGGCGAACTGGTATCGGGCAGACAGTATTGTAACGAATTGCAAATTATGTTTGTTATTTATACAATACAAATGGATACAAATGAACAGGCGCCACTAACCTCTTGCTTTATTTTATTTAAAACTAGCTTCTCCCCGCGACTTCGTCCGCGTGAAATAGTTACTTTGGACTAACACTAATACGCAGCGGAAGTTCTCACAAGGAAATATATGATTTTGAAAAATTCTCCATTGGTGCTCCGCTCCTATTTGGTCTTAGCGTGGTGATGATATATATAGTCTTTCTCAATAAATTAGCTATGTAACACTGATTTTTTTTTAATCGAATCACTCTTTCCTAATATTAACACGTTCAAGCAACCTAAAAACAATCAGCTTTATAATATTAGTATAGATGAATTAAAAATGGTACGCGATTAGAGAAGATACTGCTCGAAATAAGCGTCTTATGCTGATCGTCAACTTTTGTAGTTTAGCATACCATTTAAATATGGATAGTCGTAGCCGAAGGTTTGATTAGTAGAATATCGTTTGGTAACAGTGAGAGAGCCTATCCAAGGTTCGATTGCTGAAGCATCACTTCCACACCTATTTCTGTCACATAGCAGTATTGTTGGAAATACTACGTTCCGTTACGAAAGGTGTGATCATTTACACACTAATACATGAGGCGTTTAGTTTAGTTCACAGAATTTTTTTTTCGAATTGACTACGCTATTGACCCAGTATGGTCTAAACAACTTCACCGGACTACAGGTTCTCAGAAGTATTAAGCTCTTATGACTGGCCTCAAGACTGTAGTCCTATTAAGATTACATTATGGATAGAAAAAAACAATATACATTTATTTAATATTTAGCAAACTTCCCATGTAAAATACGTATTGTCCGTTAATAAATCCAAACCATAGTCCATGGTCATGTTTTATATACCGTAAAATAACTGTCACGGCTTAAACATTGTTAAAATTTAATTGCACTGGGAGCGTTGTTTAAAATGTATCCAAAGTGAGGATTCATATTCTATTATTATACTTTATTGTAGTTACATTGTTACTAGACGACCATGCCTCGCGTTGCTGTGACTCAGTTATTACATGTGGAATTAAAATAATCAACATTGACAGTCATATAATTGATAATTAAAAAATATTTAGGTCATTAATCGATATGTAAACTATCATATCTCTCAAGTTGGACCAAGTTACACATAAATGTCAACTTTAATGAAAATCGGTTAAGTAGATTCGGAGTTCATCGTGGACAAATATCGTGACACTGGATTTTTATATATTAAGATTTGAAGTAATGTATTAAATGGATATCACTTATTTTAAGAACTACATCATCTTGTAACCTGAATATCAGAACAGTAATAACCAATTTTTTTTTTTGTGATAAAACTAATGAAGTATAAGAACCGACTGAACAGAGATAGTTGGCGATAAGGCACTGTGAATCTAAAGGCATCAAGATCGTAATGTCCGTCCACTATAAAACCCACCACACAGGCTGATGTTATAAAAACATAGATTTTTTTATAGACTGTATTTAGACATTATATAATTAATAAAAAAACCGCTTGCTTTAACCTTACATCACAACTCAAATATGCTGAGATTATTTACACATGTTGCCGAACTGCCTAAATTACGTATGTCCGTGTGTATATTTTTATACATGTGTTTATTTTTCTATTCCAATAATTTATAGGACAATTGTAAATCTCATTAAAATTTTAACCACAGTAACAGTCGTTCCGGCGATGGATATATTGTTCCGTTTAGTTATTTCGTTTCATCCCAACTAATATTATAAACGCGTATGTGACTTTGTTTGTTTGTCACGTTTTAACTACTCGGCCAATTATCATAACATTTTGTTTTGCTCAAATTTTGTGTGTGTGTTCCGGTGGATACGAGAATGGCTTAGATTTACAATTGAGAACCCGGTATGTGGCGCTGCGGTAGACTCTAAGATTTAGTTTTATTATCAAGGCAGGACAACGTCCGCCCGGTAAGCTAGTAATAATGCTTTTTTTTTAATTTAGACAAAACAGTGATTACGCTCAACTAATTCTCACCATTAAACACTGTTATTATACCACGAGAGAACTAGTTCTAACCACAATTGAACATAAATATGGCAGTGACCTCTGTAGAATGGTAGTATTGGAATAATATTAGAGCAAAATAAATAATAACCTGATGACATTTCTGTGTCACATTTCAAGATGAGCTAATTGCAATTTTAATCGTTCGTATAACATGTTTATTTTTAGTATTTAGTTTTATTATGTTAAGATTTGCAGCCTTATACACCGAGAACGAAGTTTTATAATCTTCATATTTAACACTAGATGACTCGTACCCACTTCGTTGGGCGATAAATATATTTATTTGTGATGAAATTATGAGTGTAATTCGGTTAGTACTGAGTGCTATGTATTTTGATAAGAATTTATAACTGTTCTTGATAATATGACCAATACACATTACTTGAAGATGTAAATTATTTTTTTTATTATAAAAAACTGCTTTTTGTGACTTATATATAAAAGACTTTTTTGTAAGCATTATCAAGCTATACCACTTTCTTCTAGAACTTAATCATATATCTTTCATCATTAAAGCAGCGTTCGTAGGAAACGTTTTCGTTCGACCGCTTTTTCTCCGACTTTGCAAATCCGACTACCACAAAAAAGACTTTTCATTTTTCGGGTTAATATATATATAGCCAAGACAATCACAAATAACGTTACTTTCTGTTGCTAAAAGATAGTCTGTGAAACTGTTAAGGCCTTGCTAGGCCAATAGCGTAGTCAGTTCGAGAAAAAAAGAATTGGTAAAAGAATTTTCAAAATCGGTTCGGTAGTATTACTCCCTACAATAGCAACAACTCACAAACTATATTTATAATATTAGTATAGATGTACAAAATTTGAAGATCTCCAAAAATAATTTAAAATACTTAGAACGGCTAAAATTCGATTTAGCACATTTTGAAAGGCAACGAATCATTAATATTTGTATTCAAACTGTATGAATTACATAGACTAACAATTATCTAGATTGTTCCTGACCGGATGTCTACTCGAGTTCTGAGAACGTTTTTAGGCATCACACAAGCTAGCCGCTTGGAATACTAAAGCGGCGTTTCAGTATTTTTGTAAGTCTACTAGAATAGGACCGAAATATGTCTTCAAGTAAGAATAAACGGGACGACCGAATTTAGATTCTTTGTTCTCAGAATTTACACATTTAAAATATTTATATGTTACCGTTACTTTATACACGAGCGTTGCGGTTATGAAGTTGTTTCTTTTTATGTTTTTTTAAGCATGTGGTATGTATTATTCCGCTTACTATGAATTTGCAAATAGCATATAAACCACACCGCACTTAAATCTGGTCGTACGACGGATTTTATCATAAATACTGCGAATTGAAGAATACAATTGAATCAATAATTTAGTGTTTTTGAGAGCATATGGAATAAAATGTCCATATTTGAATGACGTAACCAAGTGAAGTAATGTATATTTTAAGGTATTTTTTAAACGACTATTTATTTTTCGGTCTCGAAGGAAAATTCTGTTGGGAAATATGTGAATATATATTGCCTGAAAATTTGAGTTCTTAATATTAACTCTTAGTACTTACCCAGAGCGTGAGTGGATTCCCTTTGATTGAGGAAACTTTGATCATTTTTTATATCTCTGCGGCACTTTTGCTGTTACATCATTCGAATTCAGGAAACTCTGAGGATTGAATGCTTTACGGTAGTACTTACTACAACTTAACTGTAACTCACACCAGTGAAGTATATAGGTCACTAAAGTTATAATCTATAGCAAATTCTACTGTGTTATGTGTCACAAATGGCTGAACCTACAGCAATAAATTTTTTGAGACATTTGTAGGCTGATTTAATTTTCTACAAAAATATAATCTCTAATATCAATATTTCTCTATATATATTAAGCTTTTACTTTTTTCTAGCATATAATTTTAACGAATTATTGGGTCTTAAGAGATTATTGATCAGCTAGTCTCTGCCCGCGACTTCATTCGCGTGGAATAGTTACATTGGGCTAACGGTAAGAGGAAAAAAATACCCGATTTTGAAATATTCTTCATTGGTGCTTCTCTCCCATTGGTCTTAGCGTTATGATATATAACCTATAACCTTCCTCAATAAATGAGTTATATAGGACTGAAAGAATTTTTTAAATCGGTTCAGTAGTTCCTGAGATTACCCCCTACAACGTCGCAAACTCACAACGTCACAATCTCACAACTTTTACCTCTTTATAATATTACTATAGATAAATGCGAAAGTGACTTTGTTGATCCGTTTGTTACCATTTCTCGAGCAATCCTCTTAAACGATCATATTGAAATACACATATACATAAGCGGAGGACCCAGAAAAGGTTCGTAGTCCGGCGAAGCTGTTAGCCTTGCTGGGTCAATAGCGTAGACATTTCGAAGAAAAAAGAAAAAAACTGAAAAGGGTATATTATGCTTTCCACTCAGTTTATACTGGAAATATGCACAGATATTGCGAAATTAAGAAAGTATAACTTCGCAGAAAGCGTACCTCAAATTCCCCTGAACGTGGGGAGCAACACATAGAGACTAGAGTAACAAATTTTTGGTCGCTGCAGTGTTCCACATAAATTGAACCAGTGACAAATAGTAATCAATCAATTGATGATAATAAAAGATGAATACTTTATTTAGACATACGATTAAATCAAAATAAAATCAATATGCGGTGTGTTGTAGTATTGTGTGATCCATAAACGACTACTCTGACTCTGAGTGAACTTTCCATTGATTAAACTATATAGTATGTTTTCTTTCATTAAAAAAAGATAAATAAATTACGCACGATTCTTCAAAGTTATTGTATTTTTTGGTCCTAAACATTATATATAATACAAATTTGTATATATATAGTAGTGGTAGAGCCAAGCTGAAGCTATTATTGTTTTCAGCACTAATGGGTCAGCTCGTCCGGGGAAGCACCACCCTCTCACAGAAAACCGACGTGAAGTAACAGTGCTTGCATTGTTGCGTTTCGTTCGGTCAGTGAGAGAGCCGGAGACCCACCTACCTTCCCCTTCCTCCTTCCCTTCCTGCCCCCCCCCCTCTCCTCCCAAACACAGGCTGGCAACGCACTTGCGACTCCCCTGGTGTTGCAAGTGTCTATGTGATGGTGATCACTTAACATCAGGTGACCCATCTGTTCGTTTGCTTCCTATGACATAAAAAAAAAACAAAGTCCTCTACTGCGTCTGTCTGTTTGCGATAAACTCAAAAACTACTGAACGGATTTTCATGCGGTTCTCATCAGTAGATAGAGTTATTGTGTGGAATGCGGAAGATTTTCAGGTATATAATTTGTTTATTTTTTTAAATAACAGGGTGGGACAATGTCCGCCGGGCCGCTAATAAGACATATAGTTCGGTTATTGCACACAAGTGAAGTTAAAGGAAAAGAATAACACGGAGCATAAATTCTGAGATGCCACAAAAACGCAATGAAAAATTCTAACAAGGGGGCCACCGTCTTGTTGGAATATTGGAATTATCACAAAACACGTGTCATAATATTATATACTCGACAATAGCAGTAATCTAGAAGATTAATTGTTTAAAATAAAATAATAATCATAAACAAGTTATAATAGGGTATCATGTATCCTGTAAGTTCGGGTGCATATAGACTAGGGGTGTGCGAATAATTCGAACTTACGAATTATTCGTTCCGAATCGAATATTAATTATATCTGAATTCTTTCGGAAGTATTACATTATTCGCAATTTTTTAGTATTATTAGAGTTTTTTTTAATTGTTCGATTTTTTGTTCGAATTTTTCGTTACTCTTGAACAATTTGAAATGTTCGAATTGAATAATTAAATTCGATTCTTCGAACGATATTCGCTATTCGATTCGGAACTCGAATCGAATCATTCGATAATACGAACCATTCGAAATTTCCCGAATAATTCAAAAAATTCTTTCGGAATTATTATTAGCAAAATTTTTCGAATTATTCGATTTTTTTTCGAATATTAAAATTCGATTCTATTCGATTCGAACGATATCCGCGCACCCCTAATATAGACATTGATGAGATATTAATTTCACGTTTCAGGTAAATACGAAACACTGTTAGACGACTCGCTACTCGCGCTGCACACCATCAACGCCTCCCACATACAGTTCCCACGGTTGGCCCGCACCTCGGGAACGTCGGAGAAGCTCTACACTTACTTCTCACAGCTGGACTTGCCTCTCATCAGGCGGCTGTACAAACTCTACCATCATGACTACAGAATATTCAATTACGATCTAGACAACATTGTCGGGTTCGATTTAGGGTAATATAATCTTTGAATAAATATTTAGGCCAGTTATGGACTTACTGGGATACTCTCATTAATTTAATTAGTTGTACATTATTGTGTACTTTTTTATTAATTTAATAGGCATGTTTTATTGCCTCCCGTGCCTTATGAATACGATTAAGTACATTTATATTCAATATACGTACGAATGTGTTTTTTTTTATTTATAAGTAGCTGTGCCCGCGACTAATAAAGTGTGTGAAACCTTATGCAAGAAAACAACGGTTAATAAAGTCATTTGAATGTATTAAGCCCATTTACTTGTCTACTTTCCTCGTACGTACGTCGCGTCATCATTAAAAATACAATATTTTTTTATAAACCCAATCGATTTTAGTGAAACAAAAAGTAAATCTTACTCGAAGATATGCTTTATAGTTTTCGTGTATAGGTTTTATCGTGAACGCAGTATTTTAGCAATGATACGTGTTCATACATAAAGGCAGAGAGACATTTCTAAAATTGATTGAAATGTATTTAATTACTTATTACTAAACAATTTCTTTTACAATAATGTAACAAGTACAAAAACGTTACATTCCCATTTATTACTTGGAAAACCTAATACATAATTATGTACTTCGCTCCACATATTAATAGGCCTTAAGGACGCAGCAATATTGCTACCTTTGTATGGACATTATTACAATATTTTGTTAATGGCTTGTTCCTAAGTATTTTGATATTTTGAGCTGATATTTAATATTTTATTGTTTCGCTTTTGCGAAAGAGTCAATTAGTAGGGCGTTCTCTGTGTAAGGGCCGTAGAGGGAATACATCAAACTACTCTCAGTATACAATAAAAACTTTAGAAAGTGTACTGGAGAGTACTAGTATCACACTCTAAATATTGACCTCTTGCATTTCATACTAATCAATCAAAATCCAAAGGTGTTGACTGACATCCTCATTTCTTACTAAGATCTCAACAAAATATTATTTAAACTAAATTCATATATATGCCAGGAAAATAACGAAACTTATAACACCCTATTATAAAAATAGAAAATTAAGCCGTCACGGGACGCCTGGCATATGTGAAACATCGAAATTGTTTGAATCGAACGAATCTCAAATTATCGAATTCTCAAATGACACTAGGCATGCGAGCTCAGTGTGGCTGGAGAGATTGCGCATGGCATCGTGTCGCCACGTCTCACGCACTCGCCACGCCAATTATCAGGTTTATCCGCGCGGAAATGTAGATTTAGTTTACACTTAAGTAGACTTATTGGAACCTTCCATTTTGTTGAGTGAAGCAATTTAAATAAAATTGTGTCTGCATTCGAAATACAAGTATATATGAATATATATATTATAGATACAAATAGAACAATAGTAGTCATCAAAATTTTACAACAAACAATTTTATAAAGAACATACGCTGCTTATTTCTGACGTCGAACAATTGAATTAAAAACTTTTTATTCCTAATAACTTCGTTCTAGTAAGACTAGTTTTATATTTTCTTATATCATCATTTCCTAAGACATTATTTTGTCATTACAGCTTAGCATCTTGCGGTTAACCGTAATTATATTTAGCCTCCAATAATTTGTCAGTAAAAGTCAGTTTATTAATTCTAGCAGACAATTGATACTTGAATTTGACTTACATAAGTGTAACCAAATACATAATAATAGAATATTGACGCAAATATTTAACATCTAAGCGTTGTACGGTATATTTAAATATTATCTGTATATGTTTATTATAAACAATTCCAGTTTTTTTCCATTCCAATTCCAATTCCAGCAAGGTCTTAACAGCTTCACCGAACTACTCAATTCCAGTAGTAATAAATTGATCCAATACATTAAATAATATGCATTGTGATATGGCTTATAGTATTATGATGAGTTGATATTGTGTTAAAAATTATCTATGCAGTTTTTTAAGACGAACTGCGATATTGAGTTATTCGTAGCGGTAATTATTTTCCTTAAAATATTTTTTATGGATATTCATTTACATTATTTAACCTCGAATTGTTTTTTTGCACAAGTGAAAGAGATCAGAGTTAATAACTCGGAAGATGAATTCGTGACAACGAAAAGTCTCTGGAAATTTCTAACAAGAAAGCCGTCATGTAGTAAAACCACTGAAATTTTAAATTGTCTAGGGGCCATTCAAGTAAGCAAGCATAAGTGTAAGCACTGATGGGGTGGGCAGTACTTGAATTGCTTAGTTTTGATAATATGGGAGATGTGGGAGTCTGGGTGGTGATTACGTCGGCAATATTTATTTATTTAACCAGAACTGATTTAAAACTACTCGTATAAATGCTTACATATGCAGAATGGTAAGAGCATAACTTAACTGACTAAGAAGAAGGAGCGGTTGGAGATTACAAAAATTTTGCTGACGTAATAATTGTACAGCCCTAAATGTACAACCATTTGGAATGGCAGTAATGACCTTAAATAGAGGTTTATTGCTAAATAAATATGAATTAGATTGCAGTTATAGATTAAAAACCTGCATAGATTAGAATATCATAAATGGGTAATTTCATAGGAATTCGTATTTGATCGAACGCGGTTCGATAACTTATCCCAGCAATAAAGATATCGCTTCAGCATCGGTTTTATTTAATAATACCTTAAATAAACTTAGTAAATCGTGTGTTACCAATTCCGACACTTTAACCTTGTAAGTATTTGATTTTACGTTAATTTTTAATATTGAATTTGTTTAATATGACTTAATATCGCTTATGTAGGGGAAATAGTTTTTCAAATTATGAATGTGCATTATTTTGATATTTTTATACTCGCAATAATATCATATACAATTAATATAAAAACTCACACAAATGTATCAATATCTGTAATGTATCGCCCAGTGATTTAAAGATGCAACAATATATTATCTGAATGTGATTGACACAAGAGATTTCACAATGTGTCATCAAAACACTACGAACATAGGCTAAGTATATAGGAATGAAAAAAACAGTGCGTGTATTAGTGTGTATACGCGGATTCTTTGGTTTATATATGTATAAAATTTTATACATCTATATATGAGAGTGCTCATATACTATATGAAGTCCCACAGTATGAATACCTATATCATTTCTGTATACTGCTAGACATTGACAGAAACTTACATATATATATACACCTAACCTTACGGTTAGCGTGTAGCGAAATTTTTGAAGTTATACTTCTTTTGGCGCGTTAGGGAAAAATGATGAGAGTAAATTTTATGATGCGTGCGCACACAGTCACGAAAAGCCGACACCCTGAAATTAGCTATAGTCAACATTTTGTTTCTTTGTATTAAAACTTTCAATCTATTAAATACCCTTTTTCTATTGTTAGTGTCGTTTTTCTACAAACGTAGAATAAGGCGAAAGATAAAATTTTTGAAAATATTTTTATCTTGTTACGCCAAAGAAGTATAACTTCCAACGCGTGTACATAAGTACACGCACTGTTTTTTCTTACTGTGCCGTAAGAAGTTTTAATTCACTAATAAACTATCGCGATTTTTTACACTAATAATAATAATAATCAACGTCACGTCGCGTTATCGCATTGTGTCCTCGTATTTTATGACGTAACTGTAGTGTAAAACGCGTATGGGCAAGCCTTTATAAATTTACAGACAACACTCTATGACGCTCCCGTTTTTAAAGATGGCGCGGCCCGTCAGTTGCAAGGAATAATGTTTTAAAATTGAGTTAGGAAAGATAGATAATAGATGTTGGATTCAAGTCCAATTCAAATAATTATTTGTTTTGACTACAGAAAACAACTATCCACACGCATGCATACTTCTAAGTGTGTACGTACATGATTGTTTTTCGCCCGCGAACTTGCTTCTGCTGACGCTGATTGTTTACAAAACATTATTAATAATCAAACTCAAATGACCATAAAGTTTGTTTTATATATTCACAAGTTTTAGTAATTTCTATAGAATCGGTAAAAACTCAAGAAGTGCATACTTGGTATCTGTGACTTTGAGCCGGACTTGAATGTGTTAAAGAGATAATAAACATAAAATACATCTACTTACACATAACGTGTCATTTTGTTGCAAATATTTTTCAAAATAATTATAAATTTGTCATAATTTTTTTTACACTTCGATAAAAAAACTTGCTATAAATAATACGTGTACATTGCGAGATAAAAAGTGTTTGTATACTTAAGTACACACGGTCGAAGTTATACTTCTTTGGCGTAACAAGATAAAAATCTTTTCAAAAATGTCATCTTTCGCCTTGTTCTACGTTTGTAGAACAAAACGACACTAACAATAGAAAAAAGGTATTTAATACATTAAAAGTTTTAATACCAAGAAATACAAACAACAAATACAAAGAAACAAAATGGTGACTATATATAACTTTACGGTATCGGTTTTTGGTGACGGTGTGCGCGCGCATCCTAAAAGTTTTCATCATTTTTCTCTAACGCGGCAAAAGAAGTATTACTTCAAAAAACATTAAAAAACGTTATCTACGTTGATTTGAACGTGCTAATGTTTGAGACTATCAGTCAAATTGGAGGAATTCGTTTTCCATTTCATAGCATATTTATGGAGAAATATTTTAGGCTACTTAACATTATGCTGTGGAACTTTCGAGCAGAGCAATAATCATATAAATTTTAGGCTAGAGATTCCGAAGTAATAGAACTCGCGGTCTGTAGGTGATAGTACGGAAGTTTGGAGGCCGAATACGGAAATAATAAATCTATAAAGCATGTCTAGGTGATACATTATTCTTTCGATGTGAATGATGATGATATTCTATAACTATAGTCTGCTACATACGTAACGATATATCATTCAATTAATCAGTGGAAATCGATTTGCACAGATTTATCGATCGTGTATATGAAAAATCGTCACGATATATCCTAATAGAGTTGTATAGCAGCTGGCTTTGCCGAATTCCAATTAAACAACTAATCAATTCTCAGTGAAATACTTAAAAACGGTATGAATGCAGTTCATAGAGTATTTTGAGTCTCAGATTACGTCGAATTATAGGAATTATCATGTTACCGTATTTGAGAGAACAGTGCGTTTATTTTTATACGGCTTCTCAGCAACAATACGTTTGCTTACGTATATTACTATGATATAGTATACAAAAATGAATTTATAAGAAAGCGGCAATTTATATTAATTTATAAGGAAGATTTTATATTCTGAAAGTATGTAAGTAAAGCGATAATGGGTTGGTAGTAACGACACTGGACGCGTAGGTCCGAAAGTCGAGTCAAAAACTATATTCTGACATGTTTTGCTAAGAACAAAAAATGTCAACATGAAACAATTAAGGTTTTTCTAGTATTCGCATAAGTCTACCATGTGTTGCATTAGATTTAAGGGTAGGATACACATGTCTGTAAATGGCGTACTGGCATTCCGTTAAGCCTTCCTATACATACCAGCGAATGGCATATTAGTTTCTAGAATCAAGCTTCATCGTGCTAGTGACGTGCCTTCCCACTTTTCAGCGGGAAAAAAATTAAACGAGCTGCGATCTTCTGGTATTCTTTGTACTGTTACGCGAACTACCGTCAGAATCTTGACACATGCCAGTGACCTGTTCTTACCAGTAACTGGCATGCCTTTGTGCAAGTAACACGCGTGTTGTTTTGGGCTTAAGGGTGTAACGTACTATCTTTGTTTATATCAACGTAACGTAAAGTGGATTGTGTATTAAAAATCGCACGCTTTTTGGGGTAAACCGGTATCTAAAACGGTCAACTATATAGAAATGCGAAAGTTAACCGCTAAATGTGTATATTGTTTAAGAGTAATTCTAAAAAAGCCTTACACATTGAAAATATAATCACATTCATTGATTTTTTTTTCGATATGACTACGCTATTGACCTAGCAAGGTCTTAACAGCTTCACTGGACTACATCCATTCGCTGATTAAATATACTCAGATCATTATTAACACTTCAATTCGTGTGTAATCTATAGATTAAAATGTTAGTTGATGGAAAATACGCAAATATGGAATAAAGGGGTATCTAAACTGACCTGGACAATGCGTTTGGAACATCTGTATTATAAGTTTTCGAAAATGTATTAGTACGTACTACTTACAAATTACATATAACTTTATTCCGGGAAGGCTGCGAAAGATCTTTTATTTTGTGTACTCTTGAATATTTATTATTGTATTTTTCCTTGTTATAATAATATTGGATATTTTTTGTTTAGAATTATTTTACATAATTATCATAAGTAGAGTTAAACATTATAATAAATAGGTATTTTATATATTTAAAATGTTTTTATTATACTTTTATTTTTATATAGTATTTAATGAAGACAATGAATAAAGGAATATGTGATATGTAATAACTTGGCTATTTAGAGATAGAATGGAATTCCGGCAGTTGGGTTAATTAAATACGTTTGCTAATTATATTTACATCAATGTATGTTTCCTGAATAAAATAAATAAATTATTTTATGCATAATATAAGAATATTCTCGTATATTCAAACAATATGGGACTCGTTTTATGAATCGTATACATAAAAATGAATAATTTGAATAATGTCAATTTTGAAATTATTAGGTCGCCACTAAAAAATAATTAGATCATTCCACGCTTAAATTCCAAAGCTCTCTGTGATAAACTTTGTTTTATAAAACGTATGTTTAAACTATATTAAAACTGTAGTAGAAATTTCAAGAAAGTGAACTATTTTTAAACCTTCGATATTCTATGAATATACTTTATCTTTGGGAAATTATATGCATCCAGTCGATCCGAGTATCAACTCTTGTAATTCTATACTAATATTATAAAGAGGTAAAGTTTGTGAGTTTGTGACGTTGTGATTTTGTGACGTTGTAGAGGGTAATCTCTGGAACTAGTGTTCCGATTTGAATAATTCTTTTAGTGTTATATAGCTCATTCATCGAGAATGGTTATAGGCTATATATCATCACGCTAAGACCAATAGGAGCGGAGCACATGTGAAAGATGTTTCAAAATCGGGATGTTCTTTCCTAATGAGAACGCGAACGAAGTCGCGGGCAGTGGCTAGTACTATATATTTTAGTACTGGATTCTATCTTACTTTCCATTCTAAATAGTCGTAATTTGTATGTTCAAAGTATAACTAAAAGTACATGTTATAGACTTTTCTTTTTTTTTTTTAATTATTTAATATTTCGTAATAATTGCCAAGGGAATGCGACAAAATTTACGATGAAAATTGTCTCAAACATAACATGGTATAGATTACATTTTTTGTAAGAATACTTAACGTTTCCCGCTTTAGACTACCCCAGTTACAAGGTTAATTTCCTTAATGTTCACTAAACTTAAATAAGTTTATATAGGTGTTATTTACTCTTTCGTAAAGTCAGTGGCGGATTTGCAGTCTCGGACACCAAAGACTAGGCCATCTAGTAAGTACCAGCCACCCCTTCCAATGCACCCATCATATTGAGTACTTAATGATTTTTGTTATACGATGCGTTGCAGTCGGGCCCATCATAATGCGCGCGAGCCTTTAAAATATTTTCGTACTTGAGTTATTTCTTGTTATCCTCAATGAATCTTTTGTCACAATTATCCGCTCCTAATATCCGGCAACCCTAGGCCCGGGCCTCCTGGGACTTAGGGCAAATCCGCCACTGCGTAAAACTGATAGTAAATTTTCTTTGAATGTCCAGTGAGTAGTGATTTTTTATTTAGATACCTTTTTATAATGGATGCGGTCTAATTGGTTTTTATTTTATTTTTTCAGTGATTATTTCACCAACTGGCAATAACGTGTGCTTCCAAAACAGTTCAGTATTTACAGATTTATGTATATACTACATTTTTAAGTACAGTGTGCTATTGTAATTTGTATTTTTTATCATAATTGTATGGAATAAAATAAATGGGTATACATTTCTATATTGGTTTTATTTATTCAACCGATTTCTACTATTGTAGTTACTCTACTATTGTAGTTTTGTTTATATATTTATTAGTCACAAAAATTAATTAAAAATCCAGCATTTTAGTGGATTTTGACAGGCTCAATTCATACATACATTAAAAATTTAAATGCGACGTGCCTATACATTTTCGATTTTCGTGAAAATAAATGTGACAGGTGTCTAGGGATTAGTAATAAAATACATTTCAATCATTTTTCGACATGTCTGCCTGTCCATCTGTTTTTTTTATTGCAGCACGACAAAGTGACTGTGCTATGCCTGATGGTAAGCATAGTACAATCCAAAAAACATCAGCAACCACCGAGATACAGATTATCCATCACTGGTCGCCGCTGTCATGCCGGCCTGTGTAAGTGTCTCTTCACGTTACGCTTGAAGGACCACATGTCATAAGAAGGAGGGAACACACTGGCCAGGGGATTGTTCCACAGTTTCACGATACGGCAAAGATATGACGTTGCGAACTTTTTAGTTCGTGCCCAGATACAATTTGCCGTAAAACTGTGGTTACGAAGGCCAGTGCGTTTGTCTGTTTGTATGAACAAGCATCACTGCCAAAGTACTGGGTTCCCAATAAAGCCACACCATGAAAATCTAGCATGTCTTCGAGAATAACTTAATCTTTGTTTCATTAAAATCAGTCCACTCTATCAAAAGTTATTGTAATTTTAATGATTTTTTTTTTCGAAATGTCTACGCTATTGACCCAGCAAGGTCTTAACAGCTTCACCGGACTAATAATTTTAATGACGATGCGGCTTTAGTACGAGAAAAAAGTAGATAAATAAGCATATGGACTTAATAAGTTTTGATGAGTTTATTAATCATTTATTATAATTTAGATAAAGTTCTAGGCCGAAGAAGTCACGGGCAAAGGTAGTTAACAATAACATAGCAAAATGGTAAGCTTAAGACCTCCATGAAAAAATACATATTGTGTACATTTTAACATGATCAATCAAATCAACGATGTTGGAGTCTAAGATAAGAACACACCTACTTGCAAACAAATATTTAAGTCGGATAGAAAAAAATAAAATTAAACTGAATATCATGTAAAATTTGGAATAAGAAAAGAAAACTTAGTGTTCAACTTAACACTTCAAATTGAATTTTTTTTCATATTTATTAAGGGAATTAATTCTATAAATTATTGCTGTAAGAACAAAACTAAATAACCACACAAAGTCCAAAGATCGTTAGAATAATTGTACTTTAGGAATAGCGGAAACGAGTACCACGATTAACTGTGAAAGTTATTGCTTAGTAGGTAGTTAGCATTTAGTACTTACTTGGTGTATTAAATTACTATGAATTACGCAGTAGGTATTTATTATTGTCTATTATAAGACAATGTATAAGTAAAAAATATTAAACACAATTTAATTAGATTAAACCCCGACGAATTAAAATGAACAGTAACTGTTTTAAAATAAAATTGACAACGAGGCAAGTATTTTAATGAATTCTATCGGTGTTTCTATTCAAAATGGTTTTAGAAATTTTTCTCTTACAAACATGACAATTTTCCTTGTATATAGATACAATGCATTTACGCATTAGATACAGAGTTCAATAGCTTTAATGCTGACAATATCAAATATCACGCAATATTGCAATTCTAGCTGAATAAGGAGAATTATACACGTGCCTGCCAGTTTTGGGCTAGATATATACTTATTTTTTACCTTGACATGGTTTTCTTTTGATACATAAAAGTGTAAGTGTTTACTGAGTATTTTTTAAGTAATATAATAAAAAAGTATAATATAATTTAAATTCAGACTTGCAACAAAATTAAGAAACTTGTTTTTACCGAAACAAAAATATAACTACAAATTCTGATAAAAGATCTAATTTATCGTAATAATGTTCTTATTTACAAACAAGTAGGTCATACCTTTTTTTTTATTTACGTGTGGTAATCTTTTATGGATACGCTACCCTCCCGAGGGAGAGAGTGGGTTATGTCCCACTCGCACGGACTAAAACCCCACGGTGTACCGACCGGCGCATGGTAGAGACAGTCAGGAATCGAACCTGCTGTCTTACCTGAAAAACTACTATAGAGAAACTACTGGGTACACGACCAGTCGCCTATCCTTGTCAGCCTCACCTGTGCATGAGGAGATAGGCCTCCCGACCCATCCCCTCAGAGGTTTGGCTACGGTGGTAAGAGCAGACGGGCATTTCAGCTCGCCCTTCCCCCTGCTCTTCTTTGGCGAAGAGGACCACTTCGCGGATCTACCTCCCGTGCCGTCTCCGCCGCCTCCTTCTACGAGATGACGACCTCGCAGCAGGAGGCCTCAGCAGTCCATACGTCCTCGCTATCGAACATGGCCGAAACCACGCCCGGCAGCGAGAGATCATCCCCTACTGCCGCAGCAAGGGCACGGCGCCGATCGTCCCACCCCGCACACTCTCTCTGAGCTTGTCCGTTTCAGCGCCGCACTCGTGCCATGCGGAGGTGGGCTCCCTACGCGATATCCGGTGCAGGTACCAGCCGAAGCATCCGTGCCCGGTCAGCACTTGCACCAGACGGTACATCAGGGAGCCCCGGCCCCTGGAGTTGGTCATACCTACGTAAAGAGCTTTGAAATAACATAAATACGAAGAGTTATTCCAGTGTTAATATACCAGGTGTACCGGAAAGTCATTACCGATTTTTCTAACAGATATCGCTAGGCTTAAGTATGAATGGTTTTCATCAAAGGGCAAACAGTTTTTTTGGGATGGCATCCATAAATTACCAGATAGATGGGCAAGATGTGTAGAATCAAATGGCCAATACTTTGAATAAATATTTTTTTTCTTTTCTTCAAAATTAGGTTGCTTTTTTTCAAAAAAACTGTTAATGGTTTCCGGTACACCTGGTACTATGACGCCAGAGTAATGTAACTGATTTTTATTTATTATTAATCGATTACACGTGCTCTTACTTTTTATATCGTGATGATTATTATAAAAGCAAAGCAAAATTTTTAAAGTGAACCATAATATACTAAAAATATAGCACTAAAAGATTTCGTCTGGTACTTTCCGTTAGATTTGACCTATCCTTCAGAAACAGTAGGTGGATATTTTCTGGATAAAAGATACCCCATTATCTATTTCTTTACTTCTGGCATTGTATGTAAAATTTCATGACGATCGCTTCACTAGTAGAGGCGTGAAATGGTAAAAAATAAACAAATTCCCTTTCGAATTTTGAATATTAGTAAGGATTCAGAACAAACAACTTAATAATAAAATTGTATTGTAATAATAAAAAAATAAAAATATAAGCTGTGATTTGTTACAGTCTGTGGACAAGTTCACAATAATTTCATCATACAAATATAATATATACTAAAAATACCAAGTTTTCATTCAATGTTTTATTGTGAAAAAAAACCAAGCGTAATCTCGTCTCCGAGTTAGGCTTAATAGATGTTATGGCAACGAATATTTGAGTATTAATATAACAATCATAAGCCAATAGGCCTGAGATAATTTTGTCCAATTATATCAGCGGGTAGCTTGCAGCTCTTCCATGACGTACTACGTATTTTGAACGGCCCAGCACCTAAAAGAGTCACTGTGAACAAAATAATCATAATAATTACTATTTAAATCGGAAACTCATAACAATAGCCTGTTAAGACGTGACGTGTCAACAAATTAATACTTTTGGAGTATTGAGAATATTTATAACGGTCGTACCAAATTTAAACGATTTAATGTAGAAAGACTAATTGATCAACATGTATTTGACATTTTTTACACGTTAATTAATTAATAATTGAAGCCAAACCACCAAATAATGAAATAACTATTGATAATTAGAGCAATGAATTAAAATTATTAAAGTAAGGCATTATAAGTATTGTCATAATTAATTAATATACACTATGATGATAATGATTCAATAAAAAGTATATAATGAGGAGATTCCCTATCGGGGAAAAGTTTTTTGACATAAATAAAGTAAGGAATCAAATCAAATAGGTTTCTTTAATATATTAGAGAAAAAAACATGAAATTAATAATAAATAAATGATATAAATAATAGTGTTAACTAATAATAAATTTTAATGAAATTATAGGTTCAGTACTGAAGATATACTAACAATAGCGCAACAATGGTTTGCTCTACTTTCATTTTTCGCTCGCATACACTCGTATAGAATATATAGAGACAGAAAGAAAGTCAAATAGAGTAGGTATAACGCTTTTCCTTTACGTGAAAATTTCTATTAGTCAACTCCTACCGCAAGATGGGTTTAGAGACTTAATTCCAAAATGTTCACAGATTTCAATATCTACGTACTTACTCTTGTGAGTAACTAAGTAAGCTTATAAAATTGTTGCTAATCTAAGTATAATCTTTTAGTTTGATACTTTACCCATCATTCCAGGTAATAGCGTAACGTTATGCTTTCCGTCGTCTAAAGTTAAAGGCCAATTGTCATGAATAGATGTGACTTTTAGGGTTGTACTTCTAACTTCTATTTCAAGCGTCAGACTGGCTCCTAGATACTTTATACCTGAAAACAATGAATAGTGATAAGCTTTTAGATGTTTGGTAATTAAAACATTTAAAATTTCCATACAAAATGGCGAACTCTGCTTATTTGTAACATCTATAAAATACGTAAACGGATGTGGTCGTATTGATGACGGACTGAAGCCGAATTAATCTGAATCACCGACGCGGTCATGACGGTTTATTTTCGTTTACTATTTACCGCTACTAAACAAAGTTTAATTTCGAAAACCCTATACTTTTAAATGGTAAGATGGAATGTAATGTTAAGGGTAACTCAGGAATATACCTCTGATTTTGAAGTTGGTAGCTTCGGGTGGTAACTGGGGTTTGTTGAATTCCAACCTATCCAAGTGTATACTAAGTCCTGCGTAACCAAAAACAAGCGCTTGTAGAAAGCCCCCCATGCCAGTGAAGAAATTCACAGCTCCGACTCCCGGTCGACGTAACTCACTCCACACCTGGAAATTGGGACCATAATATTTTTTCTGTTATAGATTTGGATTGGTTTTTGCGAGACCGTAGTCTCTTCTATATGTTACTTAGCTTTTTTTGGTGTATTAGCATGATTTGACACTATTTGCGCCTTTTAAGGCTACATATGTTGGTTTATAAAAAAATCAAAATATCTGCATCATCTGTTAATTTTTTTTATTGAAGCACGACAAAGTGACTGCACTGTGCCTGATGGTAAGCATAGTACAATCTAAAAACAGTAGCGACCACCGAGAGACAGATTATCCATCGTCGATGGTCGCTGTCATGCCGGCCATAATGACGAAAGTCACTCGGTACTGGATATGCACAGGCTAATCCCGAAACGCGACGCGCAAAAGCGAGTCACTATGACGGGCTTATTCGCCAAGTACATGATGGTTGCGACCCAGTCGGGCTGTAAAACCCTACCACCCCGCTATCGCCATTGCCTCGTTCGTTGATCAGCAGGGTGCACCATGTGCAGGTGAGGTTGGCTTGGGTGTCTCAAGTCTTAAAATGTTACTCGACACCCCTTACACCCCGATAATATGCCTTTAATTCTCGATTTACAATGACTGTTTCTTTCTTTCTTTAATTAAATTTTATTCTTTAATTTTATTTTTGGCCACCAAGGCCAAGGTTATTACTTCCAGATTATTACTGTCACTGTCCACTAGGTAATAATACTACAAGTGCCTTGTGTTAATATTAGTATTCCAACAAGATTGTGGTCCTTTTGTTAGAATTCGCCATAGACTTTTCGTAACATCTCAGAGTTCATGCTCCGTGGTATTGTTACCCATGCACTTCACTTTTATACAACAACCGCATTATATTACGTAAACCCAGTGGCGGATTTCCACAAAGGCCCAGGAGGCCCGGGCCTAGAGCGGCCAATATTATGGGCTGCCAATCGTGACAAAAAATTCACTGATGATAACAAAAACTAACTCAAAGTACGGAAATATTCTAAAGGCTCGCGCACGTTATGGTGGGCCACACTGTACAGCATCGTATAACATAAATCCAAAAAGTTGGCAAAAAAGTAAATTCATTATGTAATCATCATGTGCTGAGAAAGGGGTGGCTGCTACTTGCTACATGACCTGGAGCCTTTGGCGGGCGAGGCTGCAAATCTGCCACTGCGTAAACCACCACCGATATTACTAAATATAGGGTCAAATAACACAAGATTATGAAAAAATTACAAAATCCACTACATGTGTGGCATTTTACGTTTTTTTTTTTTTCGAAATGACTACGCTATTGACCCAGCAAGGTCTTAACAGCTTCACCGGACTACTAAGGCGAGCGCTTAAGGCACTCAGCCGATTTTATTTTGGCAACCAGCTCAAGGGTGCACGGCACACCTCAGCTTGGCTGTTGCCTGTTGCATGCAAAATCGCGACCTATCTTAGCTAACCTAGCTAACTATTTATATATGTATGAGTTGTTGAAACGTATATGTGTACCAAGCATACACGCCACAACAACTCCTCCATATATTTATTATCGGAAAATTGAGAGTTTTTCAGTTCGATAATGAAAAAAAAGTAAACCCTTCCACTTTCATGTGTAAGCGTGTAGACGTGCACGTGTGTGGGGGTGATCGTGTAGTGTTGTAGCAGTGATGTATATTTGTGTGTCAGCGTATCGCGCAAGCAACGCACTCAATGGCTCCCTACCGAGGGATCGAACCTAGGCTTGTGCCGCTGCCGTGGGAGGCCTAATCGGGTGCATTTTACGTAATATAGTTCGCTTATTGTGTACTATTAAAAATTGGATTCTGAGATGCCACAAAAATTCCTTGGAACTTTCTAACAAGCGGGTACCATCTTGTTAAAACATTCAAATTATCATAACACACTTGTTTAATTATTATCTATTAGACAATGACAATGACACTAATCATTTGGAAGATTGGTTGCCAAAATTGAAGTAATATAATAAAATTGAATATTGCAAAAATTGGTAAGTGTAACTCTTTCTTTGGCGGCAGATCAACACATACATATAATTAAGTAAAAATCAAGTTAAAAATAAAATAGTACCTTGAATGGTTCCCTAACGTAATTTTGATAGCTTTCATTAAATGTCAACGCTGCTTTTAAGTTATCACCCAGGTGCAAATGGCCGATAGAATGCATACTCAAAGTCATTGCCGGACCATTCTTCCTTGTAACTGATTCGTAATATGATAAATCGTTTGCTCTTGTTGACCTGAAAAACGTCAGCTTATTTTAACTAAATAGGATTTGATTTCTTTTTTAACTACTTTAAGACCGACTTGCACCAAAACTTTTTTTTTTTAATTTGAAGGGAATTTAAGACTATTGCACACATAGATATAACTTTGTAATGCAAAATTTATATTACTTTACCTTAGGTATCGTTATTAATTGGATAAAATAAACATACAATGCTTAAAATTTGTTACAAATTATAGTAATACATTTCAAGTATGTACTTTTATAGCTTCATTGTTAAAGTAAAAATGTGAATTAGTAAATACGATATACTTCACATAATGGTGGACACAACTTGCTATATTTTATTTTTTAGATTATTATCCAGCTACTATTTCTAATACTTTTATGTACACTTTTATAAGGTTTAGAAACGCAATCCTACTCACACATTCATTTTATATTGTAAAGGAAATCCGAGCAACACAGCATCAGCCTGCTTGATCATTTCCCCTCGTTTATACCCCTGAAACTGTGGATGGTAATCTAGAACTTCGTCGTAGGGTAAAGCCAAACTCCAAGCTATGTCGGCCCAGTGATCTGGATCTTTTGCCATGTAGTAAGACTTACATAGGCACGATACATATCTGAAAGAAGATATAGAAGATTAACATCTGCTGAGGTTATGGGCAAACGTCAAAACCTATAAAGTTTAAGAAAACGTATACATGTTCTGGTGAGTATAGATTAGTTGATCTTTTAAAGCGGCAAACTAAACTGAAGCATGTTGGTCGCAAGCCAGTTAATTATTCATCTCTAGTACCCCACTTTGTTACTGGATATTCTTTATCTGATTCCGAAACGCCACAAATTTAAGCGTATCAATAATCATATTTACTAATGTTGCACTTGGTGTACAGTAGCCCCAATTCAATCAGAGAAAGATAAAGTATCCTACTACCACCAAAAGGGATGACATTTTATAGGAAAATGCAGGAAATAAAAGACTGAAATGTGCCAAAAGAAAAAGAATATAATAAAAAATTATAGATGTGTCGTATGGTGTAAAACAAAAAATATTAACCAATCAATTTTTATAAATATGAGAAATAGACAAAAACTTTACTCACTGAGCTAAATATAAAGAATAGCCAGCAATCACATTAGTGAAAACCGAATTTGAAATATTGCTGTGATCTTCATCTGGACCCATTACATCTGCGGATATTAAAGAAGTAATTATTAATATTGATACTCAAACTACCTCCCAAAGAGAGAGACAGAGACGTATCTGTTGTAATGCTGTAATATAATACTACAAAAAATTTAGAGCTATACATATCCAATATCCATATATCGGAACCTAAAAAAAATGGTGCTTTTAGGATTTCTTGTTCATTACTTAGCTACTGTTACCACAATAATCAAAAAACCAGTTCTCGCAAAAAACCGTACTTCGCTAAAGGTGCAAAGGTCAGTAGGACTTTTCTACTTTACCCTGATCTATTTGATCTGATCTATGTTTAAGGAGAGCTATTTTTCCTTGCGATGACAGCATATATATCTTTATTTTAGAAAATAATACTATCAATTCAAATTATAAACAAAATATATGTTACTTATTCGTCAGATACTTTACGGGTATCATTAGGAAATTAGGAAAACTAAAACTCTAAACAATTTGGAACTTAAAAATAAAAAAAAACACTACACGTGGATGTCTTACACCAGCACACCATATTTATTAAACTGATTTGAACAAACATATTAGATTAGAAAGCCCAAATAAACTTACTGTTTACGTCGTATAAGCCGGTATTGAAATTGATGATCGCCCGAGACGCCCAAAAATCTGCGATATTTGTAACGATTGAACAACCGCCTTGCTAGAACAAAATAGTTAATATGATGGAATAATCATCTATATATAAAGAGGCACAGGTAAAACAGTTTACATTTTGAAGGGAGCCTTCTTATGGGAGGGTTTTGGAATTCTGATCCGCAACCCTTTGTACGACGAAAAGTAGTTGGGATAAACACTGTGTCGGGTAGAGTAAGATCAAGGTCTCGCTTACCTTCGGGCACTAAAGGACAGTGAGACATATGCTTTTCTCGCTTTCTTTTTGAAGGTTTTATTTCTACCACATATAAACTATATACACACATGTTTAATAGTAACAGTAAAAAAATAATTAATAATGGTCGAATATGGATCACTACACAACTAATAGTATAATTTAAAGCGATAACAGCTCAGTGATTAGCGTATTCGAACACTGCTTCAATCATCATATGTTCGAATCCTTGCGAATAAACCGAAGCCTTAGGTGAAAAAAACAATGTGGTGAAAACAAAATCATAGCGTGGTGATGAGCTCTTTTTAACTAAGAGTTAAGTTTGTCTTGCTAGCTACCTAGCCTGCTAGTTATGTGTTCCGACAGCTACACTTTACAGTCATTCTCTCCAGGTTTTACCTGTTTACCATCTTTGATTATGTCATCATTTATATCAAGTGAGTTTGGGGCTATAAAGTGAACAAAAAAAAAAACTTAACAAACGTAATAATTTATCAACTCAAATACGACACAATGAGACTTGAAAGTCACAAAGTCTGACATTTACTGATCAGATCATAAATCCAAATAGCAGTACAATAAACTCTTTACAATCCTCAAATGGAGTTGCTAAGAAATAAATAGTACTATCCGCCAGCGGGTTTCACTTACCATTAACCAATCTTCATCTCTGGTCATAGCTAAATACTGCCGAGCTGCATACGATATACAACCAGATATATGTTGTTCAAATATTGCAACATCAGGACAACAGGGTTGGGTAGCTTCTACACCAGTGTAAGCACTCTCCCATGGAAATCTATAAACAAAGACATTCTCTTTAAGGTTTAAATAATTTTAAATGTACGCTATAGAGAACACATCACGTATTCAGAGACACGTTTGGCATGGTCTTAGGCATGTTATCATCAGCATGTAAAAGAAACACTGCAGGGCCATAGGCCTCTTCTCCAAGGAAAATATAGACATATTAAGACGTATTGACCATTTCAAACTCGGAGAAATCCAGAGTTTCATATTTTTCCACATACGAAAGTAGTACAAGAACATTTCTCAGGTTCAGGTTTCGATGTTTTTCTTCACTACCCGCCGATAGTGTAACCAATTTAAATTTGTAAATGTACGCGAATTCCCAAAAATTAATTAGTAAATGCAAGGGTTCGAGCCTGCGGACATCGGATTGATATTTCACCGATGACACCACTCGACCACCACTACTTTGTAAAATATGTAGCATTTCTCAAATCATAACATACCATAACAACTAATGTAAAGTATGAATGTTACACAAGGAATTTAAAAGAATATAAAAAAAAATATCGTCACTATCTCAATTAAAATTTCACAACGAAGATAATAACCAAAGAAACCACTAAATTCATCAAATCATTAGTAATGGTGGCCGAATCAATCATTTTGATGAGTGTAATATTACGTTATGTCCAATTTATTGAATTTCGGACGCACTTGCAATTTAAGTACATTATCTTCTTATCTTCTTCTTTTGTAGTACCATCTTGTAGAAAATTGCTACATTACGATTTTTTACACAGCATTTAGATACGCTAATAACCTTCCTCGTTAGTTGGATATTCATAGAACTCACCAATATGACAACGCTCTGTAGTAGGAAAGCTTAAAAGAAATGTAAAGTAACACAAGGCCACAAAATACCTGTATCCCTTATGCCCTGTTGCTTTCGCTAGTTCGGCAGCTACGTAAGCGGTATCAAGCCTGTATTGAAGTAACTTTTTTCCATACTGGGGATATAATAGTAGAATATTTGGAAACATCCAAATTTCAGTATCCCAAAAATTATGACCTGAAATAGTTAAATTACTTGGAAGTATTTGCTCGCTTGTTTATCTTTACGATGTATATTAGCCATATTTCATTATTCGGCATTTTAAAATTTAACTTTATTATAGTTCCACGCTATGAAGGCTATTTTGACATTTGTCCACTCATGATGTTCCGCATGAATTAATAACTAGTTATGGAGGTGCAATTTGATGTTCTTTATTGTCAACTAGCTGAACTATGCAACTTCGTCTGCACCAAAGTGGTTATCACTGTATCTTCACTTGGTTATCAATTGCATTTTTAAACGCGAAAATTTAATAAAACGGATACCCGATTGCAGCCACAACTATCGTTTCCAATTGTGAATTTAAACAATCGACGGACTCACTCAAACATATACCCAGATTATATGTGTTTTTTTTTTAAATATAAGCCTAGAACCCGTTCGTAGCATCATCTACCAGGTTCAATTAAGATAAAAACTAGCCTACATAAAACTAAATAAATATCTCTACCACTTTATCATAACTATCTTTAACTTGTATTAAAACCTTTTTATATTCCATTGCATTGAAGAAAAATATATGAACAACGTGTCGAAGCGTCAAACATCGCGTCGAAGCGTAAACTGTCACTTGCTTGTAACTATTGTCTAAGAGTTAGAAACTATTGCGAAAACAAATTTTAAATATATTTCCAATATATTCTTATAAATAATCTCTATACCACTCACAACATAGTGCCTATCACCTTTTGGTAATTTATCTATGTTGATATGTTTCTATTGTAGATTATTCTACGTTGTAACACTGCATATTTGGCATTAACTTTATAACGTGTATTTGTCACACTTGATATTGGCGATATTGCCTGTATGTAGGCAGAGGTCATACCGGAAAGAATCCATCAAGCCAGCTTTATATATTATATTCATCCGAACTACATCCCAGCTACCTGGTTGCCGGAAAACGTTGCGTTTATTTGTGCATATCGTACCTTTACAGACAAAAATATTGATTTTTAAATAATTTTAGAATTATTTTAGCTAACTTTGAAACTTTATGAAAATGGAATTATTATTGAAAGAAATTATTATTAATATATACAATAATGTGCTTGATGCTATTTTTTGGAAGTAAAAATAAAAGTAATTTTAAACCATGTTGAAATATCAGTAATTTTATCATAACTATATTTAGATATAAGTAAGTACAAATTTCATCTTTCAGAATAATTCAGTTATTTACTCAATATTTGGACCGATTTATTGCTATAAAAATAATAACTTAGCTATGGCTATAGCTTAGTGCAGTACTGGCTGCACGATAAAGATAGCTATAATTGTGGCATCGTATGTTATCGACGCATATATTTAAGATGGTATCAGTCCCAGGTCATACGTTTACGTTTATCGTTGTTTATTGTATATGGTGAAATCTTAATATCAATAATGTTTAATAAAATGACATTTGCTCTTTGCTATGGATAAAAATACTTGGTTTGAAATTTATTCTTTTTATTTATAAAATATATGAGCGGGCATACGATTGTTTATAAAAAATGTGTCTGACTGTGATAAATTCATGTTTTTAATTGCGTTTAAAAGTTACTGAAAAAAAAATGATCCTAAATTTATTCATAAATCAAAATTAATTGAATCAAAATGCGCATTAAAAATACAACGATAACCAACTACCAGGTGTCCTAAATTCTGTCTATTGATATTTTGATAATTTGTGTAGGTGGTAGTACCACGCTGAAGCTGTAACTGGTTTCAGCATGAATGGGTTGTCTCGTTCGGGCTAATACCACCCTCTCACAGAAAACTGACGTGAAATGACATTGCTTGCATTGTAGTGTTTTCTTCGCTCAGTGAGAACGCGCGAGACCAACCTCTCTTCCACTTTTCTCCTTTCTCTTCCCTTACCAACCCCCTCCCCCATATACAGGTTGGCAAAGCACTTGCGACACCCCTGGTTTTGCTAGTGTCTATAGACGGTGGTGATCACTTAACATCACGTGACTCACCTGTTCGTTTGCCTTCTATAATACAAAAAAATATATATTGATATATTAAAGAACCAGGTATCCTAAAATTTTTATTTGTCGTTATCCTGAAGAACCCTTTGTGTTTTATGGGACAAACAGTATCCTAAATGTAGCCTTGTAATATCAGTTATCACTATGTTAAGTTTCGTTAAAATTGGTTCAGTACTTTCAGAGCAATACGGGTTTAGATCCTACACTTTAATCCTTTATCCTGGAAAACCCCTTGCGTTTTCTGGGATGCGTGTTCATAGGGACAGACAGACAGACAAAAATTGTAAAAAGATGATTTTTGACTTCTATATTAATAAAATAGTCTACCCTGATTAAAATTTTCAAAAAATATTTAATGTACAGATTTCGACTTGTTACAGTTTTATTATAGTATAGATGATGACGTATAAAAATTTATACACTAGATAAATTTAACACACAATGAATATAGTTCTATAATTTATAAAACTGTATACTATATATGTGTCTACCTGGGCGACCGAGCCCAGCTCGGTTCTTTAAAAACCATTTTTAAATTAAAATAAACTATTGGTTTGCCTCACAAAATTAGCATTTTTTCAAAAAAAAAAAATAAAATAAAAAAAAATATCCCTCTCACAATTATAATAATAAAATTGTTTACTTAATTAAAATAAATTGTTAGGTTTGTCTTACAAAATTATCATTTTTTTTTCACAAAAAAAAAACTACGTACACTCGGATTTGAACTGGGGTTACACGGATTTTCGAAGCAACCAATTTCCATCTGGGCTATTTTTGTTTTGACAGCGATGGCGAAA
This sequence comes from Antheraea mylitta, assembly GCA_014332785.1. Taxonomy (NCBI): domain Eukaryota; kingdom Metazoa; phylum Arthropoda; class Insecta; order Lepidoptera; family Saturniidae; genus Antheraea; species Antheraea mylitta. The sequence continues at coordinate 16,257,328 of JACEII010000008.1, read as the reverse complement.
TTTTAGTTAAAAAAGTTTTCTATTAATAAAATCTAGCTAGATCGATTTATCGTCCCCGAAACTACCTACATACTAAGTATCACGGAAATAGATGACGCCGTTTCCGAGATCCTGAATATATACAAATATAAAAATATACAAGAATTGCTCGTTTAAAGGTCTTAGATTAGATAGATAGATATAATACTATCCCGCTAACAAATATTTTCACTAAATAAAAAGCTGTGCTATTTGAGAAAAAACCTTAGTGAATTATAATGATTAGTATATTTATTTACGACACACCTCGGCTTTTCAGTTTTTGGAAGTTTGAAATTATATATTTTTATCCTTTATATATGATTATACATAGCATCACTGGCCAGCAGAACTACCACCTCTTGCAAACTCGGGGCAATACTTAATGAATTATATTTTAGTCGAAAATAAATCGATATTTCACGTCACGATGGTAATGTGTCGAAACGGCCATCACAACCTGCCGCTACTATAATCACGTTTTAAATAATCAAATAATTTTAATCGCCACATTTCATGATTACCTTCATAATCTTCGAAAGTGCCTCCTCGAGCGAGTCCGGTTGGACTTAAACCAAAAAACCGATCTGGAGTTTGGTATGATTCTTCAGACGGCAACGAACTTAGGAAGTAATACCAGATACCATAGACTACCTTCGCCTTTATAAAATCAAAATTTCAATATTATCATACTCTACAAAAGCAGTAAGTACAATGAACTTTCATAATAGTAATCTAAATTCTTTTACGTCTTACAATGATTTTAGTAACATTACTTATTTTCCAATATATTGACCAATATGGTATAGATCACATGTGTATTTAAATACATATTATCACAAAACACCAACAGGACCACGTATTGTATTTGACACGTCGGAAAAAAGATCTATTCGTTCGACTACAATTGGCTTGCCTCAGTATTGTAAAGCATTTTTTTCATTACATACTGGAATGACTACGCTACACAAACATTAACGCTATACAAAACCAAACTTAGCAGACTATCTTCCCCGATTAGGCCTCCCACGGCAGCGGCTCAAGCCTAGGTTCGATCCCTCGGTAGGGAGCCCTTGAGTGCGTTGCTTGCGCGATACGGTGACACACAAATATACATCACTGCTACAACACTACACGATCACCCCCACTCACGTGCACGCCTACACGCTTACACATGAAAGTGGAAGGGTTTACTTTTTTTCCCTTATCGAACTGAAAAACTCTCAATTTTCCGATAATAAATATATGGAGGAGTTATTGAGGCGTGTATGCTTGGTACACATATACGTTTCAACAACTCATACACATATGAATAGTTAGCTAGGTTAGCTAAGATAGGTCGCGATTTTGCATGCAACAGGCAACAGCCAAGCCGAGGTGTGCCGTGCACCCTTGAGCTGGTTGCCATAATAAAATCGGCTGAGTGCCTTAAGCGCTCGCCTTAGTAGTCCGGTGAAGCTGTTAAGACCTTGCTGGGTCAATAGCGTAGACATTTCGAAAAAAAAAGCAGACTATCTCAGTCTTCTCCTCGGCTCTTTCTCGGACTGACTACGCTATTGACCAAGGTCTTAACAGCTTCACCGGACTGCGTTCTCCCCGACGTGCCAAGTGACAAGTAGGGTACTGTATTATATTCACTGATTGGCGATGATTAAATAATATCTTCTTAAATAAACCAGGGAAAAGCTATAAGAAAGTAAACAATTAATTAAGCTGAATTTTACTAACCAACTTTAAATTCCCTTCGATATCAATTCCACCTTTCTTATATAACTGTTGCCACTGCTCCACATGTTTATCGTACAATTCTTCACCGTCCTCCTGCAATACTGTCCATACAAGTAACCTCAACAGAACACAAATTACATGAATCTTATCATTATTATTTTAATATCTTTACCGTAAATACATAGACACTAGGTTCGCAATTTCAGTCGTGTTTTATTTTTTCCAATTTTGGTCGAGCTAAACGGTCCATCTGTTTTATATAGCTATATAGCTAGGAGTCGTGGCGTGATATTAAATAGCTTATATAACCTTCCTAGATAAATATAAATATTATGTGGGCTTGAAATCACAAAGCCTTTCCTCGAGAAGAGACTTCTATCCAACCATAGCCAGTTTTCAAAATGCAACGGCATAATAAGGCAACGTTTTAAGAAATATTTGGTAACCAACCTTTGAGCAGTTCTTTTTTAGCTACAGTATAATTTTTATCCACAGTCATTGCAAATGTAAACACTCTAGAGCCGTGCTGTGGCACCACTACATGATCCGGCACTGATGTCCAAAACGCGCATACATCTACCGGTAACGGTTGGTAAGTAAGGTCTTCTGATTCTTTGGTCTGTCCGCATGAATTCCATATAGTTCGACCTTCAACGATCTCGGGGATTGGTTCATGGAAATCTATGTCGTTGCTGGTCGGTCCGGGGTTGTGATTGAGGGCTATCCAGATTTCATGATGAATGAAGTTGGGATCTGGAAATTTATAAATATAATTTTAAAAATACTGTCGTACTTTGTTGGAAGAATCCATTGTTATCTCAGTGCCGAAGGCGTAAATGAAGAAAAGGATAATACTATTCATGTTTTAATTACTATTACTGTTACAAATAAGTTTAAATCATGATTGAATACCATACAATAATATATTACTGTTTTCTACTTCGCTAGTTCGACTGTAGGTTAAATGAGTGAAATGTAATTGATTTTATAATTATATACAACAAGAGATTATTCTACTGTACGAAGTCGTCTTAATCATTTCTTTTTTTTTTCATAATAATTTTATAATGACAATGTCATTGAATACTCTCAACCTTGTTTACTTGATAAGCAAATTATTATGAATCTACTAGGATTACTACGTAGGTGTTAAATATTGCAGACATTTTCCTTAACGATAGTTTATTACCTAAGAATAGCTAAGAGCCACTTAATTACGTCATCACTTTGATGACAACCTGGCAACTAACCAAGTAAAATTCACATAAACTTCAATCAGCGTAGTTGATACTGACTTCATGTAGTCGATGTAAATACTGGTTGCATTTACAGGCATTATCACCAACTTGTTTTATAGCTTATATAGATTACCGTATATTATTTTTATTACGACGATTTTGAAAATGGATTAAAATTTGACGGAATACATTGTACATTTATTAATAGCCGATTCGGTTGAGTGTCTTACGCGTTTGAAACCAAACCTGGTGGAACTTTTTAAGCCCTTCAAGCCAACAGCGTATAGTTAGTTGCAAAAACAAGACAACTTAAATGTATGATGAACACTCATTCTTACATTTAGCGTGTTCGGACAACGCGTGGACCGATGTAGGTTCGAATCTTTGTGAACGAGCCGTAGCTTTCGTTGAAGGATAAGAAGTCATAGCATATTTTTTCTAAACCCACCTAACTAGCTACCATTCTCACGTTGTAATTGGTTGCCAAGCATCTATGAATATATTACGATAGCTGCACTTGGCCGATAGTCTCCCTCTACATTGCATTTGAAATAGAATGTTTCTTGTAATTCTTAACTTATACATTTAGAATGAACACTTTTAGAATAACATTCGCAGTTTTTTTGGACATGAAGTTATATGTAGGTATCATTAAGAGTTAAAAATGTATTATATTTTGAGTTTCTTTTTAAATTGGTTTACATTGTTCTCTAACAATCAAAGAATACATTTTATTTTATGAACAAAATTAAAATCCCAAGTAGATAAACATTTCTCTTCTTAGGCATCGCTAAATAGATTATAAGTGTTATAAATATTGTAGTGTTAAAACTTACCATTATGCGTTTTGGAGACAACTTGAATCTGGTTTATGATGGCTCTTGTATAGTAGCGATGAGCGTAAACTCTGTGCGTGACAATCGACCTATCTCTGTCAACTCTGACCCTAAATACGCCCTCTTTAGTATCCAAACTATACACTGGACTGTTCGGTTGGTGCGTAAGGGTAGAATTCAACCTTATGTTTGCCCAATTGGGTATTCTCGCGCGGTGACTTAGTCCTCTATGCCCGTTGTACAAACCATTGAGGTAAACAGTGTCGCTGAAGACAGTGGCAGCTACGTGACCATTACCGATTGAAGGCATGAAACGATCATTGGATGGAAGACTGGAAACAAGTGCTGAATAAATAATAATAACACAATGATTCCAAATTAGGAAATGTTTTGAGAGCGTCATCGAATAGCGGTAATATCTGAATCCAGAACACGGAGATCTATAAAACACATAAATTATAATCAAGCTTGGAAATTGAATTCAAAAATAAAGTTTATATTTATTACTGTTTGTTGCGATAGTAATATAGTACACAATAGGATAACTAGAACTACAATTCTATCGTACATCATAGGAGTTTAGCGGATACTATTTGGAGTTATTGGAATGGCACAGGTATGGGAGTTTTTGACGTTGGTATACTACAACGTACGACAAGCAATCGTAGCTTCATAATGCAGTAATCAAAGTAACATAATACAGTATAATTCACAGTTAAATATATTTTATGGATTAAACGCCGACATTAAATGTTACAAATTGCTTGAATAGAAGTTTGCTATTAAAATGTATCAGGCGTAGGTTTATTCAGTACTTTTTTAGTCTTAATTTATTTATTCCAATTTTTAGTTTTTTTTTTTCTATTTAAATATATATTATCTTTATAATTTTAAATTTATATGTACAAATAAAGATTCTAATTCACATAGCTATTACGAATACTGTTTATCGTTAAACATAGAAATCAATATTTATATACACGGACGAAATAAAACCAAGAACAAATCAAAATACAAACCAAGAAATGTTATTTTGAAATATAGTAGAAACATTTCTGATTATAATTCTATTGCCGTTCGAATAAGATCAATTCGGGAAATAAACAAGTTCTAACCAACTGAACTATCACGACTTACTCTAAGCATTGTAAGCATTATACTTGTAAGTTATCAGTCGGTCATCGAACCCTTTTATTAACTTCACATTAATTCTATCATAACAAAACATGTTTATGTCTACAGATTTATATTATCTAAGCATACTATTAGTAACAAAAATAAAAACAAAATTAATAAGCGATTACAAAGTAAAGTAAAAATTATATATGTCAATAAATTATTTAAAATTAAAAGTGTGATTGTGAGTTTGTTTATTACGCATTCAGTCCTCACTACTCAACCGATCATAGTTATATTTTGCATACACGTAGTCAGAAGTACATAAAAGTACATAGAGTATATTTCATTTCGAAAAAAAGTACTCTTTCCGAGAAATCTGCAGTCTACATAAACTCCAGCAAAGCCGGGAGTAAAAGCTAGTAATAAATTAAATAAATTGAGCCGTCACGGGACATCTGGCAGATGTGAATCACATGTGTAACATAATGACACTGTAAACACTATAGGTATGAGAGCTCAGTCGGGCAAGAGAAACTGCGCATGTCATCGCGTCGCCACGTCTCACACACATCGTTACGCCAACTATCTAGTTTACCCTAGCCTATAAATGTTTCACGTCAAAATCTACGATTATTTATAATTTTACGAGGTTAATTTAATTTGTTTCAAAGAATAATCTATTACATTACCTATAAATTAACTGTATGTCTGTTGTCCGATGAATACAGTACACTGGATTATATCGAGTTATAAAATAATATATAAATTACGATAACAATACTTAGAAATGATTATTTTTCGTTATGTTCAACAATCAATTGAAACATTCATATTTCTGATATATGCTAAAAAGGGTCAGTGTATGCTATCAAATTACTTATCATTGTCGGTTCACGGTAACTGGGACATTTTCCCAATCAGTGGTGACACAACAATACTTTTTTACTGTGCCTCTTTGCAAAATAATAAATTGTTTTAATAATCCATTATTTTGCAAAGAGGTTTTTCTACAATACTCACTAAACCTTATTATGGTCTGTAGTCTGAGATAAAAAAATTCTAAGTACAGATTCCTAATATTAGTCATTCCTTAATTCTGTTCCATAATATATAGTATCTACTCCCCTTTGGTGATTTACCTATGGTGGCATGTGCTACTTTAGATCATTCTACGTTGTAACACAGAACATTTTGCCAAATGTTTAAGTTTAAAACATGTATTTAACACACTTGACACTGGCGGAACGGATTAATGTACTTAGTAATTTATATTATTAAAAAAATGTATTTTAATATTTTATGTCTCGTCTAATTGTTTCAACCCGTGCTTGAAATCCGAATATAATAAGGAGTATTGAGTATCGAACAAATACTGTAGATTTTAGACGCAAGGAGCGTATAGTTTGACGAATAATAAAAAGCGTCGGATTCGTCGATGGTGTGTTAAAAAAAGACCATTTTCAATTTTTTTTATTTGTAACATTGCTAAATGAAGTACCTACAAAAGAAAATAAAACAAATCAATTGACAAATAGAGGAGAAAAAGAAACACGACAGATTTAATTTATTAATGAAACTCATCTATGAACATTTTTATTGTTTTGCTGTTTTGTTGCTTTAAGATTAATAAATAACACCGTATAAACCGTAATTTTTAGAAAGTATAATCTATCAATTACCTGAAAGCCACAAATATACGTGGATCTGTGCTGACGTCTTCTGTCTCTTCGTGCACGTCGCTTGTTACACTGGCACGGCCTCCCTTAGTGGCCAACGCAATGACCACCGCGGCGGCCAACCCTAGCAGCCCTACCATCGCCGCTACTTGCTTATTCTTCGCCAAAAAATACCACATCCAAGCGAAATTGTTCTTTTCACGACACACGAAAAACGAATTTTGAATATTTGAATATCGAAAATAAAATGTGAATAACTTTTATATTTCAATATGGAATACTTATTAGCAAATTACGAGAGTTGAGTGGAGATAAAATTAATATTGTAGGTACAAAATCGGTCACCCGTGCGTCCTTTCCAGCGTTTACGTTCAGATTACTCAGTCCGCGACCAACATGACACACTATATTGTCAATTAACAATGATAATAACGCACTTTTAGGGTCGTCTCATTTCGTCTAATAGCTTATCACTCGCGGGAAAAACCTACTGTATATCTTCGTCTATAGCTCTGTTAGATTATGTTAACAATTAAAATTTATAATTCATAACCCTGTATATCAATACACATTATAAAACAAAGTCCTTTGCCACGACTGTAATAGTCCGGTGAAGCTGTTAAGACTTTGCTAGGTAAATAGCGTAATCATATCGAAAAAAAATGCCACGACTGTATCTGTTCGCGATAAACTCAAAATTTACTAAACGGATTTTCTTACGGTTATAACCAGTACATGAAGTTTTTTTTTCAAACTGACTACGCTATTGACTTAGCAAGGTCTTAATAGCTTCACCGGACTACAGTACATGAAGTGATTCACGAAGAAAGTTTAAGTATATAATTTGTCAAGTTTCTTTTAAATATCAGAGCGGGTCAACGTCGGCCGGCTCCGCTGGCTCTTCAATAAAAATTTACATACAGAATACAGTAAAAAATAAGATTCAGATAAAGCTACTTTATACCTAACAATTATTAGCACACGTTTATTGGGGTTGTTGTTTTATCTCTATTAAATACTAGCTTCTGCACGCGACTTCGTTCACGTGGAATAGATACTTTAGACTAACCCTAACACGCAGCGGAAGTTCTCAAGAGGAAAAAATACCCGATTTTTAAACATTCTTCATTGGTGCTCCGATCCTGTTGGTTTTAGCGTGATGATATATATAACCCACCTCGATAAATGAGTTATATAACATTGAAATAATATTTCAAATCGGACCAGTAGTTCCTAAGATTACCCCCTACAATGTCACAAGCTCACAAACTTTACCTCTTTATAATATTAGTATAGATATGTATCTTAGCTATTAGGTATAAGTATCTTTTTTTACAACTTAGCCCTTAAAACCCCTTTGCCAATTTTGCTTAATTGTCGTGAAATATTATAGTGGGCGTTACTTTGCACTTCCGCCTGGAAGCAATTGGCCGCTGGCACGTCTCACATTAACAAAGCATGTTTGACTTCATTTATTATTATTTTTACTAGTTACTACTTTCACATTTAACCTTTACAGGTATACGTCGCGCAAATAAAATCAAAGGTTTTTATTGCAATGAGACGTGGCAGCGGCTATTGCAACTCCAGGCGGATTTGCAAAGTAACGCCCACTATAAGTATTGACTTCCGCAAAGTAACGCCTTCTTCAAACAAATTGATTCTCATAGTAATGAGTAATGATGTGTAACCTGGATAATAATTCAAAAAATCCTTTATCTGGTACCTAGTAAAAGTGTTATCAAAATTGAACAACGGTTTTAAAGATTTGACCGGCCAAATAACAGACACTGGGATAATAATTTGCATTATTATAGGCTTCCAGTAAGGATGTTTTTTCCGATGACCACATACATACATACATACATACATATATGAATAGTTAGCTAGGTTAGCTAAGATAGGTCGCGATTTTGCATGCGACAGGCAACAGCCAAGCCGAGGTGTGCCGTGCACCCTTGAGCTGGTTGCCAAAATAAAATCGGCTGAGTGCCTTAAGCGCTCGCCTTAGTAGTCCGGTGAAGCTGTTAAGACCTTGCTGGGTAAATAGCGTAAACATTTCTAATGCTTTTTGATATGAAACATCTATAGGCGGAGGGTAAACCTGATTGTTGACGTGGCGAAGCAAAGCACGAACTTTGCACTATTAACTAAATACTCAAACACAGCTACAACTCTATCTGTATAAACATAACATGCAAACTGTTTTCTCGATCTGCGACCATTAATTCTACTAATGTTATGCAGCACGCGCCGACGACCTAGCACCCTTTGATAAATGCCGTCAAAAACACCGCGCATGCCCCTAGTTGAATTTATGTATTTTGTATTTAATGAAAATGAATATTCATGTAATAAAATAAATAAACAGTCATTCTTTTTTGAAACTAATTAGTAATGCTTTATCTTTTCATTATGCCATAGTTGATTCCTGTCGTAATCTGTTTTTGTATGCTTATAACTTATACAAAACAATTTCGATGTTTCACATCTGCCGGGCGTCCCGTGACGGCTCGATTTTTTTTAGCCCGTTTGGCTAGCTACGCCTCGTGAACGTGAGTTGAACGTCTGTTGAGAAGCACTTGTTGATGTGTTTCGACAGCTACACTTGAGAGACAATCCTTCTAGATTTAGCGTGTTTACCCTCTTAGACCACAATGTCACTTAACATGAATCCTATAATCATATAATGTGTAAAATAAATGATTGATTACTTTATTGCATCTTATTATATTGATATTAATTAGTATTAATTTCATACTAAGAATGTAGACACGAGCACATTTTGTCCGACACATAAAAACAATAAGAAACGAATAGACAGGTCGTCACCTCCTACATATTAAATATCGTAATTGCAAATGACAAAGTTCATAATTCTGCGAAATTAAAATTTCAAATAAACAAATCTTCCAAAGATATTTGTTTAAAAGTTTTATATTGGTTATTTTAGTTGATTGTATGTGCGTATTTGACTTAACGATGATCTATACTAATATTATAAAGAGGTAAAGTTTATGAGTTTGTGACGTTGTAGGGAGTAATCTCAGGAACTATTGGTCCGACTTGAAAAACGCTTTCAGTGTTATATAACTCATTTATTGATAAAGGTTATTGACTATGTATATATATAGTATCATGCTAAGATCAATAGGAGCGAAGAACCAATGAAAAATGTATCAAAATCGGGATATATAAAGCTTCCTTTTCTAATTTTATACATTGTGCGTTTGAATGCAACTTAAATGACGATATTATCTACGACCTTAAACATGCTAAACCCAAATGAGGATTGACAGGTTCTAAAACTTAAATAAAGCTGTCGGAATATACTTGTAAATGATTAGGTAGAGCCACGCTGAAGCTATTATTGGCTTCATCATGAATGGGTCGGCTCGTCCGGGGTAGCACCACCCTCTCACAGAAAATCGACGTGAAGTAACAGTGCTTACATTGATGCGTTTCGTTCGGTCGGTGAGAGCGCCGGAGATCCATCTCCCCTCCCCTTCCCTCTCCTCTCCTCTCCCTTCCCCTCTGCCTTTCTCTCCACTCGCCCAAACATAGGCTGGCAACGCACTTGCGACTCCCCTGGGGTTGCTAGTGTCTATGGACGGCGGTGATTGCTTAACAACGGATGACCCGCCTTTTCGTTCGCCACCTATATGATTTAAAAAAAAGAAGAGATTTCCATTAAGTTGTATTATAAACTTTTGTAAAGTAGTTACAGTCGATCTCAAGAATTTTTGTCCTGATTTTTCCTACAAAAAATCCTTTTTTATGTTAAAAAAATATCCCTCCAAATATTTGAAGTAGTTGTTAAAACGATAAAAAATTTGTTTACTTCTGTGGGAACCCTAAGGCTAGAGAAGTGTGACTCAGTTACCACGTCCTGAATGCACTTAGCCTAAGGACCCACGTTTTAAAAACCATATGTATTATTGAGGTACTTCGTTATAAAACAATCTGAACCTGGAGGTCAACGGCCGCACATAATTAGACACTTCGTCATCGCAACCCACACGTTTATTTCTAATTTCATAAAAATGTTTGATGAATATTTAATTATTGTGTTATGAATATAATTTAAATAAATTATTTTCTAGTTATATAAAGACAATAATCAATAAAAAAGCAAAACGCAAGTATATTGCAGAGAGCTCTTTGACTACATTCCACATATTTAGTTTATATATACCATTAGTATAAAATTTACCAGATTGTTTATTATACGTGAATTTACTGTATACTCCCAGAGTATACCAAAAATTAATTACGATTACCAGAAGCTTAAGAGTATAGGTTAGCATGCTATGAGCGTCCCATGAGGAGACATCAAAACTATGTGACTAGTTTTTTTTTTAAAGTGGTGGACATACCTATATAAGTAGAGGTAGACCGAACAAGGTATTGATGAACTGTGTGAAAAAGGGTATATCTGTAAAAACTGAGATTACACCTGACAGGAGAGAGTGGAAAAGGAAAATATGTTGTACCGATCCTATTAAAACGAAATAAGGGTAAAAAGGTGATGGTGAACTATAATACGGGTTAAACATTCCGTCCCTTGAGTTCAGTCGCTGTAGTTGATATGTGTTTAGATGATATGAAGATGAATTACCAGATAAAAAAAGTCCTAGTAAAGCTGTTAAGACCTTGCCGGGTCAATAGCGTAGTCAGTTCGAAAAAGAAGCTTATCCATTATAGGTGAAAAAGTAAATATGTCTATTACGCTCTCACGCTATATGTAACTCAACCGATTATTACCGAAGCTTTGCATACACGTTTCATCTGTACAGAAAAGATACAGAGTTGGAAATTCATAATGAACATACTATTCCTAAGGGAAAAATCTACATTGAAGGTAGTAAAGATATAAGAAAAAGTTAGTGAGATATTATTTATTATAGGACATTATGGTGCAACCCTTAAAATCTTTCCAAATTGCCACAAGATTTGTGGGTACGAATAAATGAAGTAATTGGTCCCGACAACCGAGCATGGCCGAACTGTGAATGCTTAATTAATGTTATGATACTAATATACATACACTCTAATATAAGTGATAGATTATTTAACTTTTTTTTTTTTCGAACTGACAACGCTATTGGCCTTACTAGGCCTTCACAGCTTCACCGGACTACTAGATTATTTAACATTTTAAGTGTCTCGTGGGACAGCATCTATGCAATAAATTGTAAATTAAATCGTAAATAATGCAGAGAAGGTGTCTGTCTGATCACCGTTAAACAGAGCGTAAACAGACACGCTTTGTTGCGTTGACTGCTTGTTTTATTATCATTATTAAGAGCAAATCATATGTAAATTTAATTATAGACATAGATGTATTTATTACATTTGAGTTTTATGTACAATAAAATATCTCACAGAGAAAAAAATCCCAACTTCCCTAGTTGCCATCCGTCATTGTTACTGTTCATTGTGGTATACATTTCTTGTTATATGAATTATACTTATATGATTAAAAATCTTTGGAAGGTTAATCAAATTCATTATTAACTTTCAAGAACAAATCGGAGGTTCACAATCCACATTAATTGTGTCAACATTGTTTCGTATTAGGATAATACTTATTATTTAATGCTTTTACCTTTTCTTAAATTAAAAATTTGTTGGTAAGATATGTCTTGATGTAAGTGATGATAGCTTAGTCAATATCCTGTTCATACACCGCGTCCATGGAAATACTCGTAGGTTCGAAGCGAAAATCATGGCGATTGAGAACACTTGCAATATTTAGTAGATACAGCAAACACTCAGTGAATAATTCCATTAAAAACACTAGTTTTTAGCTGTAATCCTTGATCTTTCTTACTATCCAAATATTCATAACATTGAAAATCTTTATTTTTCGAAGTAGGTTTGTACTTATCAGTTTTTTTATCCAATATATTTCGATGGTTTGTATTAAGACTATTTGATCAACTAACACGGTGTAAAAAATGTCTATTCATGTGTCCGGATTTAATTCAAAAATGGCTTATTTGACGATACAAATTTCCCAAAAATTCTCGAAGAATGCTCAGAAATTGTTAATAATACTTCTATCTTTATAAAAACAGCTGTTTTTTGTTTTTGCCTGATTTTGATGACAGTATGTGCATGTGAATAAAAAATTTCGTACTCGAGATGTGTACGTCATTTCGGAATTGATGAGTTATAAGCTTTATCAATGATGCTTTTAGAAATCTTTACGTATACTAATTTAGTCATATCTTAATATGGTAAAAACGAATGAAAAATAATGTTAAAACATCAGATATAATTTAATGAAATTTCGTACACAGCACAATTTGTAAATTTCAAAATATAAACAATATCAACAACTCTGTTCAAATCGGAAATACAATAATGAAAAATAATTACGAGTATTGTGTCAAAATAGCGTATCGAGCAGTCGCAGAGTAGTTTATTGTTAGTGTTGCCAGCTCAGTATTAATTAATTCTCTATGTATTTCGTCGTGACCTTTGCTTGTTCCTTTCGAAACACTGTTTTGTATTGCTCGGATACACATATCCGTATGTGCAAATTTAAAAACTTTAATCCCGTAAATATATTTTTCTATCCCTCAGTGTAAAATAAAAAGACGTGTCTCTGATAACTTCTATGAAAAATTATTTGATGATCGGTTGAGAAGTAATGAATATACAGATATGAAAATCTAATGTGTGACGTAATAACAAAGTACTGGACCTAGGTTAAACAAGATGGCAATAAGCTCTATAGTTGGTAATTTGGTTTATATTATCTCTGGGTTATGGAGGATACAGGTAAATAGATATATCTTACATGAGGAGCATATTGAAAAAGTGTCCAGCTATAAGCGCTGAATATTTTTTTTTCATATCATAGGAGACGAGTAACACCGCCATTTATAACCACTAGCAACATCAGGGGAATCGCAACTGCATTCCTAGCTTGTGTTTGGGGGAGGGGGGTAGGAGGGGAGAAGGTGTAGGGTAGGTGGGCCTCCGGCGCTTTCACTTACCGACCGAAACGCTAGCTAGCACTGTTACTTCACGTCAGTGTTTCTGTGAGAGGGTTGTACTACCCCGGTTGAGCCAATCCGTTTATGCTAAAACCAGTAATAGCATCAACATGGCTCTACCACCTATAAAATATCCAAGATTCCAATAAATCCAAGACCCAAAATGTCACTAGCATAGGCGAAGGTTATGGATATTCCGACATAACCTTCTGTAGGTGGTAGAGCCCCGCTGAAGCTATTTTTGGTTTCAGCATGAATGGGTCGGCTCCTTCGGGGTAGTACCACCCCTCTCACAGATAACCAACGTGAAATAACAGTGCTTGCATTGTTGTGTTTCGTTCGGTCAGTGAGAGAGCCGGAGGCCCACGTCCCTTCCTCTTTCCTTCTTTCCCTTTCCTTCCCCTTCCCCTTCTCCCATATACAGGCTGGCAATGCACTTTCGACGCCCCTGATGTCGCTAGTGTCTATGGACGGTGGTGATCACTTAACATCACATGACCCACCAGTTCGTTTGCCTCCTTTGATATAAGAAAATATATATAACCTAAAATAACTATGTACTATAAGAAAACACAGAGTGTGATCGAATTTTTGTGAACTTTAAGTAAATACGATTAGTGATTTCCGTGTATTTACTTTGATAAAACTCGTTGTAATAATTAAACAAGAATTAATGGTGTTTGAGTTATAATATCATTGACAATAATGAATCCTGTTGTTACTGTAGCGCCATCGTAACTTAACGCATTTTACGGACACTTTTTTATACACAGATATGGCTCTTCATAACTCCACACTCCATATTTTGGATATAATAAGCTAAGTATTTAGTCTTGTTTTTTATATCTGTAACCAAAAAAATTACATCGAACCGTTTGAGTAACAAGTGTCGTTCTGGCCCGTTGGTACTGTATTATCAAATACCAAGACGAGGAAACAGTGAGATATGAGTCTTCGCGGCAATGTCATTATCCCCTGCACGCTGGAGCGTGACGCCCTCGCCGCGTTACGCTCTATGCTTCGGTCACCCACCTCCAGGCATCATTCCTTAAGAGATTTTCCTCACTCGACTGCCTTGAGCAAACGTTTGATCCAATATTACAACCAACGATTTTTAAAGTCAAACTCCTTTTGGGACGACGTGAATTGGATTTTATCAAAGGAAAATGTGTAAAGAAAAAAAGATAGCTATAAATGTATATATAGGTTTTAGGCTGTAAAAGAATGAGATGGAATGCGTTTCTAATACAGTTTCGATATCCTTCGTCTCCTCTTTATGCGATAAGTTCATAGCGGTCTGCTGCCCCACTACTTTACCGTCGTATATGGGCTCATACATATACTCTGTATACCATGGAGACTAGTTTCCATGTTGTTTACTATAATCTTAATGTATTCTCTTTTTCATATCATAGGAGGCAGATGACCAGGTGGGTTACCCGATGTTAAGCGAAAACTACCGTCCATAGACACCAGCAACACCAGATGAGTCGCAAGTGCGTTGGCAGCCAGTGTCGGTGTGGAAGGGGGGAGGGGGAAGAGGAAGAGAGGGACGGGAGGTGGAGGGAGGTGGGCTCTCACTGAACGAACGGAATGCAACTATGTAAGCAGTGCAACTTCACGTCGGTTTCCTGTGGGTTGCGTGGAGTCGACCCATTCATGCTGAAACCAGTTATGGCATCAGCGTGGCTCTACCACCATCAGTTAATATAAGTTATCATAAGCCACTGGTGTTACGTTTAGAAATATGTGATAATTATAGTAATTTTGATGTATGATGTAACTTTATTTGTTTTATAAAAATGTATAATAAAATTTTTTTTTATATTGAATCGGACAATGTCTGTTAATTAGAATTAATTTAAGTTACTAAAATGTCGACCAATCGCATTGTCTCTGGCCTTTTCTCTCTGTTTACCACCTCCTAGTGTGTGTATTCATCTTATTCTCTTAAAATCTGTATAGGTTTTGACATTTGACTATAATCTCATCCAATGTTAAATGATGACGTGCTCCTTTTTTTTCGAACAGATTACGTTATTGGCCTAGCAAGGCGCGATCCAAGATGGTAAACATATTCACCTAAAAAGCCTGACTCTTGAGCACAGTTGCTGAAATACATCAATACAGCTTGGTGAAAGATTTTCAAGCAGAGGATAAATAGTCAAGACTTCAAGCGAGCCTGTCAAAAAAGATAACTACTGAACCATCACCGCTTCCATGATCTGAACGCATTACCTAAAACCCTTTAATATGAATGAACGTAATAATCATAAATTATATATGAACCTAACCACCAACAGCAGGACGCTACATACGTTGTAGGTATATAGTTTTAATGAGGAATTATTTTAGGTGTTTTTGTCTACATTTACGTACATCTTTGGTTGATTCAACTTTTAAATAATATATTATTAGAAAGAACATAATAACTTAAAATTACATAAATCAATACTATATTCTCATTTAGAGGGATCACAAATATCAAAAACTAGCTTCGTTTTCGTTACAGTATATTTCACCTATCCCAGAGGAAGAACTTTTATTTTAAATGAATGTTACCCTATGTGCTTTTTGTATTTCTAACAACGTATATGCAAAATTTCATCATGATTGGTTGAATAATAAAGAAGTAAAACCGTAACAAACTAACAAATACACATTCGCATTTATAACACTAGTTAGTGTTACTAATAAGGCAAATCATTAACACTTTCAAGTCACATTAAAGCGTTACTTTATTTTTATTTTATAAGTCGATGAACGCCGGCTGCTCGCACGAAAAAGCATGTCTTATCGTCACGTTCCGCCTGAACCGCGTGTGCAAGCGAGAGCGCGGAACATGTGATAGAGAGACGCAATCGGTCTAAGTGTTCACGATAAACTCAAAAACTACTAAACGGATTTGAATGCGGTTTTCATCAGTAGATAAAGTGTTCTGTGAGAAAGGTTTAGGTACACAATTTGTCAAGGCTCACTCATTCATTTCAATTTATAAAAATATGCAATTTTTCATCAATGTTTTCTTACGACGTTATTACGTAAAATTATCGTCCATAAACCGACTTTACAGACAACCACTTTTTTTTTCTAGACATTTGTATTACACAAAATACATTAGAACAGAAGAACTGTTTTGTACAATAAGCGATAGTATCGCAAAAATATATAAATGCATACACACGTGGGTATATCTCGGGCCGAGTCGTTAGTACGTCGGTCGCGATTGCGAGCGTTTTGTGGCGATTTATGAAATTGTTTTTATGATTAAGATTCTTATGGCACGGTTGGAAACAAATTCGTTAAGCGAAAAAATATCTATACGATATTTACAACATTGACATGCAATTTGTTGTTTTTAATACTATATTAAGCCATAATACATTCATTTTCGAACTATGGCTATTCAGTAATACATTTATAACATTTTATTTATAGAGTAATAATTCAAGTGTTTTTATTGATATTTCCAAGTTGTAGATGACAACCCTAACGCCACAGTCTAACATAGGTAATAAAATCAAAGTCAAGCAGAGTTATCCTTCTGAACTTATATATCTTGTGCCTATTAGGTATTATCCATTACTTTTAGTTCATTACGATATACATGTTGTGTTTTTGAATCATGCAATTTTTAATTGCATAATTCAAAAATGAATACATGTACGATTAGCTTAGAATAGTTTAGCTAGGTCATATCGGGTTTTTCTTCTGTACTATCCCAAGCCGAGGTGTGCCGTGCACCCTTGAGCATGTTACCTGAACAAAATCGGCTGAGTACCTAAAGCGTTCGCCTTAGTAGTACGGTGAAGCTGTAAAAGCCTAGTACGGTCAATACCGTGTCAGTTCGAAAAAAAAAGGTATTATCCGATATTTATGTTTCTGACATAGTAGGTATATTTCAAACATTTTAATACATTCAAGTATCCGTTATAAAAATATACGATGGTTATGAGCAAATCACTGCTAATTATAATTAGTCTTGATTGATGCGTATTTTGTATAACGGACTTAAAATGAGGTGAAAGTGAGTTTCGGGTTTTTGACAGAATTAGACTTTCTGATAAATAAATTTAGAAATTATAATTTCAATTTATATATTTCAAATTATCATTGACTTGTATAAATAATTAATTTATACTCAATTATTTAAATAAAAATTATAACATTTCAAACATTAACTACACTCTAAAATTAAGTTTAAGATATCTTTAGGATATATGTACAATAATTATGTTATATGATATACTAGCTTTTCCCACTGTTTCACTCGCGTGAAAGGTACCCTATGTTCTTTTCTCGTCTATTTACTGCTGTGAACAACGAAAACATCCATACTGTATTTCGTATTATCGAAACAGACGTAACATACCATGAGATTTGCTCATCTTTAGGCAAAGACTCAGATATATTAAATCCTAGTAAGATATTGGGTATGAAATGACAGGAGATTGCGATGTGTCCCTTACAATTTAACTGAGGCTCAAGAGACAGATCATGTCACTTGGTTTCATTCTATGGCCAGCAGATTCAACGAAGTGACATCAAATTTTATATGGATTTTTAAAATAGTTTAAAGATTATACGTTTAATCACAATCTCATCTGGTGGTAAATCACAGTATAAATATAAGAGACAGTACGGAAACTACCTATACACGCTCGTACCGGCACACTCACAAACATGCGCATATGCGTATAAATATATCTAAAACACCGCAACATCTTTTACCATGAGAATGCCAGCTGTCGCACGATCAGACAGTCAAACGAATTTTTGACAGGTAAAATCCTAGAATTATGGATCACTTTGCATACAGTCTCGATAAAATTAGTACCTGTTTTAAAAATCAAGATTTATTTACGCGATCAACGATTCTCAACACCATGACAATTGAAGAATATAAAAACAATATTTCTGAGGTTATCGCGGAGGAGTGACATAATTGTTTTCAAAATCGGATTATTCGTATGTAGAAGTGCATTGAAACTAAGGAAGAATATTTTTAGAAACAATAAATTAATTTTTGACTAGTGTTTTCTTTATTCATCCCAGAAAATTTTAGTTCGCCTCTTTATTTTATAAATTGTTTCAACATACATGATAAATCGTATATTATTTTTTTATACATATTTTTACGTTTCAAGGTAATGTTTAAAGACATCGAATTAATATCGTTTTGTTATAAATTAATGTATCATAAATTAGGTTGGAAATCATCGTATGTCTAATAAATTATCAGAAACAAAAACATTCCAGTTTCATATTCATTATGTTTTAACAACTCCTACGATTTCATATATTCAATGACTATGGTGTTGTTTGTAATTGATTATTCGATTGTATATTTAGTATTCGAATATTCGTGTAATCAGAAATCGTTCAATATTTACTAAAGTTTAGAAAGGTCAGGTGAGTGTGGCGTAAGAAGAACGACAAAGTAATTTGGATTTTCTCAAAAAACTTATCCGGTCTTATTACTTATTACAAAAAAAGAAAAATACGTATTAAATACTTACTTTAAAAAGGTTTCTTACTAAATGCACCGTGCTCGCCTCATCCATTTTCGCAAGTCTAACCTTCTTTTTTACGTGGAGAGAAAATCCTTATGGACTGTCAAAGCTTCCGGGGGGGGGGGGGGGGGCCGGCTTGGGCCCCCCCCCCCCCCGTGCGAGTCAAAGTCGAGGGGTGGGGCCAAAAACGGCGACTCGAACCGGCTAAAACTCCACGACAACCTACGCCGCACTATGGGAGTGTCCCGGGGTTGCGTGACCAAGCTCCGCAACACCCCCGGCGGCAGGCGTTTCCCACGCCACACCCAGCTGAGGCAACTCGGTTGTAAGGCTGCCTCCCAGCTCTCCGAACCCGTGCAATGGGACTCCGGGCTCCCCGACCCTTTCCCCCTGTGTACGGCTGGCAGCGTAGAGGCCATCCGCTCCGCCGCTACCCAATGGTTGATTTTTTACCGAGGTTTACTCCTCCTCCGCCCGAGCCACCCCGAGGTCCCCTCCAGCCTACGCTAACCTACGCACCCCTCCCCCCCCGTACCCCACGATCCTAACCCTACCCTACCTATCACAATCCCTACACTCTCCAATCCCTGGACTTGCCTACCCACCGAGTAGGTAGACAAGCCAGAGGATACCTACCCAGCACCCCCCTAACAATCCCTAACCCTAACCAAACCTATCTACCTACATGGTCCCTACGCCCGCCTAACCCCTGGTCTTGCCTGCTTACATGGTAAGTAAGCAAGCCAGAGGTTTTCTAATCCTAACCCTCCCTCTCCGTCCCTACGTAGCCTACATGGGAGGGTCCCTCAAGGCGGTCTCAGGTGGAAACTGCCACCCCCTCTCCGTCTTCCGCGCCTGGCGCCCCGACGGCGCTCGCTGGTGCATCGGTGTCCCTCTCTCTGGCTCGCTCTGCCTCCTCTTTCCGTGACATGACAGAGTCACAGAACGATGAAACAGCTCTCCATGCTGTTTCGTCCCCGACCATGACTTTGACGGCTGCCGCCAGAGACAAGTCATTGCCAATGACATTCGTGAGCACTCTGCGTTGTTCTGCCCACGCCGGACACACTTCCAATGTGTGTTGTGCACTGTCCAGTAAGTCACCACAATGGTGGCAGTGCGTGGTCAGTTCCTTCCGGGCGATATTGTGCAGATACTTCCCGAAACACCCGTGTCCGATCAGTACCTGCACCAGCCTAAAGGTCAACTGTCCGTGACTCCTCGTCGTCCATTCCTTCAATACAGGGCAAATCGCCTTGATTG
The DNA here is from genome assembly GCA_014332785.1 of Antheraea mylitta. Lineage (NCBI taxonomy): Eukaryota > Metazoa > Arthropoda > Insecta > Lepidoptera > Saturniidae > Antheraea > Antheraea mylitta. Next base: position 16,236,930 of record JACEII010000008.1, on the reverse strand, counting down.
CCCTTTTCCCTACAAGGGTTGAGTCCAACGCGTCTCTCCATCTTCTCATCATGCGTTCTTTCTGCAGGGTTATTCGAGCCGCCTTCTCTTCCACTGCAATAGTTGCTCCCCGAGCTGTTCGCACCAAGAAGCAAAAGTACAACTCAGCTTGGTATAGGGCCACCAATATCCAAGGAGCTGAGCTTGCCAGTAGGCATGCCGACTCGTTAGCTACAGTACGGTAGCCTCGAATGGATCTGATGACCATAGTACTGTGTATTTGACAGAGAACAGTACTGTTTGCAGCAGACAGGTTCTCGTACCATACAGGAGCGCCATACAGGACCATCGATTTAACTACGTTCGTATATAGATTACGACAGCCGGCTCCTGGGCTGCCAAGATTCGGCAGCATCCCCGCCAGTGCAGAAGCAGTCAGCGTGACCTCCGGCGCCAATTGCCGGATATGCTCCACAAAGGTCCAGCGGCTATCCAAGGTAAGGCCCAAGTATTTCATGGTGGGGCGCACCACTACATTAATTCCTCCGATGTTCAACTGCGTATCAGCCGGAGGAGTTCTACCCGCACGGTAAAAATACATGGCTTGTGTTTTCGCAAGTCTTTTTTTTTTTTTACATGGGGAAATCCCTTATGGATACGCCACCCTCCCGGGGGAGAGAGTGGGTGATGTCCGACTCGCACGGACTAAAACCCCATGGGTGCCCACTACAGCCGTAATGGAGGACAAGGGATGAAAGAATATTCCGCATGTCCCCCGGCGGCCGGCCCAGAAAGAAAGATCCTGGGCCTCCCGCTAAAGAGAGACAGCCTGGCACGCGTAGACTGCCTCTCAGACGGCCGAACCAGTGCAATGGAGAGACCAGCCCCCCGACCGATCTCCCCTTGGCCCGGCTTAAGGACGAACGTAGGAGGCTAACCTCCCCACGTCCACCCAGCGTCTACATTGACCTCTAAGGAGGTCGTGGCCCTGGTGGGAGCAGGAGGCCTTTCACGGGAGGCGGCTTACAGCTCGCGCCCCCCATGAAGTGCTCGGCACCCCGTCCACCGGCGGCACACAAAGCACAGTGCAGCTTGGTGGCTGTACAAGCCGCTGCCTTGTGGCCGGCCTGCCCACACCGAAAGCAGAGGCTGCCCCGGTCTACCTCCGACGGGCACAATATGCGGGTGTGACCCACGGCGAAGCACTTGATGCAGCGCAAAGGCTTCTGCTCCAGTAGCCGCACGCGGGCCACACACCAACCCACTTGGAGGCGACCTTCCTCCACCAGCAGCTTTGCTGAGGCGACAGGGAGCGACACGTGCGCACTTCCCATACCCGTGCCAAAGGTGCGTATCTCGCCAACCTTAATTAAGGCCGGCTCGTACCCCGACTTCTGTGCCACCGTCGCGACAAACTCCTCGACCGTGACGGTGTCGTCCAGGCCGGCAATGCGGACATCCGCCCTTTTCACTGGCGTATTCACGCTCACAGTGTCCTGCAGCAGCTCCCGAAGCCTTTGGGCTAGGAGGACAGCACCCTCCGCGCGTTGCGGGCCGGGGACTCGAAGGATCCGAGCCCCAGTTACCGTCCTCCTAATGGAGAGGCCCTCAATGCCCAGGCTTTGCAGGTTAATAGCCTGCTTCGCCTTGAGCAACACCTGCGTATAGTCAAGCCCCTGAGCTTCCGCGGCAGGCTGCAGGGATAGGACCACTGCAGCGGTGCTTGGGACAGAGGGGAACTTGGCCTTCTTTTTAGGCCGGTTCCTGGGAGCAGGAGTCGCCGCCACCACCGCCTTCTTCTTCCTTTTGCGGCGGGACACTTTTGTCCACGCCGCATCAGGGGCAGTCGGAGCAGGGAGTGGGGCCCAATCCATTCCCAGGACAGGTCCCTGGGAAGGTGTGGACTTTTGTGCCTGCTCGGCTACAGCACGACGGGCTTGTCGCGCAGGAGGAGCTTTCATCGATCCCTGAGCCTTCTTGGTCGACGCAGTTGCCACAACAGCTTCAGGCCGGTCCCCTGCCAGAGGAGGACGCACAGCCTCTACTGGAGCCAGCCGGTCTTCCAGTGCGAACAGGCGGGCGCTCAACCCCTCAGCTGTTTGCTGGAAGGAGCGCTCCAGACCCTGAATCGCACTGACCACACTAACATCGGGGTCCCGACGAGGGGGCTCCGGTTGGTCCTCCGATGGTAGCTCGCCCACTTCGCCCGTTACGAGCTCCATGGTTCGAGGTTTCGGCGGTGAGACGGCAGCCACTGCCTTCTCCTTGAGCTGCTGCACCTCCACTTTGAGGTCGGTGATTTCCCCGCGAAGGGCTCTCACCAACTTGCGGAGGCACAGCGTCTCGTCAATGACGGTGCGCGACAGCGCAACCGTCAACACATCTTGAAGGGTTCTGGCGGACCTCTTCAAACGCCTAATCATCGGCCCTTGGAACCGACGCGACGCCCGGCATACGTAGTAAATCGCGGCGACACATTCACCAGCGATCACCTTCAGGTGCTGCGGATCTTAGGCTGCAGTGTCATACGGCGCAGGCACCGGTCTGAGCCCATCGTCCTCCACATCGACCCACTCGTCCTCTGTACGCGGCATCTTAGGCGCCACGTATCCCGCGCCATTGGCGTCCTTTGGAGCCAGCTCATGCTAGCGCTTGCGGCTTGTGCTAGGCACTGGCTCCAGGACCACTCTCGCGGTTCCCCCCCCCCCTTCTTAAGACTAGGATTAAAATAAACTAACTTTTTGCACGAAATTTTGTTCCCACGAGTGTGGGGGAAAGACGGTCCGCCCAGGCAGTGCCCCCTGTACCTGGGTAAGCCTAGCGTAACCCGTCGGAGAGTCGGCCGGTTCTCCAACGGGGGGTCGCACTAGAGACGGATCTCCCTATCCGCCATGCATCCCCTCGCGGTGCGCCGCCGCTTGGGATTAGGGTAATTTTTTAGAGAGGTTTTCTTCCTCGCGGTCTGGGCGGTTAAGCCAAGACCCTCGGTCCCGCTTGGAGCCGTGAGACGTGACCACGACACTCCAAGCGGGATTACGAGCTTAGCGGTGGCAGGCACAGCAACAAGCCGCACCAACCCGCCCGACGGCAGTGTGAGTGCACGCCGGACCCGCTCACGCCCCGTCGTCACCCTCCTCTGCTATTCAGATGAGTGTAAACAAGACGTCCCCCCCCTACCAGAGATCAGCCGCCGACCGAGAAGCGGTCGCCGTTGCCCGGGGTGCGCCACGCGGAGGCTCTCTGGCATCGCACCCCATACCTAACCTAACCTAACCAAAGCGAGTGAAAAGAGCAAGATGGCGAACATTCAGCGAACGCGGGGCATTTAAAACTTAACCTTTTTAAAGCAAGTATTCAATACACATTTATCTTTTTTGTAGTAATACCGACCAGGTTTAGGTATTCCTCGTTTAAATTGTTTGTAAGTTTATTGATATTTTTATATGACATAAACAAGTTAATATATCTCTGTAGGATATGTGTGTGTGCGATTCTCTAAGTAATTACATGACCGATCTCTATAATTCGTATACTATAGTAATACATTATACAAAGTCTGGTATATTTAAAAACGAAAAAGTTTTCTATACACATAATGTAAGAGGCCCGGCAGACATTGTTCTGCCCTGATAATTAAAAAAGTACCCTACGTCAAGAAAGCGTCACCTACCGCATCCAATTATGAATCTAAACCATTCTCGACTCCACAGGAACACAAACAAAAAATCATCAAAATCGATCCACACACTGACAAAAGAATTAAGTATATAATACATATGTATGTATGACAATCATAAACTCCAACACCCCATGACAGATCTGTATTTCCACTCTTTTGTCATGAAAATTCGAGTGATTTCTTAACGAATTGGTAAACTGGGTACATCACTATTCCTATGGTCACAGTTCGGCAGGTACGCGTCGCGCTCGGCGAAGCATGCCGCCTTCATGGTACTCGTAACAGGTGCAATACCTAAGTCGAACCATGCTAGTATAATAATTGTACATAATAAAGGTCATATCTAGCCATCACGAGGATATAACAATCGTCGCCATTTTAATAAAGCATAGCGGCCACCTGCGACTTCGGTTGCGTTCTTATATATTATTATCTTATCATCGATATCTATACTAATATTATAAAGCTGCAGAGTTTGTTTGTTTGTTTGGTTGAACGTGCTAATCTCAAGAACTACCGGTCCGATTTGAAAGTTTCTTTATGTGTTAGATAGCTCATTTATCGAGGATGGCTATGGGCTACATATCATCACGTTAAAACTAATAGGAGCTAAGCACTTATGAAGAATGTCTCAAAATCGGGCTATTTTGGAAGGTGCCGCTGCGTGTTAATGTCAGTATTATATGCGTTGCCATGGTTTGGGGTGTAAGGGGTGTCGCGTAACATCTTAAGACTTGAGACACCCAAGCCAACCTCACCTGCACGTGGTGCACCCTGCTGAATAACGAACGAGGCAATGGCGAAAGCGGGGTGGTAGGGTTTTACAGCCCGACTGGGTCGCAACCACCATGTATATGGCGAAAAAGCCCGTGATAGTGACTCGCTTCTGCGCGTCGCGTTTCGGGATCAGCCTGTGCATATCCAGTACCGGGTGACTTTCGTCATTATGGCCGGCATGACAGCGGCGACCGGCAATGGATAATCTGTCTCTCGGTGGTTGCCGATGTTTTTGGATTGTACTATGCTTAACATCAGACGTAGTGCAGTCACTATGTCGTGCTTCAATATAAAAAAAATAATAATAATAATATTCTATCGAAAATATTTTCATGATTTATTTTGTGTTCCTATTCAAAAAGTTAAATTCTACGTTAGTTTTGTTTACAATTTTTAATTATATGTGTTACGTTTATATCGCAAACATTTCTAAAGTTTATTTTGTGTTGCTATTCAAATACTTTAGTAGTAATAATATTCGTCCAATAAGACAGTCGAAGGAATTAACCCATACTGCCAATTCTGAAGTTGTCAATATAGGTAGTTTTCTTCTATGTCCAAGTTAATGTATAAGCGCCAAATCCTCTATATAATATTTCATAAATTTTTATCTTCTTAATTTTCAATACCACAGAATTCAAGCTCCGTGGTATTATTTTTCAGTCATTTCGCTTATTCACAATAAACGAACCAAATTACATAAAACGTCACCAATTTAATACAATATAAAGACAAGTAACACAAGATTATGAATAAAATATAAAGTCCACTTCATGACAAACTAAAATCCCGCCAAAAACTTTATTCTACGTTAGTTTTGTTCCCAATTTTTGATTTATGATATATTATGTATTATAAAAATAAAGTGTGTGTATATAATATTAAAATAAATACTTTTTGGTGAATACGTACATATATCTGTGGTGCTACAAATATCAACATGTTTTTTTATGCTGTCGATATGTCTGTTTGTTTGTTTGTTCCGGGTAACCTCTGAAACGGTTGGACTTATTTGAACAGTTTTTTTTTAGAAATGACTACGCTATTTATCTAGCAAGGTCTTAACAGCTTCACTGAACTACAAGTAATATTCGAATGGGAATTTTACGGGCAAATAAGTAACCAATTAGCTGTTTTATTTTAAGCTAATGGGTTCAGCAGACGTTGCCCGCCCTGATAATAAGACAGACTATACCTAAACCTTGCCCAAGAATCGTTTTATGTATTAGTGAAAACGACATGAAGATGCATTCTGTAGTTTTTGATCTTATCGCGAACAACAATATAGACAGACGTCGAATAGGACTTTGTTTTACACTATGTAGTGATGAACTGTTATCCGTTCATTCGTCTGTGTGAAATTAATCAAAAATATGATGTTCACTGTAAACATGAGCGTGTGACGTGCGCTGTACTGGACTCCAAGAATAAATGTAATTGAAAGTCATATGTGTACATGTGATTTAAATTATAGCAAGGTATAATAATAACTTAATTATATCGACACTATGGACATATTATATCTGTATAATAAAAGATTTAACACATATTGTTTGATAATGTTTAGCTTAATGTTTTCATAACTTTCTTATATAGTGTAAGTGAGTACTCAGGGTGATATATAGCAGTTTCAAGTTCCAGTTATGTGGCTGATGATAAATCCTATCCCATTCGATACACTATTAGTATTCACATATATAATGTACACGTTACCTGTTACAGTAGATGATGTGCGTGTGATACAAATATTTTTGAAAGAGTATTATTGTATTTAACACTAGATGTGTGTACACAATTTTAAATTTATTTAATATATTAAAAAAAACGCGTGTGAAGCCGCGGGTAATAGTTAGTAATTTATATAACTCAAACTGTTTATGCAACATAATGAGACTGCTCTCAATATTTTTCAAATTTTGTGTTATTACATTTTGGTCAATTAAATAAAAAGCTTTATAAAATGTTACACGTCCGTCGTTGTAGGCACAACAAGCTAAAACTACTGCATAGATTTAGATCAGATTTCTTTAGATTTTCTTCTTAAATACTATAATAAATATAATATAATAAAAAATATTATGACAACTTCATTTTATATGTATAAAATTGATAAAGCTTTAAGAAACTACGAATTTGTAGGGGGTATTTAGAAATGTTGTACGCAAAGTATACCTTTGCTACCAATCTTTTATTGCTTTTTCATCGTATATAAAATATAGTTATTAATTGGTAGTTAATTGATAGGTCAAAAGATATATAACTAACTAAAGAGTGGGAGAATTAATAGATTTATTTAATTATTCATTCTTATATCGTTTCAGGACATAACAATTATGACTAAATGCATCGAGTTGCGTTTCAGGAATAGCCGGTGTTATATTCAGAGCAAGAAACTCGATCTGGTTTCATAATAAATATTTTTACAAACATAGATACTTATATTTGTTTTTGACGAATACACAGAGAGGTTAGCTAAAATAGGTCGCGATTTTGCATGCAACAGGTAACGGCCAAGCCGAGGTGTGCCGTGCACCCTTGAGCCGGTTGCCAAAATAAAGTCGGCTGAGTGCCTTAAGCGCTCGCCTTAGTAGTCCGGTGAAGCTGTTAAGACCTTGCTGGGTGAATAGCGTAGTCATTTAGAAAAAAATAAAATAGATTGCAGCGTTTCTGGACAAAGTAGTTTGTTGTTAGGCTTCCAGGCCATTATAGTGGTACTGGATTGCTGATCTTTTTGATGATTGTTGTTGTTATTACATTCTACTATGGTCATCAGGTACAGCGACGTCACTTTATCATGTTGCAATAAAAGTAAATGTAATATATTTAGGAACAATCGGTATTGGAACCTACATTTCGACACCATATGTTAAAACATAGTACAATGCAGTCTACACCCTAACACTCGGCTAATATCAGTTAATATATAAGTATAAGTAAGTATGCAATGAATAGAAATAAATCTATCTAAAATTTGTTTGTCAATTGTTATTTTTACAAAGACGTGGTTGTGCGGCTCTGTTATAGTATGTCGCTGGGTTGTTATTTTGATAAAAGAAGCACTTCAATTTGTTGTATTTATATATTTTTAATTGTTCACAAGACACACGTATGTACTCGCTAAGCGGTAAGCCGTAAGAAGGAAAAAGTTGCCAGTACAATAATTTAACTTGCACATAATTTGTGTTGGGTTGCCAACATGCTGCGGCCTCACAAAATATATAGAGTATATACGTATATATTAATTAAACTAAGTTACAAACATGTTGAAATTACAAGTAAATAATAAAACATTATGTACTAAAATAAGTAATCTTAGCTTTTAGTTACAATCTGATGCTTAACACTAGTTATTCTAATGGTAGGATACAAATACTTGACAAAGATCTTGTGTAAGTTTTTCCATTTGGTGTTTTTACATCGAAAGCTCTAACTTTTCCATCACTTCCTGGAAAAACTTTCACGATACGAGCCATTGGCCATAACAATGGAGGTACATTTGGTTCTCTTAATATTACTAACGTACCAATTTTTAAGTTAGGTAAATCATCACGCCATTTAGGTCTATGCTGAAGTTTAACATTAACATTTAAATAATGTTTGTGCCAAATTTTCCAAAAACTCTGTTTCATATTTTCTACTATTTGCCAGAAACCTAGTCTGTTTTTTGGAATGTGTAAAATATCTGGTTCAGGGTATGAGGTAAATGGTTCACCAATTAAAAAGTGACCTGGGGTCAGGTAGCTGAAATCAGATATATCAGATGAAGACATTGGCATTAATGGTCTAGAGTCTAGAGTCTAGAGTGCTTCTGCGAGACCAGCAAACACAGGTGAATAACTGGGTATAAACTGAAATTGTATACTTTGCTGAGCTGTATAAGAATGTACCCTTGTTTGATGATCTCTAGATGCATTTAGTTTATATAATTCAACTAACTGATTCCTTGCACCCACAAATGCTGTTCCATTGTCACAGAAAACTTCATTAGGAAGCCCTCTACGTGAAGTAAACCTTTTCAAACATGCTAGAAAAGTATTTGTAGTGAGATCAGAAGCTAATTCAAGGTGTATGGCTTTTGTAACAAAACAAACAAAGATACAGATATATCCTTTGCCTATATGTGATTTTCTTATACTAGAATTCTTTACTTGAACAGGACCGGCATAATCGACACCTGTCTTCTTAAACATCCTAGCAGAAGTAACACGCTGACGCGGCAAGGAACCCATTAGTTGGGTTGCAGCTGCTGCTTTCATTTTGAAACAAGTTATACATTTATGAGATATCTTTTTTACTTGTCTAATACCATTTACAAGTCAGTATTTTTGTCTCATTTGAGATAATAATAATTTAGGGCCAGCATGAAGCAATCTAATGTGCTCATGCTTTATAATTAATTCTGTAACTTTCGACCCTTTGGGCAAAATAATCGGATGTTTCTGACCATATGGAAGCTGAGAATTATGAAGGCGACCTCCTACTCTTAATATACCTTGGCTATCTAAAAACGGACATAAAGATTTCAAACAACCCTTTACATTTACATTTTTCTGAAGTAATCTTATTTCTTCTTTAAAATATACGAGTTGTTCGTGTTTTATGATTAATAATAATGCCTTTTGTAATTCTGAACTTGATAAATAATTATATCTAATTTTGACATTACTACACCTTATATTATTACAAAATCGTAACATATACGCTAACACTCGTGTCATCTTTGTGATACAAGAATATTTATCTAAAAATTTAAAGAATTCAGACTGATTTTGTGTTACGAGTACCACTGAAGATATTGTAGTATGAGCTTTCAATCCAGGCAAGTTTTCAGGAATTTTTGGAATAGTATTTAAAAAATTATACTCCCTATTATTCAGGAAGGCTGGACCATCCCACCACAAGGTACAACTGGAAAGAACTTTAGGGTCCATACCTCGACTAATAAAATCAGCTGGATTTTCTTGGGTACTCACATACAGCCAACGCCATCCATTGGTGAATTGCTGAATTATTGCTACTCTGTTAGAAACATAAGCTTGCAATTTTATGACCTCACTCATAATCCATGCTAAAGCAATTTTTGAGTCACTAAATAAATAAATATTATCGATATTAATTTTTATTTGAAGTGTATTATGTACCTTCGTCATCAATTTCGTTAATAACAAACACGCGTTTAGTTCGAGCTTAGGCACTGTTAACTGTTTCACTTGCGGATTGATTCTTGATTTCGAATAGAGTAATGATAATTTTGCATTACCTGTTGATTCAATCACTCGGAGATAAATGCAACATCCGTAGCCAGTAGAACTCGATGCGTCTGCAAAGCCAATTAGCTGAATAGCTTCAGTTGAGTTAGATATAGAGATATGCCTGTTAATATAAATTGGCTCTATACATGCTAAACTTTCAGAAAATTGCAACCATTCATCAGCTATATGTTTTGGCGGACTAGAATCCCAGCCTATCTTTTCTAACCAAAGTTTCTGCATGATAACTTTAGCCTTTATAATAATTGGGCTGATAAAACCTAATGGGTCATAAAATTTCGATATTTCACTTAAAATACTTCTTTTTGTGATTAATTTGTCATCCCTTTCAGGACACTTAATCACAAAACAATCTTTTACAGCATCAATTGTTAAGCCTAACGCTTTTATACTACAATATTCCTGTTGTAATTCAATTTCACTGAGCTGACGTTGACTTACAGGTATATCTGACAACACATTAGTACAATTAGATGACCATTTATGCGCTTCAAACTTACCTAAACTAAGCAGCTCTATAAGTTGTTTCTTAGCATCATACAACTCAGATATGTCTGAACTTGAGTACAAAACATCATCAACATACGTACAATTTTTTAATATAAACGAAGCTAAGGGAAGGCCAGTTTCATGCGTATTCGCAAGCTCTAGCAAGCATCTTGTAGCAAGATAACTTGAACTTTTTAAGCCATATGTTATAGTGTCCAAGCGGATGCATGATATAGGTTGCTGTGGGTTGTCACGCCACAGAATGTTTTGTAATGAAGTATGCTCAGGATTAACCAAGATATTTTTGAACATTTTTCTAATATCTGTATTAAAAGTATAGTTACCAATTCTATAAAGTAATATTATATCAAAAAGGTCTCTTTGGACAGTAGGTCCATTGAGTAATATGTCATTAAGAGAAACCTTTTTGTTTGTTTTCATTGAGCCATCAAATACAACACGCATTCGAGTAGTTTTGCTACTCTCATTTATTACTGCATGGTGTGGCAAAAAATAAATTGGATCTCTATTTAAATCAAGAGTTTCAAAATTAATGAAATGAGCATGCCCCAGACTAATGTATTCATTTATGAACCCTTTGTAATCTGAGAGTAAATTATTATTTTTATGTAATTTCTTCTCAAGATTTAAAAATCTATACAAAGCTAAATTAAAAGAATCCCCTAATGTCTCATTCACTTTACTAAGAGGAATTTTTAATGGTAAATCAACTTGAAATTTGTTATCTATTAATTTAACAGTTGACTTAAATATATTTTCTGATAAATCCTGTTCTGATTTATTTTCCAGAAATACTTCTGGTATCTTTTCATACTCCCAGAATTTTTGCAGATTATTATTTATATTAGAATCACAAGATAAGCAAAAAAGCGATGCAACCTCATTTGCTTGGTGTTGTGTAGGTAAGCCTCCGGCCACGACGTACCCAAACCGTGTATTAATAATATATGGTATGTCACGCTGTTCACATGAAGCACGTTGCGAGACTGACTCGTCCCTGTGCTCCATAGACTTGCAGTGGTGATCTGGCGGCAACAACACCTTCAATAGTTGTAGTGTGCACTGCTAACTTGCCTGGCTTGTTCGCCATACCAACATTCTCCATAGCTAGTGCTCGTTTTTCCATGAACTCAAGAAATTCTGAGACTTTAGGTTGTACAGAAGCATCACGCTCGAGCTGGTAAGCTCGCGCCGTTACTGTATCAGTAAATGCTTTTATGTCTATTGCAGGTAATTTTGCACTTGAGATATGCGTTGTCGACCGAACCTCTGTTGCCCTGGTTTCTAGTTCCACGTCAATGTACGACAATATTTGATAGTATTTTGATTCTACATCCACTATATCCTCTTTATCATTAGGTTCTAGATATAATATAAGCTTGTTATACTGCTCATATTCTTTAAATACCGACACAATGCGTTCCCGACGTGCTTGTAACATGGTCGTCGACATTTTTTTTATTTCACCTTTGTCGGCTACTTCATTTTTCAAACGTGTTATTGCTCCTTTGGAATATCCACGTGAAGTTATCAATCGCTTTAAGTCTAACTCTGTCTCGGACATTTTATGACCAAGCTCTATTTTATACACTTAATAAACGTGTAAGCAACAAAAATCACGAAACAAAGACACAAAATGGCTACTAAACACGATAAGACGCTTCGTTTCCATATATCTTTCTGGAATCTCGCGAGCGCCACGGTATGTTGCCGTCCCGTTCTTGCTTGAAGATATATTATTGTTGTTTCGCTTCAGCAGCGTCCGCGCAGAAAAATTGGCGAGACGATATCTATATATGAAGCTTCCGCTTTATCTGTTGTCTTGCTTACTCTGGAGGAATTTCGTGTTGTCTTCTCGCTTGGTTGTATTCCAAGCAATCGATGAGCACTTAACTCGACGAATTGACGTGGCCGCCTTATTAAGATGACCTTGCAAAAAACACTCCAGTCGATATATAATAAATAATGACTTCTGTCTTCTTTTATGTACCTCTCGAAGGACCAATGTGCGGCTCTGTTATAGTATGTCGCTGGGTTGTTATTTTGATAAAAGAAGCACTTCAATTTGTTGTATTTATATATTTTTAATTGTTCACAAGACACACGTATGTACTCGCTAAGCGGTAAGCCGTAAGAAGGAAAAAGTTGCTAGTACAATAATTTAACTTGCACATAATTTGTGTTGGGTTGCCAACAGTGGTAACTATTTATTCCGCTGCATTTACATTTCATATTTTCCTTACTCGTTGACTTTCATCGACCTGACGACCTACTAACATTTTCAACTATGTAATTTAGTTCAATTAACGAATGCGTCAGTGCATGCCACCATTTTAGCATACTAAATATTAAGACGTTGATACAATTAGCTACAGAAAATGAGATAATAAGACTGCATAGTAAGAGGCATCTGAAATTAGTCTCGATATAAAGTCTCGTCTTTTTGTAGGTGGTAGAGCCACGCTGAAGCTATTATTGGTTCCTGCATGAATGGGTCAGCTCGTCTGGTGTACCAACACCCGACCCACAGAATACCGACGTGAAGTAACAGTGCTTGCGTTGATGTATTTCGTTCGGTTAGTAAGAGCGCCGGAGACCCATTTCGACATCCCGCCCCTCTCCTCCTTCCCTTCTACTATTCTTCCCTAAACACAGGCTGGCAACGCACTTGTGATCCCCTGGTGTTGCTAGTGTCTATGGACGGTGGTGATCACTTAACATCAGGTGACCCATCTGTTCGTTTGCCACCTATGATATAAAAAAAAATCATAGTCTAAGCGTAGGCTTGTATTTAAAGTTTGCGTGTTTTGAATTAAATTTAGAATTAACTAATTTGAATCAAGTTACAAACTTCGCTTGTGAAATCTTTTGTACTACTTTTATGCACTAAAAAAAAAAACATTGAATATCGATTACTCAACATTTGAAATGGGAATACATTTTTAGCTTGCACGATGACTTACAGGTACCCGTAAGTAATATGCTTTCAGAAATGTGATATTAAGATATTCATGTTTTTACTGTCTTTCGATCTATTATATTTATAAGAATCCTTTGCATAAACAAATTATAATAATTACTTATACAATTAAGCAATGGATTTTTATAATATCAGTAAAATTTGAGACTATCGTCGGAACGGTAGTATTTACAGAAATTAGGAAAAAATCAATGCCTTGTAATCAAGCCCTACAAGCTGTATTAATGTACTACAGAATTATGTATCCTTTTTTTATTGAAGCACGACAAAGTGGCTGCACTATACCTGATGGTAAGCATAGTACAATCCAAAAACATTGGCGACCACCGAGAGACAAATCATCCATCGTCGGTCGCCGCTGTCATGCCGGCCATAATGACGAAAGTCACCTGGTACTGGATATGCACAGGCTGATCCCGAAACGCGACGCGCAAAAGCGAGTCACTATGACGGGCTTTTTCGCCATGTACATGGTGGTTGCGACCCAGTCGGGCTGTAAAACCCTACCACCCCGCAGTTAAAAAGGTCTGCATAAAAACCGACTATAGTATATATCTATTTCCTAAGAATAATCCATGGTAACCATCTTCATCGTTTAAAATATATAAATAATTATTTACCTGCCAATTTATCTTGACTGAGATTGTATTAGTTCTTATTCAATTAAACAAATATGTTTTAATAAATAATAATATTTATAATATAAAATAATAATAATTAATTAATAAATTACCTTGAGGATTTTAATTAAATCACAACAGCCTTTACAGGATATCATTTTAGTGATACAAGATATGAGATATTTAAAATTAGGCAAAACAAAAAACTGCTTGCAACACTAGACTTCTGAAGCTTTAATTCCGGAGAACTGTGACTGTCAGAATTAAAAAATATGGGAAATTTATGTGTCTAAATCGCTTGGATACTGGTGACACCATATTATATCCATGCGAAGACATGACTAGTCACTAGTATTCACACCCGATTAGGCCTCCCACAGCAGCGGTGCAAGCCTAGGTTCGATCCTTCGGTAGAGAGCCCTTGAGTGCGTTGCTTGCGCGATACGGTGACACTCAAATATACATCACTGCTACAACACTACACGATTACCCCCACACACGTGCACGCTACACGCTTACACATGAAAGTTGAAGGGTTTACTTTTTTTTCCCTTATCGAATTGAAAAACTCTCTATTTTTCGATAATAAATATATGGAGGAGTTGTTGAGGCGTGTATGCTTGGTACACATATACGTTTCAACAACTCATACATATATGAATAGTTAGCTAGGTTAGCTAAGATAGGTCGCGATTTTGCATGCAACAGGCAACAGCTAAGCCGAGGTATGCCGTGCACCCTTGAGCTGATTGCCAAAATAAAATCGGCTGAGTGCCTTAAGCACTCGCCTTAGTAGTCCGGTGAAGCTGGTAAGACCTTGCTGGGTCAATAGCGTAGTCATTTCGAAAAAAAAAGATCGCTAGTATGCAATATAATATATGAGTTACGTAAAGAGTAAATAAATTACTTAATATGTACAAAGTACATAAAACAGAACTCAAAAACTACGTTCATAATAGGTCTCCTGGACACATGCCCATTACCATAGGAAATTATGGGAATATTTCTCATAAGAAAATCAATAATTACTAACAACCACAACTGCGTACGCATACATGGATATGAGTTTATCAAAAGTTTTATGACACCGTGCTGTAATGAAATAATGAATAGAGCGCGAACGTTCCTGTATTGTGCACAGAACGGCTTATAATTTCAGATGTAAAGTTACTAAAGAACAATCAATGTTTTATCGGTACATTTGCTTTCGTATAAGCATTTTGATTTCCTTGTACTATGAGCTTTTGGAGATTAATATTGATTGCAATGGCCTTTGCAGTTTTTGTTAAAATTATATTGCTTTTTCATGAAGAAAATAAACAAAATAAATAATGAGGGATTATAAACGAATATTTGCATTACACAAACGAGATAATTTTTAGGTAATGATCTTGCCTGTGATGCAAGATATATTAGATAAAATTGTAAGTATGTTTAGAACACCAACACTGCATCTAAATTATGATAGAAATAAAAAAAAAATTATACAAATTGCGATGTTTGATATTCTTTATTATATTCTATGATATGCAGCCACTTGATATCTAAAAGTATACTGACGGTAGATCGATATACTGAAGTTTTGAAGTTAACAAAATCGCAGTAACAGCATTTGCAGATTCTACTAGACTCATTGATCTAATCTAAACCGTACTAATCTACTGTAATCTACTGTAAGGTAAAAGCAGAAGACGCGTTTGTTAGAGACATATAAAGACGAGAGAGCTTTTACAACGAATTCCAGTTATTTTTGCAGGATCGCACGTTTCAAACTTCAATTTGCTGTTTATTATTTTTGTCTGACTTGGGTTTCCATTCATTATGACTTAGAGTGTAGACAACATTGTCTAAAAAGAAAATCATAAAACCTATACATTTCACATGTAAATCCAATTTACATATTTCAGTATATATATACATTACTTTAAGATGGCCACAAAGACCGAATACGTTAAGAAATTATTTAATATGTATATTCAATCACCTATTGTATACGAATCAATATAAAAACAATATCAAAGATTGAACATTTTGCATTTCTTTATATATGATCGAAATCAAGAGATGACGTTGTAAATTCAAATAGAATAATTTTATCTCTAACATTTTTTTAAGAAAGGAAATGAAATTGTAGACCCTTTCTACGTTATATTTGAGTAATTTTTACAATGAGGTAATTTTGTATTCCCAAATATTATATGATTATACATTTATTTTAAAAGAAAAGAGTTAGATTATATTAACACAGACACTAAAAATGATGAAAATTTACAAACACCAAAATCCTAAAAATTCTCCTATAGTTACAATTATCAACAAATTTCACTTAGAATCGCAAAAATGTCTAGATAATTTAGGTAGATATTTTCATTACGTATGCATTCTTATTTTATATATATATATATTTTTTCTATGTAACAATAATAAATAAAAACCGTATAATTTACACATAGTTTTGAAAAAGAAAAAGGAATAAACGAATGTTGTAAATTAAGTTTTCATTGAAGACATTGTAATAGAAGTACTTGCATTTGGTATTCATTTACTTAAGCCATTAATATAGTTTTCACGATAACTGTTAAAATAGCATCCTTAACGTTATCAATTTCGGTGCGATCTTACAGCACGGTGTGCACGTCGGCCGCGTTAATATATCGCAGCACGTGCGCGGGCGCAGAGCCCGCTCGTTAGGGTCCGCGTAATGAGCCGGCCATATTTACGAGGCCACCTAATGCTTGTTTGAATCTCAGCCGTTTTATACAACCAGTAATTTACGCGGGTCGTTTAAGATAGACTTTATCGATCGTTTGAATAATATTTGCCAATAGTGACCGGTTTGATGACTCCATGTATCGGAAGTCTTGTTGCGTTTTTGCGTCGATTCGACTGAAATGGCTAGAGTTTACTGCATAAATAAAGCATACTATGAAAGTTCAATACTAACGTTAAAATATGAGCTGCCAACCGAATGTATCTTCTTTATATTTAAATTTCTTCTGTACGTGTGTATGTCACTGAAGTCCTCCTAAGCGACTGGACCAAATTTAATGAAATTTTTTGTGTGTGTTCCAGTGGATCCGAGAATGGTTTAGATTCACAATTGCACCCGGTAAGTGGTGCTACGCTTGACTCTTAGGATTGTTTATTATCAAGGCAGGACAACGTCTGCCGGGACCTCTAGTATATATAAATGTTGTTAACTAATCTATACTAATAAGACGGCTCCGTCGTCACCACGTTCGAGGTCGTCCGCGAGCCCGCTGCTCCGACCTACGCGACGATGCGCAAGTCCAGCGCTTCTTCGTCCGCTCCGCCCCTTGCGTCGAGCCGACGATCCACAAAAGGTTCTTTTCAGAGCCAAACAGACCGCCACCTGACGACCCCTAGCCAGCCTACGGATCCCGCCGCCTCCTCTACATCGACCACCGCTTCGCCCACTGGACTCCGCACCTCCGTGCCTTCTCCTCGCACGCCCACTCCGGATGCGCGTCAGCCGCTGACCGACGGGGCGTTCGCTGCGACAGTAGCATACGAGAGTGATATTATCACTCTCGCCCAGCTAATTTTAGCTGGGGCTATGTCGCAGGGGATGCTTCGTTGGATGGCGCTGTTCTTGCGCGTCCAAGAAGCCGCAGCTGAGGGCAAACTGCCTTCCGCCGCCCGTGCACTCCGACGCGCCGACCAGCCCGCTAGGTCGAGCGCTGCGCCGCAAGCGCAGCTAACCCGAAGCTGGGCCCGTGTCCGATCGCGCGCCAACATCGCCTGCATCATCAGACGCCCCACCAAAAACGAAGAAAACCTGCATGACACCACTCGCGCAGTCTCCACAGCCTCGCGAGAAACCCGATACCCCAGCGGCGCCGGTGCGCGCATCCGCACCCGCCCCCGCTCCGCTGCGATCGGTTGTCCGCGAACAGCCGTCTTATGCGTCGATCGCAGCGCCTCTTGCGCGCGATCCGCAAACTACGCCGGTTGCGCGCCCGCGGAACCCTAATTCGCAGCCTCCGCGCGACAGTGCTGTCGCCGCAGATATACGCCAAACGCCTGCCTCACCCGACGCGAAAGGCCCGCGCTACCCACCGATTGTGATCGAGAGCACCCACGACTGGGTCCGGCTACTCCCACGACTGGCGGAGCAGTTGGGGCGCGGCCCTAACGTCCGCGCCTACGGAAACGGGGTGCGATTCATCCCTGAAGACATCGAAGAACACCACATCACACTGGAATTCTTAGAAAAGCTAGAGGGGTCTAGCTGGTTCACCTACACCCCGCCCTCTCAGCAAGGCCTGAAGGTAGCAATACATGGCCTTCCAAGAAGAATACTCTCAGAGGACATCATCGGAGCACTCCGGTGAGAGGGCTTCGTGGCTGATTATGTCCGGGAAATTAACCGCCGACGCGGTAGACTCGGGTGCATCTACTACACCGTGCTCAAGAGGACGCCCGCTATCTATAACATCACGACGCTAATGTGCATGCCAGCCATCACAATCGAAGCCTGGAGGGGAGAACGCCGGCTAGCGCAGTGCTTCCGCTGCCCGCAGTTTCGGCACTCCTCTCTGCAATGCCACAGACCGATCGCCTGTGTGCGGTGCGGTGGCCCACACGCCGCCCGCCAATGTGAACGCCCTAAAGAAGAGCTGGCGACAAGTGCCAACTGCGGGGGCGCCCACACATCAAACAATAGGAGATGCCCCGTGTACACGCGCGAATTCAGAAATCTCCGCGCAGGCACCGTGGCCAGGACAATTACCGGGAGACCCACGCAAGCCAGAGCGGCCCCGCGGGTAGTTGAGGAGACGGCAGCGGCCAGCCTTATGGCGCCCGCCAACGATCCTCCTACCAGGGGCCCAAAGAGAAGCAGGAGGAGGAAGAAGAGAGGCCCTAAACAAACAAACCAATAACCGTCAGAAGAGGACGCCCGACTCGAGGAGCTGGTAAAAGGTGTAAAGGACCTATCAGACGCCCAAAAGGAAAAAATGAAGACAGCCTCCGAAGAAGAAGCCCTAAAGATTAAAGCCGAATACGATGCCAAGATAGAAGCCCAAATAAGACTGATCAGCGAAGAGGGCATTCGCAGATGTCGCAAAACGAAGCCTGCGAACGACGGAAGGGCAGCTGACGCCCCCTCAACGCATCAGCCGCTACAACATCCGAGCGAGAAAGCCTACGAGAGAAAGAGAGGGAAAACCAACGAGACGAGACAACCACAGGGGCAAGCCGTTTAAAGACGGCTCCACCCCCGAAACAGAAGACACTCCCGTTGTTACGGGAGGCGAGTGAAGCCTCAGCCAGAGGGGCCACCCTGATGCTGACCCCCCGCACGCCCTCACGAGGGTGGGCGAGATGAAATCCCGACCGACTATATATACTAATATTATAAAGAGGTAAAGTTTGTGATGTTGTGACTTTCTTACGTTGTAGAGAGTAATCTCAGGAACTACTGGTTCGACTTGAAAAATTCTTTCAATGTGATAGAACTCATTTATCGAGGATGGTTATAGGCTATATATCATTACGCTAAGACCAATAGGAGCGGAGCATCAATGAAGAATGTTTAAAAATCGGGGCTTTTTTTCTTCCGCTGCGTGTTAGCGGTAGCCCAAAGTATCTATTCTACACGAACAAAATCGCGAACAGAGGCTAGTCTTCTAGGTCTGTTGTTAGAACTTTCTAGGAAGCTTTTGTAGGATCTCAGGTTTCATTTTCCATAGTATTTTTCCATCCACTTCACTTATGCACAATAGCCAAACTATTTTACATTACGTACAATACCACTGTAAATATTACAAAATATAGTCAGATATCACAAGATTATGAATAAAATATAAAGCCATGACAAAGATCCCGTCACAAACTCCGAATGTATATCAATGAACTTGCATAAAAAATCTCATATACCTAAATATTTCTTTAAAATGTAGTTCCTACATTAAGGTACGAGATCTGTGTCATGGGGAATTTTACAAATCATATCAAAAGTATTTTATCCGATTTAGGCCTTCAGAAGTCTCTTATGAAATAACCCAGTCATCGAAAAACACTGGCAAGAAATTCAATATGGTTTATCTTTTTAAGAAAATACATTATTATGTATTTATTAATTTTATACCTTTAAGCGAACAATTCTTGTATATTTTTATATTGTTATATATTCAGGATCTCAGAAACGGTGTAAGCTATTTTCGTGAAACTTAGTATGTAGGTGGTTTCAGAGACGATAAATCGATCTAGCTAGATTTCATTCATATTAAACTTTTTAATCTGGGATTTCAGGCAATGAAAAAATACAGCTAGAATATGAAGGTATATTTCGCCGCCGCTGTCAAAACAAAAGTAGCTCAGATGGAAACCGGCTGCTTCAAAAATCCATCTAACCACAGTTCGAATCTGTTTTTGTTTTTATTAAAAAAATGCTAATTTTGTGAGGCAAACCTAAGAGTTTATTTTAATTTATAAATGTTTTTTAAAGAATCGAGCTAGGCTCAGTCGTCCAAGTAGTAATTAATGTATTTAATTTAATACTATCAAAATAAATGCGGTTCACAGCTTTATTCTACAGACAACAGCTATACGAATTCTAACGCCCACACGGTACAATGTTCCCGTGTACCGTATCCAAGCTTGTCGTGTTCCTATTGCAGCCAATATCTAGACCACCAACTTGGTGCTCGCGTAAATGTTACCTACAAAACATTTTAGGTATATGTTCCTCGCTTCCTTTAAGTAATGCGGTCATGTGGGCGTAGAAGTTAAGCGAATGCTAATTTTAGATTTCCTTATAAAATATTGCCATAATCCTTCTTAGCTCATAAGGAATATTTATACTTATCCGGGATAAGATAGATTCATTAAGCCGTTGTTGAGACGGTAAATATTTTATTGTCACTATTATCCCGTGTTATTCTTAATATGTGGGCACCGAGCTTTACTCGATGTCTCCAAAAAAGATTTCATATATATGGATAAACTTTGAAACTAAAAGAATATTCTGATACACGTTACTTCGCACTTCCGCCAGGAATTGATTTGCCTCTGTCACGTCTCCCTGCAAAAGTTAGTAGATTTAAATGTTTGGTTTAAAATTTTCAGTTTTTAAAAACGACTCTCAAGTAAATCTATTACATTTGCTAAATTAATACGTTAATATAGTTTATGTAAATAAAACGATATAGGTCTTCCGTTGTGGGCGTATGACACTAAAATAGATTCTGATCATCATGAGTTCCGATTCTGACGTGGCCGGGAACGGTTGTGTCCGCGCTCGTAGCGATATTTCGTGATTATTGTGATACAGTGTATACAGAGTGAAGTGTTCGGCTTTTACCTTGAAGTGCCGATCCGTCTGACGAGGCGCATACGTGCACCGCAGCTGCGTAACACCTGCGTTCTTTTTCCTGAAATTGAGTGAGACCCTTCCTTTGTATTTATTTATTGCTTTGTTTATTATATTATATTGGTACATTTATTTGTTTACTAATTAGTTTATCTATTTATTTACGTAGTCTTTTATCCTTTTAGTCGTCATTCCTTTATAACTTTATTTATTTCAATTAATTATTTGTTTAGTTATCCATTTCTTTATTTGTTCTATATCTATGCAAATTATTTATCTTACCTGTCTCGCTCACGTATTTCCTGTATTGCTTTCTTCTTCTAGTTCATTTTAAACAGCTCTCTTGATCCGCACCCGGGATAGACCCGTAATAACCAGGTTCAGCGTGCCCCCTGCCCTTAAAGCAGGGAGGTTAGTTCGCGCCCCCCCCCCCCACCTTCCCGTAATACACCGCGATGGATTCGATCGAGCTTCTGGATAGGTTCCGTAACAGCCTTCTCGCGCACGGTCTTGATGAGGAGGTAGTCAACTCTACGTTTGCCAACATTACGTCGCAGTCTACCGAGGACGTGCAATATGTGCCGCAGATACCGACATCAAATTCGTACGAGACATTGTCGCCACAATTCACCCTAGATATGAGAGATAGGGGAGCTATCATAGCACCTTTACCGAGCTCCAGCTCGGAGGCCAGCTCCGACATGGAGCTTGATGTGGCGGCATCTGCCGAGCCGCCCGCGACCGGTTACGTGTCCACGATCCCCGCGCCTTAAGCGCAAAACACAGATAGTGACGGTTTTAAAATCGTCACGTATATTATACGCCGCAATTCGCGTTCGTCGGACTCTGACTCGGGTTCCGCACGCCCCGAAAAGTTAGTCAACATAGATGGCGCCCGGGTGCCAGCGCCGGCCATACCAGCAGTCTCGAAACCACGCGTAGGCGGACCTAGCTCCGTCTCTGCCACTGCTTCCCAATGAACGGGTTCCGCAGTCAGGAAACCGCGCCCCCCATCGCCAGTCACTATCCAAAACAAGTCCCAGTGGACTTCGATCTCGAATAGATTGAAATCCCTTAAAATCAATTACACGTCCGCCCTTAACACTCCGACGGGCATCCAAGTAAAATGCCCTAACTCTACCAATCATCGTGCGCTAACAAAACTCCTAAGGGAATCGAAGTTCGCTTACTTCACATTCGCACTCGAAGAGGAACGCCTCCTGCCTGTAGTACTTCGTCGCGTCCCGGCCGAAATCTCGGTTGATGACGTCACCCTCTCCCTTAAGGAGAAGAACTTCCCCGTGCGTGAGGTACATCGGATGTACCACCCACGCACACGTGCTCCGTACAACATGGTCTTAGTCCTCCTCGACCGCACTCAGGAGGGCAAGGCCATTTTTAACCTCACCTCTGTGTGTGATCTTAACGGTATCACCGTCGAGCCTCCACGCAAGACCCATACCCCGTCGCAGTGCCATAACTGTCAGTGTTATGGTCACTCGGCGAGGAATTGTCACCTCCAGCCCAGCGTCAAGTGCCTGGATGACCACCCCACGAAGGAGTGCACACGCACTCCTGGTACTCCCGAACCTCCCAGTTGCGCGTACTATCGCGGCTGTCCCCGCGCGCCACGCACACAACTTCCCCGACAGGCGAAACAGGTGCCTAGGGCGTCTTCGACCGCCGCCCGCCCTCCGCCTCTGCCACTGATGTCCGTGGAGGCGTTCCCCGGCCTGCCGGGTGCCTCCCGCACCTCGGCAGCGCCCGCGCCCACCCCGCGCGCGCCTCCCTCTGTACCGCGCGCGCCGTAACCCGTGCGGGCCCCTCTAGCCCCCTGGGCTTCCAAACCTCAGCCCCAGGCTCCGAAACCTCAGGCTCAGCTTTCGCAGGCGAAGCCTATTCAATACGACCGCCTCAGCACCTTTTCTTTCGACGGCGTTGACTGGATTAGCCAGTTAATGTTCGTGCACGATGTAGTAGACGTCTTACCTTTTGCAGAGCTTCTCGTGACGAAGAGAAGTCAGGATATGCTCAGAACCTTCGCGCGTTTCCCGGCTCTTGCTAGGACAATGAACGAGCTCACCCGTGCTCACTGTAACAAATCGGTTTAACAATGTTCGCGGCAATGAATAGGGTTAAACCACGCGGTCTATCTCTTTCGTTTTTTAACGCTAGAAACCTCAGGACACAGCGCGATCTAGTAGTTGACTTTTTACGCAATAGACAGATAGACGTTCTCCTCGTACAGGAAACGCTTTTAAAACCGACAATGCGTAATCCTAGAATCGCGAATTATTGCATAGTAAGAAACGACCGTGCCACCCGCGGGGGCGGTACCTTAATCTATTTTAGGCGTTCGTTGTATTGCATGCCGTTAGATCAGCCCGCGCTATCCAATATGGAAGTGTCAGTGTGTAAAGTAGGTATGACCGGTCACGCGAATATTATTTTAGTTTCCGCGTATTTGTCACCGAATAAAGAATTGCTAAGATCCGATTTGCAGGCGGTACTTAATTTAGGAGATTCAGTTATTATAGCGGGGGATCTCAATAGCGGGAACGTTATCTGGAATAGTCCGTGTACCTCTCGTAACGGGAGAATACTCGACGAACTAGGTAGGGTTCTCGCTTTTGACGTCATAGCCCCTCTGGAAACCACGCACTATCAAGATCATTGCCGACCCACAGTATAAGATATAGCTCTCTTAAAAAATATCACGCTTCCTGTACGACTCATACAAGTCGTACACGAAGTTGATTCTGATCATCGCCTGGTTGTTTTACAGTTAGGTTACAATTCAGACTTCACCCCGCCGTCGGTTAGGGTAGATGATTACGCGAAACTCGTTCAATATTTTAGATAAAATCCGTCGTCTAGTAGTTTCGACAGGATTCCGGACGTGTTGGTGTCTAAAGCCGACGCGGATTCGGCCATCGATTCCCTGGCTGATTATCTCCAGACCGCCGTCAGGGTGACCTCGAAAGAGGTACAAGCGGCGAACGATCGCCGTTTTATACTCCCTGACGAAGTGAGAGCATTGATCACGGAAAAGAACGCCGCAACTCGAGCTTACGACGCTTACCCGTCTGTAGAGAATCGCCATCGTTTACGTTCGTTACGAAAAACAGTCAAGTCTCGTATTTCTGAGATCCGGGGTGACAGGTGGGACAGACTCCTGGAGAGTCTCCAGCCGTCTCACCTGTCGTACTGGACTCCAGCGCGAGCTCTCAAATCAGATATGGTCACTCCAATTCCTCCTCTCGACAGAGGCCCCGGGTTGCCTCCCGCGTTCGATAGCTACTCAGGCCGGCATGACAACGGCGTCCGCCGGGGGATGGCGTGTCTCTCGGTGGTCGCCATTGTTTTTGGATTGTATTGTGCTCACCATCAGGCACAGTGCAGTCACTTTGCTGTGCTACAATAAAAAAAAAAAAAAAAAAGATAGCATAGATAAAGCAAAATGCCTTGCCGCAAGCTTAGAGAAACAATGTTCGCGAAATACTGATAACACTGACCCTTTCCATAACGGATTAATCGAATCAATTGCGGAGCATGTACTCGCGTCTCCTCCGACGGATACCCTAACTACGATCACTTTCGATAAAGTTGCAGGCGCAATCAAGCGTCTCAAACCTAGGAAGTCCCCAGGTCCCGATGGGATCAGGAACGAGGTTCTGAAACTCCGTCCTGATTGCATCATAGCTCTATTGGTCTGCGTCTTCAATGCGGCCATGTCCCAGGGTCACTTTCCAGCCGTCTGGAAAAGGGCCGTAGTGATAGGTATTCACAAGCCCGGCAAGAAAGCTACGCTTCCCGTTAGCTATCGCCCCATTAGTCTGTTAGATACCATAGGAAAACTTTGCGAGCGGCTCCTTCTGAACCGTCTCCAGTTCTCGATTACAGATTTAAAATTAATACCACCTGAGCAGTTCGGATTTCGCGCCGAACACTCTTGCACGAATCAAGTACACCGGCTCACGGAGTACGTTCTCTCCAAATTTAACGCCGATCCGAAACGTAAACCGAAACGCACAATTGCAGTCTTCTTCGATATCGCCAAGGCCTTCGATAAGGTCTGGCGCGGTCTGGTCTTACGTTTTTTACGTAAAAAAAAAAACTACATATAAGCAAAAAAAGGTGCGGACCAAGAGTCTGCAGACTACAATAAAATAAAAAATAAAAAAAATGTCTGGCACGGAGGGCTCATCCATAAATTATGTAAATCTCGCGTACCCGATAGGTTAATTCATATTATCCGCGATTATCTTACTGATAGGACATTCCGCTTCAGAGTGGATGGTGAACTATCGCTGCCCCACCCGATACGCTCAGGTGTGCCACAGGGCTCCATACTCGCGCCCACGCTCTTCAATCAGTTCATCAGTGACCTACCTCGGTTTCGGGGGGTCGAGGTAGGTTGTTACGCTGACGATACCATTATTTACACTTCCGGCTGGCTGTCGGACTTTCTTAGGAAGCGCATTGAAAAAGCCGTTCATACTCTCGGTAAATGGTTTCGTCGATGGCGCATAGAAGTTAATCCCGATAAGAGTGCCACAATACTCTTCGATCTCACAAAACGCGCTAATAAATTTGAGCCCATCAGGCTATACGGAATCGATATCCCTTGGGTCGAAGAGGTCAAATATCTCGGTGTTACATTAGATAAACATTTAAAGTTCAATTCACATATAGACAGAGTGCGAAACAAAGCCGCTATGGTCTTGGGTCGCCTCCATCCGTTGCTTTGTCATAAGAGTAAAATGTCCCTCAGACACAAGCTCACTTTGTATAAGACATGTATCCGTCGCGTGATAACATATAGCTGCCCCGTTTTTGCGCATATGTCTAAAGATAACTTTCATAAGCTGCAGGTTCTCCAAAATCGTGTTTTATGTAAAGTGACCGGTGCCCCGTGGTACATTCGGAGAGTCGATCTCCATAGCGACCTAGAGATCCCTTCTATCTGGGCGTACGTAAAATCACTTACGATTAGTTATTTTGAAAAAGCCGCGAATCATCCCAAACCGTTAGTGGTATCCGCCGCAAACTATGAACCCGTACCTAACGCTGCGCGTTATAAAAGATGCGAGATGCATTTTTACCGACCATCCTGATTTAATCATGTCAGCGAACGATCAGTACCAGCCTGCCCCTCGAAACAGAGCGTGCTCACGCCCACGCCCGCGTAACCACAGATTACGCCGCCGTGGTCTGGGGGTTAATTTCGCTCCCGCACACCCAATTAGGCCTCCCACGGCAGCGGCTCAAGCCTAGGTTCGATCCCTCGGTAGGGAGCCCTTGAGTGCGTTGCTTGCGCGATACGGTGACACACAAATGTACATCACTGCTACAACACTACACGATCACCCCCACACACGTGCACGCTTACACGCTTACACATGAAAATGGAAGGGTTTTCTTTTTTTTCACTTATCGAACTGAAAAACTCTCAATTTTCCGATAATAAATATATGGAGGAGTTGTTGAGGCGTGTATGCTTGGTACAACGTATATGACGTTTCAACAATTCATACATATATGAATAGTTAGTTAGGTTAGCTAAGATAGGTCGCGATTTTGCATGTAACAGGCAACGGCCAAGCCGAGGTGTGCCGTGCACCCTTGAGCTGGTAGCCAAGATAAAATCGGCTAAGTGCCTTAAGCGCTCGCCTTAGCAGTCCGGTGAAGCTGTTAAGACCTTGCTGGGTCATAGCGTAGACATTTCGAAAAAAAAAATTCTGATCATCTTTTAGTTTTACTGCTCAAACATTTGATAACAAGTTATTAAAATAAAAAAAAAAAAAACAACGATTTTCTTAAGCATTGCGCGTTCCTCGATGTTTGTTCTCTTGCATTAGAAGAGTGGGACAAGCAATGTGCTGCTTCCTTTTTTTTTCGAACTGACTACGCTTATTGGCCTTGCTATGCTTTTTCAGCTTCACCGGACTAAATGCTGCTTGTATTATTACGTCTGTCCTTAACATATATTGGTAAGATAAAAACTATGCGAACTAAGTCGCGGGTATCATTATATATATATATATATATATAGCTATATATATATATGTGTAAAAAGATAGCACTTAAAGAGCCTAAACCAGTTTTCACTTTAGATATTAACAATACGTTCATAAATAGATACCTAAACGATTACAGTATGAAAACGTCTCAAGCGTATATCAATATTTATCAGAAATTAATATCTATAATAAATAACTATAATAATACATAATATATTTTCTTCAGAATAAAAGCAATACTTGTTTTTCTGGAAACCCTCTAGCGATAGTTACTACATGTACCTTGTATAAATACTGGTCTGCATGTGATCGATTGCATTTGTCGCTTGCATTCCAAACGCAAATAAACAAAATGGCCGCCCCATAATTGGCGGCGGGAAAAAGCAAATGTTTTGGAATCCCCACATATTCTGTATTTTTAACATGTCCACGGTAACTTGTGTGTGTTGAAATCAATTAATTAGTTTAAATTCAGTTATGTTAACAAGTAAGCACTGATTTAAATTGCTTACTTTTACGTATGTATTCAATGAAAAGGTTAGGTTTAACGATTTTTTTTTAATATTACTATAATAATGCACAATATTATTTTTGTAAACCTATTGTTAAAATTTTGGCAAAGAAACACATTTCACAAAATAATATTTTAAATTGTAATGATTTTAAATTATAACATGTACTATGACACTTTAACCATTTAACGGAACGTAAAAAGGCATTTTAGTAAAATTACCTTTTTTTTAGAGTACTAGAGTTAGAGAGTTAGAGCCTTAATTACACTTTAAACGCTTATTATACTTAACTGAATAAAATCGCAGAGTTTAATGTCGCTTGGTCAATCAATGTTAAATTTAGAATGTTTCGGACTGGTACAGTCCGTCCGTGCTTCACTGATTAAATTCTTTCGATAAGACGAAAAGTTATGCTCCAATTTGCAGTTACACGGTGCAATCAATTAAATCTTTACCTACTCGATTCAATAAGACAAAGCCTATCCACATTATCCACATTTATACGAAGCTATACATTTTCTAAAATTAATATATATTTTTATTATTCTTTATAGTATTTTTAAGAATTGTTCAAATTTTTTATGAATATATTTAAGTACATAGCATTATTCATAAAATGTTTTATAATCGAAAAATATTGCTAATGAAACGACGGAATGTGTAGGATTTATTGGTTATTACATTGATTGTGAAATTTGAAATACTAAAAGGTCATTCTCAATAGAATATTAAGAATTTGTATATAAGTAGGTAACCTGGTTGACTTAGAAAAAGCGCTACAACCATGCCATGACTTCATCACGATATTTTAGCGAAAGCTACGTTTCATTTGGAAGGATTAAAATCTACGGTGACTCAGTACCCGAATACGTCAACTAAGCCATCATCATTTCAACAGCTTTTTGATTAACATAGATTTTAGATCGACGTAATGTCGTACTCCGGTGTAGCTGTTAAGGCCTTGCGAGGCCATAACGTAATCAGTTCCAGAAAAAAATCGACGTAATGTCGCTGTTTGATTGACGTAATACAGCGTAGTATCTATCACAATTATTTGTATTATTTTAGTCTTATATATACTATAAGTGTTATTATTGGTACATGATTAATAAACTCAAACACTCTTTGACCGATTATCAGTAAAATTGGCATCAAAGCGCTCCATTATTCCACCACGAAGATTGATCTAAATAAAGCAGAATAAGGCTTGTTCATGAGACAACTAAACCTATAAAAGTACACCAATCTGATCAAAATCTTCTAGAAAACACAACGAAACCACTTGTTTACTATTCAACAGCCCTGACCGGCATATTGAGAGCGTTCTGTGACAATAAATCTGTAGGTGGAGTGTGGACAGGCGCCCGGCGGTCTTGTGCGTTGCGTCGCGTCGTTTGCGCGTGCGACCGCTATGTACATTTTATTCGAACTATACAATATTAATAGTTGCACAGAAGGTTAGTTTTGTAACGCAAAATTGGGTGGTTTTTTTTAATAATGCGATAAAACCTTCCTTTACCACCATGAAGTTCTGTTCATTGTCGAAATAATTGCGGGTGTGCCAAGACATTATTTTTATGTAATACTAATTATTGAACTGTGCACTAATTATAGACGCATTTCAGAAAATCTATAAATCATTAGTATTAAAATTATAAAACAATAGCGATGTTCTTTCAATGATAGTTTTGTAATATCATTGGGTGTTATTACAAAAAAGTTAAATAAGTATTAAATACTTGCTTTAAAAAGATTCGTTCTAAATGCACGACGCTCGACCGAGCCAAGTTCGCGTTGTTCTCTTTTCGCAAATCTAATCTAACCTAACCAAAGTGAGACAAAAGAGCAAGATGGCGAACATTGAGCGCGGTACATTTAAATCGTAACCTTTTGAAGCAATATTCAATGCGTATTTAACTTTTTTGTAATAACACCGTAGAGGTCTGCGGCTGTGGAAGTATCTCATAAAATTACTAGATAAATTTTGTTAAATTTGTTTTTACTTCTTTAGACACCATGTTCTGAAAAGTATCATAAATTCGTTTACCATATCGTTATTAATATTTTAAGAAACTAGTTACATACGCACATTGCTTTCAGTCTTGCCTTGGAGAAATGGTGTAAGCGGTGTGCTGCTTATTCCTCTATATATAAAATATAACAAACATAACAAATGTTAGAAAGACATAACAAACGTTGCAGATGAAGTCACGGATAATACATCTGATCGTGCCATTTTGAAGTTAATATTAGGCATTTTTGGTATAGCTTTATTTGTGTGAAATACATAATTCAGGAGTTTCGATGCGTTGAGTTAAAATATATAATGTAATCAATTTTCTGTCTTCTGAATATGTTATGCTTATAGTGGAGTACAGTCGATGCCGTCACGTGGTATTATTGACGCAGATATATCGAGATATTTCAACGTGTTTATGTGTGAACAAGTTTTAGTGTGGATTTCAAAGTTGGAATTATGCAGTATGTGACCGATATAACGGCACGATGCCAACTTCTTGAGTTTATGATTAAAACATCACCATGTTCGATCTTCATAGTATATTATACTCTACTCTAAGTACGGAAAATATTATGCAACACTATGTTTATGTATTCATAATAACTATACATCTACAAAAGAACGTTTGAAATGACAACGTATTGAAAAATACTTATCTTTGTCGTAGTGTGAAAATGTGGAATAGCCTCCCAGCCAGTGTATTCCCTTCCTCTTATGACATGAGGTCCTTCAAACGAGGCGTGAAGATGGTCGGCATGATAGCGATGACTGCCGTTGCTATTTAACAGCGACAGTCGCCGTTATTTGTGGACTGTACTTTCCATCAGTTACCGTACAGTCATTTTCCCGAACCAGTTAAAATAAAAACAACGTCTAATGCTACTCCCATAACTGCGAAAGGAAGCTTCGAGTACTTGTCGCGCTAAAATTAACGTCGAAAATAATTCCGATAAAGGCACGCAGCACGATAACTTGGCTGGCAGTTTTGACACACACCAAAGGAGTTTACCGGATGCTAAAGTCGAGTTATTGGAAAGACACAGGTGTGGCAACGTATAATTTGTGCCTTTATCGATATGATTTTTGACGTTAATTTTAGTGCGACAAATACTCGAAGTTTCGTTTCGCAGATATGGAAGTAGCATAAGAAACTGAAAAACAAGTAAGGCACGTTTGTAAACCAATTTCAATGTTCTGAAGTTTTTAAATATTTACTTAGTGAATGGAAATATTTTACCTGTTTAGTAGGAAAGATGGTTAATTATTTTGGGAAAAGAGCGCCTAAAAACATGGGAAGGGCAGATATAGTATGAAAATTAGGTTTTCCGGCATTTTTGCTTCGAGTTACGATTAAAATCCATGATATTAAACTATTTATAACAATATTCCTTATAGTTTATATTAAAGTTAGTTTGTTTTTTTTTTTTCAAAGTAATACCTACAACGCACTAAAGACATAAAACAAGAATTGAGTAATTTTATTATCGTTTTACATAGGTACTAAATAATATCCTTGCCTTTGAGAGGTTTATTCAATAAATCTATTATTATGAAAAGATAACAAATTGAACGACCTAATTCGATTGGATCCGTTCACTACAAAAGTATGTATTTAGAGGTATGAGAAAGCTTGGAACAAATCACAATCGTGGCAACGCCTCTACGTGATGTCATAACACCGTCACAAGTTAATATGAAACAGGGTGTTCGGTAAACAATGGATTAACGTTCAATTTGATAATTAAAAACCTCTTTAATACATGCATTCGTTTTTGGTGGGATCTTAGTTCGTCACGTAGTGGCTTTTATATTTTATCAATATCGTTATTTGACTCTATATTTTGTATTGATGGAAAATAATACTAATGAGCATGAATTATAAGATGTCACAAAAAGTTCTTGGAAAGTTTTAACAAGGGGTAATCATGTTGTTAGAACATAGAAATTTGTAGAAGTGTTACTCGCTCGATAACGGAAGTAATAATCCAGAAGATTGGTTGCCCAAAATAAATATAATAATAATGCATGAATAAAATAATAGAGGTGTGCCGCTGTTCGCACATCACTCAAAAAGTACCGGAGAGATTTAAACTAGTCTTGTTTTGTTTTACTTCATAAATATTTCCTACTTATCTAAAAAAAATCCTGCGTTATTTAAATTCCGTCTTAGCTGATAGATGGCACTATAGATAATGAAACTTTGATTGAACTTGTTACTTACTTACATTGAAACCAGATGGCAGCACGGTCTCGGGCCCATATATATATAATTAATGCTATTGTGTCATGTTTTTTTTTTTTTTGATTGACTTTTTTATAAACGATCTATTGACAAAATCAAAAATAATTAAAAACCAGAAGGCACAGATAAGTCACGCCATATTGCCGTAACGGATTTACATTGCATTGTCCTCCAGTTAACTCCAAGAAGCACCTAAAGAAGTTTATTTAAAAAAATACAATTTAAATAAGCACTACACGTTTTGCGAATGAGGCAAGCGGTGTGATACATAGAAGATTGGCTAGTTAATATAGGCAAATAACTTATATTTTTAAGAGGATACTTTAGTGTTTTAAAAATGTCTTCTTTCTTCAATTCTTCAATTTAATGCGTTATTAACTCTTCTAATTTTAAGTCCTTAACTATGTATGAGGACACGACTTATTGAATCACCATATACTTGGTGTGTCATCCAATATAATGGCACATATAGACGTATCTTGTTCAGCAAGCATATAATTAATAACCAAGAAGTGCAGAACTGTACCAGAGAGTTTTGGCAATATAAATCTGTTACAGTGGCTTCATCAATTGTAGCAAATTAAGACCATGGCTGTATTCCTTGAAGTATGAAAATGATAATTTAATGTTAAATTAAAATATCGTTACTCAGTCTCTTTTAAAGAGTGAAATATAAAACTACTTCCATTAATCGTGTCGTGAGAGTCGACAAACTCTTAATACCTACCCAGAAGTAGGAAAACAATAAAAAGTCAACTTCATAAACATTATAAAGGCGAATATAATGAAAGCCTCGGAATATAACGAAGCGCTTGCACCGGAACACGACAGTTATTCCGCTCTTCTCTCTAACGGTACTGCCGTTTGCAGTACTTTTTCTTTGTGCTCAGCTACTAGAATCGATACTGTTTGCTCCAAACACATTGTTTTCTCACCGTGTTCTCGCTCACGGGAAAACGAGCTCATGGGCAATATTGATTATTTGAAATTCATTAAGTGCCTCTTCTTATTCATAAATATTTTAGTCCGTAAAATAATTTACAATACACACATATTACACAGCATCCTTACAATTTTTTTGCTAATCTCGATAGTATAAAACAAATTACTCTGCCACGTCTATCTGTTTGTCTGTTCGCGATAAACTCAAAAACTACTAAACGGATTTTCATACGGTTTTCTCCATTACATACAGTGATTCATAATTAAGGTTTAGGTTCATATTTTACCAAGGTTTCTTTTATTACTAAGGCAGAACCATGTCCACCGTGCTCGCTAGTTATCGATATAATTATTTTGCTAATTTCGAACCATTTTGTAATACTCCAAACACTATGACTCATAAAGGTTACAATGTTTTAAAGAATTTGTAATCGATGGCTTTATTGACTGCGTGTTATGACACAGCGACGATGGACGTAGTTTCGAATCCTTGCAACAAAAGTTCCGTTAAGGGAACTTGATAAAGCCATAGCATGGTGGTAGGGTATTTTCTAAATCAGTCTGGCTAACTAGCGCCTTCAAGTTAAAAGTCCGTCGTCAAGCACTTATTGGTGTGTTCCGGCAACTGCACTTGTGAGCCAGTCCCCTCTATATTTGGACCGTTTACCGTCTTAGTCTTAGTTTATTTCACTATTTGTAATTTTACGATTTTATTCTTCGAAGATAGGAAAATAATTCGGCATTAACAAAAAATAGGTTTTATAATGACAAAAATCTTTCATCGTCAAGTCGTTGAGCGCTTTACCCGTATAATTATAGCATGGAAAAAGACTATTACAGAAATAAAAGAGTGTTAGACTTCATTTTAACATAAGATATGCAATTTTAGAGTAACCCGACAAGAAATATCATAAGAATTATTATCGTCCAGCACCATTTTTCTTTCATCTTCTTGTTTTTTTTTTTTTCATTTTAATAACAAAAATGTTTTAACAAATTATTTTTCATCATATAACATAATGCGATTGTGTTCTTTCTTATTATGGTATTTCACAAACTCTGAATGATTTTGTCCGCAAAATCACTAAAATTTAAACAAACAACAAAACATTTGACGCCTATTTCTTCATAAGTTGACAGCAAATTTCTACGAATAACCTAACACAAATATTTGGTTGTTACTATGATTATAGCATAAAAAAAAAACATTATTCACGACAAAATCGAAAGTTATTCACTTTCGAATAACGAATGAATTTGGACTGAATTGAGTACAATGGTAATGGACTTGCATTTACTATGCCCAGTCATCGATGGAATGAGGATGAATCTTTATTTTGGATTGTTTAGAAAACATTACAACATCTAATAATGGATTTCTATGTTAACAACTTTCTAATAAAATCGATTTTGAACACAATAATTAAACATTATTTAAAAAATACTTTCGACAACGTGAAAACATTTCTTAAACATTTAGGTAAGTATTTTGCACATCTAACTATTCAATTACATTTGTCAGTAGGAGTTTAGAAAAAAAAAATTGACATTGTTTTTTAGTTTAATAGAGTAATATTTGCGCAGGGTCCCAATTTTTGACTCTAAAATAAAAATAAAATCTTGTCTAAAGGAAAAGTAGTTCAATTTAATCCTTATAACGTCAGCTATCTACTAACGAAGGTTTTGTTAAAATCAATCCAACCTTTTCACAGATTAGCCGAAACAAACAAATAGACAAAAATTGTAAAAAGGGTGTAAATTTAACCGTTATAAAATTATTGACGAATATATTAATTAAAAAATGTAGATGAACTTCTATATTCTTTTGAGTAGTTAGTAGTAAGTTGATCCACAAAAAAGTACTGTTCCTTAGGACAAAGCTTCATTAAAATTTGGGGTGTCGAGTAACATCTGAAGACTTGAGACACCTAAGCCAACCTCACCTGCACGTGGTGCACCCTGCTGATCAACGAACGAGGCAATGGCGATAGCGGGGTGGTAGAGTTTTACAGCCCGACTGGGTCATAACCAACATGCATATGGCGAAAAAGCCCACCATAGTGACTCGCTTCTACGTGTCGCGTTTCAGGATCAGCATGTGCATATCCAGTACCGGGTGAATTTCGTCATTATGGCCGGCATGACAGCGGAGACCGGCGATGGATAATCTGTCTCTCGGTGGTTGCCGATGTTTTTGGATTGTACTATGCTTACTATCAGGCATAGTGCAGTCACTTTGTAGTGCTTCAATAAAAAATAAAAATAATAAAGCGAGCGAAACTGAACAAAAGCTAGTCTATACATATATATCTATACTAATATATAAAGCTGAAGAGTTTGTTTGTTTGTTTTTTTGTTTGGTTGAACGCGAAGAACTACAGATCCGATTTAAAAGTTTATTTTAGTGTTAGATAGCTCATTTACCGAGGATGGCTATAGGTTACATATCATCACGTT
This sequence comes from Antheraea mylitta, assembly GCA_014332785.1. Classification (NCBI taxonomy): domain Eukaryota; kingdom Metazoa; phylum Arthropoda; class Insecta; order Lepidoptera; family Saturniidae; genus Antheraea; species Antheraea mylitta. The sequence continues at coordinate 16,201,583 of JACEII010000008.1, read as the reverse complement.
AAAACCAATAGAAGCTGAGCACTCATGAATAATATCTCAAAATCGGGCTATTTTGTAAGCTGCCGCTGCGTAGTATTAATGTCAGTATTATATGCGTTGCCATGGTAACGCGATAACATTCTATCGTAAATATTTTCATAGTTTATTTTGTGTTCCTATTCAAAAACTTTATTCTACGTTAGTTTTGTTTCCAATTTTTAATTATACATGGTACGTTTACATCGCAAACATTTCTAAAGTTTATATTGTGTTGCTATTCTAAAAGTTTAGTAGTAATAATATTCGTCCAATAATACAGTCGAAGGAATTAATCTATACTGCCAATTCTGAAGTTGTGAATATAATTATTTTTCTTCTATGTCCAAGTTAATGTAAAGGTATAAGCGTCAAATCCTCTATATAATATAATTTAAATTTTTATCTTCTTAATCTTCAAGAACACAGAATTCATGCTCCGTGGTTTAATTTTTCATTCATTTCACTTATGCAAAATAAACGAACGATATTATATAAAATGCAACCAATTTCTACACGATATAGAATCAAGTAACACAATATTATGAATAAAATAAAAAATCCACTACATGACAGACTTAAATCCTACCAAAAACTCTTCAAAAACTTTATTCTACGTTAGTTTTGTTCCCAATTTTTTATTTGTGATATATTACGTATTATAAAAGTAAAGTGAGTGTAATTTATATTAAAATAAATGTTTTTTGGTGAATACATATATCTATGATGCTACAAACATTAACATTTTTTTTCCTCTAACGATATGTCTGTTTTCTTATTTGTTTCGGGTAATTTCCGAAACAACTGGACCTATTTGAACGTTTTTTTTTTTTCTTAGAAATTGACTACGCTTAACAGCTTCATCGGACTACAAGTAATATTTGAACGGGAAATTTACGGGCAAATAAGTAACTATTTAGCTGTTTTATTTTAAGCTAGCGGGTTTAGAAGACGTTTCCCTCCCTTATAATAAGACAAACTATACCTAAACTTTGCCCACGAATCATTTTATATATTGGTGAAAACGACATGAAGATGCGTTCAGTAGTTTTTGATCTTATTGCGAACAGACATATAGACAGACATGGAACAGGACTTTATTTTATACTATGTAGTGTTAAACTGTTATACTTGCATTCGTCCTCGTGTGAAATTAATCAAAAATGTGTTGTTCACTGTAAACGCTGTAGTCCGGTGAAGCTGTAAAGGCCTTGCAAGGCCAATAGCGTAGTCAATTCGAAAAAAAAATGCACGTGTGACGTGCGCTATACTGGAACTCCTAGAATAAATATAATTGAAAGTCATATTATATGTGATTTAAATTATAGCAAAGTATAATAATGACTTGATTATATGACACTATGGACATATTATATCTATATAAATTAAAAAACTTAACACATATTATTCGATAATGTTAAGCTTAATATTTTCATTACTTTCTTATATAGTGTGAGCACTGAAGGTGATATATAGTTTAAAGTTCCAGTTATGTGGCTGATGATAATCCCATCCCATTCGATTCACTATTCACATATATAATGTACACGTTACCTGTTACAGTAGATGATGTGCGTATGATACTTACAAATATTTTTGAAACATGTATTATTGTAATTTACACTATACGTGTGATCACGATTTTAAATTTATTTAATGTTTTAAAAAAACGCGTGCGAAGCCGCGGGTAACAGCTAGTTCATATATAATATTAAAAAGAAGTCTGTGCGTTTGTGACTTTGTAGGGGGTAATCTCAGGAACTACTAAACCGATTTTGAAAATTATTTTATCAATAGAAAGCCCCGCTATTTAAGAATATCATAGACTATATATTAACCTGTAACATGAAAATATTTTTTGTGGTAGTCGGATTTGCAAAGTAAGTCGGAGAAAAAATGGTCGCACAAAAATGTTTCTTACGAACTTAATTCAACCGATCGCCATAAAAATTGGCATGTATAAATATTTGAACACAAAGCATGTTTGCACACCATTCATATTACCTACTATAATCTAGCTTATACCCGCAACTTCGTCTGTGTTTTACAATGCCTTATGCCTATTTACAATGTCTTAGCAATATATATAACGTACAAAAGAAAACCATTAAAAAAATTAAAAGAAATTATAATATATCTATCTAATACCTTTAAACAACCAATTCTTGTATATTTTTATATTTGTATATTCGGGATCTCGGAAACGGCGTCATCTATTTTCATGAAAATTAGTATGTAGGCAGTTTCGGGGACGATAAATTGAGCTAGATTTTATTCATAGAAAACTTTTTAACTGAGTTTTCAGGCAATAACAAAATGTATCTAGAATATAAAGGTACATTTCGCCGGCGCTATCAAAACAAAAACAGCTCAGAAAGAAATCGGTTGCTTCAAATATCCGTGTAACCCCAGTTCGAATCCAAGTGACAGTAGAAGAGATATTTTTTTTTTATATATTTTTTTAAATGTTCATTTTATGTGCTTAATAGTTTATTTTAATATAAAAATGATTTTTAAAGAACCGAGCTGGGCTCGGTCGCCCAGGTACTATATAAATAATAATAACAAAAATGTGTGAGAAAAGCTAGAATAATTACAACTCAATTACTGTATACAATAAATGTCAGAACAACTAATTAACATTACACATTTAATAAAATATTAAACATACTGTTAAGCATGCAATGTTTCACCGCGGTTAATGTAAAAGGCACCTTTAATAACTTAAAAGACGGAGCAAGATAATAATGACCTGGCGATTAATTTTCTCTTGGTTTCTTTTTTAAGATTTCATTGAAAGTCACTTGTAGTATACTGTAGAGTATAAACTTTCAATTATTTATTATATTATATTAAAAATTGATATAAATTATTATACCATGTTGTTAACCCACCAAAGGGTTAACCCCTTAGCTGATTTTTTAAGACCCATGTCTCAGAATGGCCGATCATATTTTTAAATATCTGACCAATTTCTTGAAGTTATAATTTTAAATTACATATTTTGTTACTATTTAAGTTTTTCATACCAATACATCATAAGGCCACGGCAGCCACGGCAGCGGCTCAAGCCTAGGTTCGATCCCTCGGTAGGGAGCCCTTGAGTCCGTTGCTTGCGCGATACGGTGACACACAAATATACATCACTGCTACAACACTACACGATCACCCCCACACACGTGCACGCCTACACGCCTACACATGAAATTGGAAGGGTTTACTTTTTTTCCCTTATCGAACTGAAAAACTCTCACTCTTCCGATAATAAATATATGGAGGAGTTGTTGAGGCGTGTATGCTTGGTACACATATACGTTTCAACAACTCATACATATATGAATAGTTAGCTAGGTTAGCTAAGATATGTCACGATTTTGCATGCAACAGGTAACAGCCAAGCCGAGATGTGCCGTGCACCCTTGAGCTGGTAGCCAAAATAAAGTCGGCTGAGTACCTTAAGCGGTCGCCTTAGTAGTCCGGTGAAGCTGTTAAGACCTTGCTGGGTCAATAGCGTGGCATTTCGAAAAAAAAAGGTTTCGTATTAAATTCACCGCGGTCGCTGAATGTTCGCCATCTTGCTTTTTGTTTCGCTTTGGTTAGGTTAGGTTGGACTTGCAAAAAGGATAACGCGAACTTGTCTCGGGCGTGTTACATTTGGCCCGAGGGATCTGAACGAGAAGTACCTACTTTGAGTTGTTCTCGGTACACTTGACAATGTGTATGCACAATTTCGTGACAAGCGGTTCAGTATTTAAGCCGTGAAAACGTAACAAACAAGTAAAAAAACTCACGTTTGCATTAAATGTAAAAAAGGCTTTCTTATTTCTTTGAAACTACTTGTTTTATCTGGTTTGTGGGCTATTTTTACAACTTTAACTTTGGTATCTCTTCTTATCCCTAAAGCCCATTTAACAATTCTAATATAATAATTACTACTTGAAATCCTATAGAAAATCATAGTTATATGTAATGTAAATAATACTTTGAAGAGTCTTCTACCAATAAAAGGTTGGTCATAATCGGTTCACTCATTACAAATATTAACCTAGACCCTTAGTTCTCAAAGTGGTCCACGAGATACTCGACGGGTGTCTGCGTTGTCGCGACAAAACATGGGGGTTTACAATTCGAAGCGGGGCTCCAGGAAAGTTTATCAGCTTTCGATGGTGAATAACTAAAATGTTGGCTTGACTTCACCTATCAATGTGGGCAGATAATATTTTAAAAAGTTCAGCGACTATTACTTGTAAAAACATATTCCATATTCAGTATAACGTGTCGAGACTTGCAAATTTCCACAGTTAGATCTAATCTTCACATTTTTTGTCGAATTTTGTGAATATGATAGAAATGTAGATGTAGGGGGTCCACCAGAATAAACTAAATTTTGAAAGTGTTCGATGAAAAAAAAAAGTCTACGAACCTCTAACCTAGCCAAACAAAATACCCTTCGGTTTTATTTATATGGGTTGTTGACAACAGTCTTGTGAAAACGATGTAAATTATTCAACATAGATATTACAAAGAGATATTTTGAATAACTGATACACGGCAATTGTTTACACCTACAGTTAAACCTACGTGAATGAATAAAGAGCTTCTCGAAAATTCTACATTTGAATTAAATTCGAAAATTCTTCTGAACTATTACTACCCCAATTATCTATAGATAATATTTCGTTTAATAAAAATGAAAATATATCTGTAAGTAAAAAACATTTGACCTATTATATTATGTTGTACCTAACTATTAATTTAAGTTCGCTCTGATCGCACTATGGGCGAAGTCTCGGGTAACAGCTAGTCTAAAATTAAATAGCCTAAATTACTTCTTATAAGGTCAGCTATCTGCAAGTGAAAGTCCCGTAAAAATGAGTTCAACCACCTTGGAGATAGCACTGTGGACGAAGCCTCGGGTAGCAACTACTCTAAAATAACATAGACTATGTAACACGCTATAATTTCAGCTATCTATCAGTTAAAATCCCGTTAAAATGTGTCCAGCTGTTTTGGAGATTACCCGGAGCAGACAGACAAAAATTTTAAAAATTGGATTTTTTTTGATTGGATATTGATATCATATACACTTTCGTATCAATTTGCTAAAAAGTTGTTTTTTTGATATTACATACAGACACTTCAATATTATTATACGTATACATTACTATGCCAACTTCATGAGGTATCTCAAATGCATTAATGTCCTATAAACTTCTGTTTCCCGGTTTATACGTTCTTCATGATCTTACCCTTAATAGTCTTAAGTCATCAGTGGCAGCTATATAAGTACTGAAATATGCTCGTCGTATATTTAGTTTTTTATTTTAAGGAATGACATTTAATTGAAATTTTATTCAATGAATACGATTTAAATATTTTACGATTTCGGAGATTGTATTTAAAAAAACAGAATTATCAACAGTACGAGTGTGAATTCATAATATAATAATTTCTTTTATTTCCTTCTTGAAGTTATTAAAACTTGGACAACGTATATCAATCTAAATTAACCGTTCTATCCAATCAAGGTAAAATTAGCACGACGAAATGTCGTTAATCATCGGTCATAAAACCCGGTCAAAATTTAACTATTCACAAATGCATTCATTATTTGAATGTATGGCCCTCACTTGCATTTTCAGTATAGTCAACAGCGATCAAAGAAAAATGGAAGGGTTTGTTGTATTGGGGGATAAAGCTGAAATAGAATCATTTCCTTACATGGCTTTTATGAGTTTGCGTTGCGAGAAAGACAAAGTTATAACTAGATGGAGATGCGGTGCTTCTATTTTGAACCAGCAAATATTTTTATCAGCGGCTCATTGTTTCGATGAGTGTCAACGTAAAGGTGATATATTTCTGTCGATTGGCCACGTACACAGACTACAAGGCAGAATAACTAAAGTTAAAGACTTCCGTATTCACCAACATTATAGGCTAGGTAAGCTTGCCTATGATATAGCGCTTGTAAAAGGACAATCACCCATAACCTTTAACAAAAAAGTCAGCCGAGTAGCAATTATGGGCAATCCCCCTTATTTTGAGACTGCTCACCTTTCAGGATGGGGTTATATAGACGTAAGTACAATTATTCATGTTGCCTTTAAATATCGTTGCACCTGGTATTCTCAAGATAGATTTTAAAAATTCATAATCCATTTTACTACACGTTGATTGGACATAAAACTTTGTGCATTGTTCCTAATAGTCTTTAATAATTGATTACTCTACTCAGCAAGCTGCAAATATAGATACAGACTTAATTGTAATAACACGTTCATAGGAGATTCAACAGAAGACTACTGATTTACTCCATTACATAAAACAGCAAGTTATGGACAGAAATCATTGTATGAAAATACTCAAGAAAAGTTTACCTGGAACATTTTGTGCCCAAGGAGAAGGTTACGCCTCACTGTGAGTACTTTGTTCGTTCCAATAATATAAAGAGTATAGGGGCAACAGTCTACTTTTGATTGCATATAACCTATCATATTGAAGCGTCTATGCTATAAAGAATTATGAACGCTAATAATAAAGTTACTGTATCTACCAAAATGTTATAAAACCTTACACAAAACTTATCTCCGATATATACTTCGTGCTTATTCTGAAATTAATGTTATGCAAGAGTTTCTGTTTTAGGACCTAAATTACGCCTTTTATATTGCAATCAAAGGTGTTCTGAATATTTCTTGGAATATTCTTATAATGAGAACATTGGAGTAGTGAGTGGCAGCACCTCTGGAACATTATCATTTTGCGATATCGTTATGTACCGAAGGAAGAGTTAGTATGAGCGTTCAGCGGTGTTTTTATATATTTCTTATATTATACTAACTGTAACCGGTTTCAGCATGAATGGGTCGACTCGCTCGGGGTAGTACCACCCTCTCAAAGAAAACCAACGTGAAGTAATAGTGCTTGCATTGTTGCGTTTCGTTGAGTCAGTGTGAGCGCTGGAGGCCCATCTCCTCTCCTCGCTCCTCCCTTATTCTCTTCCGCCTTAACTTTTCTCTCCCCATCCCCCTCCTCCTTCTCTCAAAACACAGGATGGCAACGACCTTGTGACTCTCCTGGTGCAAGTTTCTATGGACGGCGGTGATCGCTTAACATCAGGTGACGCCAACGAAAAGGTCGTTTGCCTCCTAGATGATATAAAAAAAATGTAGCGTGATAAAAATGATATGTGTATGTTTGACAAATTAAAAATGGAATGTTTTTCTTCAACAACACTAACCAAAACTGTTTTTTGCGTATATAATACACATTGCATTGCACTTGGAGCAAACAGTTATTTCATTTACAAGGCTCGATAAAGTAGCTTATCTTGTAGATGTTAGACCTTAGTTATGCAGTTTCCCAGTGAAGGAGAAAGTAAGGGAATTTTAAAAGGGAATGTAATTTTGCATGAATACATTTTACGTGTCCGCTATTTCATTTACTTCAATTGTTTTTCCATTTACAGAGGTGATTCTGGAAGTCCTCTAGTAGTACGCGGATATATACAAATTGGTATAGTATCATACAAGAATCCACACAAGTCCAGGAAAGTCATCGTTTACACCGACGTCGGACATTACTACAACTGGATCGAGAAAAATGCGAAAGAATTATTATGTAAATAAAAATATTAATTTACAATACCTATTTATTTAACTGACAAATCTTGGTGAATTTTATATTATGCTCATGCAATACGTCAAGAGTAGTGAATTGTATCAAATTGCACACACCTCTCTCCCTTTATTTTTTTATAGTAGCACGGCAAAGTGACTGCACTATGCCTGATGGTAAGCACAGCGCAATCCAAAAACAACGGCGACTGCCGAGAGATACGTCATCCTTCGTTGGTCGCTGCTGTCATGCAGGCCTGCGTAAATGGCTCTTCATGTTACGCTTGAAGGACCCCATATTATAGGTAGGAGGGAACACACTAGCCGGGAGATTGTTACACAGCTTCACGGTACGGCAAAGATAGGATGTTGCGAACTTTTTAGTTTGTACCCAGATAGAGTTTACCGTAAAACTGTGGCTCCGTAGACCAGCGCGCGTGGTTCGGTTGTAAAAAGGAGAAGAAAGGGATTAAATTGAATAACTCTGCAGAACACTCGCCGTAACACAGACTATAGAAACCGCTCAGTGAGGCAATATGCCTGCGCAGTTGAAGCGGCTCTATAAACTCTGTAGTGTCAGCATCATTAACAATGCGGACAGCCCGTCTCTGCGACCAGTCCAGGGCATCTAGTAGGTATTTGGCAGAACCGTCCCAGAGATGTGAACAATATTCCATGCAAGGCCGAACTAGTGCCTTATAAAGAAATAAACGCGCACACCTGTGTTTTGTTAGCATTAAACTCGACGAAATTACTTGCTCCCCATACATCAGTATCATATCAATGCAATGCAAAGATCGGTCGAGCTCAATGAGAAGTTCCTGCCGTCTCTTTTCTGTTTATCCCCGTCCGCAAGAAGGCTTGCTGTAATATAACTCATGGATGGTACTATCGTCTGCATAGCAATGAATACGGCCCAAAGGCAACATATCATTCATATGCTGAAGAAATAATATAGGTGAAAGTACAGAGCCTTGAGCAACTCCAGCGGTTTCTGACATGAGCTGCGAATCACATCCTTCGACAAGAACACGAATTCTGCGCTCATGTAGAAAGCTAGAGATCCATTTGCATAAATTGTCAAGGAGTTCATACGCTGAAAGTTTGGAGAGAAGACCACGATGCCAGACCCTATCAAAGGCTTTGGCAATGTCGAGACTCATTGCCAAGGCCTCGCCGTGTTTGTCAAATTATATTGCTAATTGAAAATTATCTCTGTGCGAAGTATATAGTTTACGTACAAAATAACAAAATCAAATTTTGTGGTATTGTTTTCTTGAAAAGAACAGGAATGGTACCGTTGTAACAAAATTAGACGTATAAAGTTCAAAAATAAGGCTGTGAAATATTATGGGAATATTTAGTTACTCCGTAAAATAACATATTAAATATAAGTCAAATTGCGTAGTCTAATGTACTGGATTTTTTATATTTCAAAGGAGGCAAACGAACAGGTGGATCACCTGATGTTAAGTGATCAACATCGTCCATAGACACTAGCGACACCTGGGGAGTGCCAGCCTGTATGTTGGTTAGGGGGAGGGGAAGAGAAGGGAAGGAAAGGAAAGGGGAGAGAGATAGGACCTCCAGCACTCTCACTGATCGAACGAAACGCAACAATGCAAGCACTGTTACTTCACGTCGGTTTTCTGTGAGAGGGTGATACTAACCCGGGCGAGCCGACTCATTCATGCTGAAACTAGTTACAACTTCAGCGTGGCTCTACTACCTACACAGGTTCTTCTTCCCTTCTTTAGGTTTGTAGGTAGATAGTGTATGTAGTAAAATGTATTAATTAATGTACTTATTACTTATATATACTTCATTTTTTTTACCTTCACATCCGACAGAGAAAATGTTTATTATTATTTATTAGTTTTAGACAACGCTGAATATTCTTACTGATATTATCGCTATCGATATCGCGCGAGCAGCGCACTCAAGAGCTCCACGCCGAGGGAACGTACCTAGGCTTGAGCAGTTGCCGACGGGGGCCTAGTCTGGTGCACAACATTATAGTAAATTTACAATGCAGTAAGTATACTGAAGTCACATCAAATGTTTTGTAATTTACCTAACGGAGTTGAAGTTAATCGTGTAGTAAATTTACCAAACTGAATTTTATTATTTCTACATCGTTATGGGTAAAAGTAACAGTTTTTTTTTGGAAAATTACTGTGCAAATGTTTACTATTTAGATTAGGTTCTTTGTATAGTAACTGCTAATATTTATTTGTTCAAGACAAAGAAACAAAACACTCTTACAAAAATTTGTAACGTAAGTTTTATATTTTTGAATTTTTTTTTAACCCACGTATAAATATGTATTATCAGTCTCTTAAATCCAATACTGTAGATCATTAATTAACATTCATATAAAATACTTCAATTGGATATCGAATCAAGCATAAAATAGTCCTAATTAATCGATAAGCAGCTGCACGTACCTATTAACTTTATGTTGTAGTACATTGATAGTCAAATTATGACACAAAATAAGTGCTTAGCAGCGATATTATGCATTTTCAAATTCATCGATTGTGCAATGGAGCCGTTCATTGTTGGAGGAATTTATGCATCCATAAATGACTTTCCCCACTCAGTATTTTTAAGTATACAGTGCGCTAGAAACGAACAGCCAACCAGCTCATGGATATGTGGAGGTTCGATATTAAACCAAAGAATCGTCATGACGGCAGCCCACTGTCTCGAGAGTTGTGTGTCTCGAAGTGTGGTGGTAGCTCACATTGGCAGTGAAGATTTCACTGAAGGTCAAACTTTCGCTGTTCGGAGCTATGTAACGCACACTGAGTATAATTCCGATTCATCCGCCTCGGATATAGCTTTGGTGAAGATATCGAAACCTTTACAATTTAGTTTGAAGGTGAAACGTGTCGCTTTAATGCGGAACCCGCCATATAATGAAGATGCGTTTGTAGCTGGATGGGGATTGACTGATGTAAGAGTATTTTTTTATTAAAATTTTAAATATATGTCTAATGAGTATAATCAATCAATTACTAGTTATCAAACCATATTTAAGAAAAACATAAATTAAAACTATGCCTTTAAAAGTCGATTTTAGTACTGCGTTTGATTTTGATATCATATAAATTTAATCCTTAAAAGCATATAATCTAGGAAAAGTAGAATCAGTTTTTATTGAACTATATTCGGCCTTGTCTATACTTCCCCTCAAGTGTGACGGAAGCCAAACGTCTAGCAGTATATTAAAACAAATACACAAATTTAGTATTCCATCAACAACCGAGAATTATTCCTACAAGACATTCTATCAAATAAAATTACAGATAACATCCATATGAATTTAATATCACTAATATTTTGTGAAAATTATGTTCGTAATAAATTGATAATTCATATTATATAATTCGCAGGAAGTAAAACAAACAATCTCTCCACATATGAAGTATTTAGATCAGAAAGTATTTTTTCGTGAAGAATGTATTAAGTTACTCCAACAGATGCCTGAACGTTGTATTTGTGCTAGTAGTAGAAACCGGTCTTATTATCCTTCATCGTAAGTAGTTTTACTATTAAATTGTTATTTTAATTACATGCTGAGGCTTATGAAACTTGGTTGTACATTAAACATTTGATTAAAAGAAACAACCCCAGTACTAATCCCTAATTTCTCTCCAATCCTAATCCCAACCCTTAATCCATCACTATTGTTTTTTCCATACACTATAGGTTTTAGTTCTTTTTAAATTGCGATGAGAACTCCCTAGATATGTCTAACAATAGATTTCCTTATTAAATAGTTGTTTGTAGTTTAAAAGAATTGTACGAAGTTAGACTTAAAACCTTGTATCCAATGACTCTAACAATAAAAGAAATGGTTTACAGCCAGTACCGATGAAGCAGATTATAATAATTTTTTTTTTGCAGGATCTTAGTCTTTGATGTAGTAGATTTTATATTTTATTCATAATAATTAATCTTTTATTATTTGACTGTATATTTTGTAATATTGGTGGTCTTTTACAGTATATAGCGTAACATAGCATCACTGTGCACGAGTGAAGTGGATGAGAAATACTACCACGGAGCATGAACTCTGAGATGCCACAAAAACTCCTTGAAAGGTTCTAACTAGGGGTGCCATCATCTTGTTGGAATATTCAAACTATAACAAATCTCTTGTAATATTACTACATACTTGACAATGGCAATAATAATCTAGAAGATTGATTGCCACAAATGAAAATAAACCTTATAATAATCGTATTTCTATATGCATTTCAATATTTAATATGCTTGTTTACAGGGGTGATTCTGGCAGCGCACTTATGATACGTGGCTATATTCAGATCGGACTTGTCTCTTTCAAAATTCCAGAAATCTCTGAGAACATTATCGCTTATACGGACGTCGGACAATTCTATAACTGGATCAGAGTTAATACGAAACGTCTTTTGTGTAGTTAAAATAAATTATTTCTTGTGTTTACTACTTTATAATTATTATGCCTATAATATTCTTACACAGCATCATTAATGTAACGAACGGATCTCACTACACACTATGTAACAAAGTCCTCTGCCAATATCTGTCGGTCTGTTCGTGATAAATTCAAAAACTACTCAACGTATGTTAATGCAGTTTTTACCAGTAGACAAAGTTATTCACGAGGAAGGTTTAGGTATAGTATAATTTGCCAAGTTTTTTTTCTTATCAGGGTGGGATAACGTCCGCCAGGCCCACCAGTATCAATTATAATTATCTGTAGACTATGGCTTCGCCTTCATTCTCTTGAAAATGGTTTTATTATTTTTGTTATTTGTGGACCTCTTTTGTTTTATTTTATAATCCATCATCACTGCTTAGCCCCTATGGAAAGGCGTAAAATAATATAGTCGGATAATACTCCGATAAGTATTTAACTGTTAATAAAAGTTTCAATAAAATCGTTTCAGCCATATCCCAGATTGACAAGGATAAACAAAAGACACTTCAATTGTAGTTATGCATATGTATGAAACCTGCGGAAATTAAATAGACACATTAATTGTACTTTCAGATTGAAAAGATATACAATTGTTAACAGGTTCAAATGGCATGAGTTAAAATCCTTGCATAAGAGCTAAGGATAAGAAAAGCACCGTGATGGAACCATAGCATGGTGGTAGGATATTTTCTAGTCCGCCTGTTTGGCTTCCTCCCTCATTTCCAAAATTGTCGCTACGACGTCTATGTGAGTTTCACCAGCTACACTTGAGAGCTAGTTGCTCTAAGTTTAGCGCATTCACCTTCTTAGACGAAATTGTCATTTAACATTAGATTATAGTCAAACGCCGATACTTACAAAGTATTTCAAAACATAATGTAATAAAATGGTAACTACCGACGTGTTAAACCATTTTCAATCGTCCATGTCATGTTTGGCCTCTTAAGTTATAAATTTGTTGTCAAAATATTGTAGGTCTAACGTGTTTACATTGTCAGGCATATCGTCACATTACTATTATTTGAGTAATTATTTTCGACTATTGAAAGTTTTATATCAACAAAGGATTTTGAAGATGAAGTTCAAATTTTCAAATACGGAAAATAATTCGTAGCATGGGATTTTGTGTCGTAATTTAGAGAATCTAAAATTATAACACAGTGACGCTCACGCAGCGGCTCAGATCGGTCGCTCATGCCAATAAACGCATGTACGCACATAGCTGTGTTTCCTTTGACAATACCTTAGTCACTCAACACAGGACAGGACGGAGAAGTACAAGTTGATATAAAAAGTAAATAGACACACAAAATATACACTGAAAGTGACCTCCCAAGACATTTAACAACATAGGTGGAAATACACCAACCCACCTAACAGTAGTTATTAAGAAGCCATTTCCAAGGTATAATTATGAACTATAATAATGATTAGTAAAACTCTTAAAAATAATAGAATATAAACAACAAAAAAATCAGTACGAATATAATATGTTGCATAATAAAACCGCACGAAGCCGAGGGTAAGCTTATAGTCGGTGAAATCATAAAATTGGCTATAAAAACTATGTATCGTAGATAAAATATTGTTGTGCAGTATGATTATACTGCATGTTAACATGCCTTGAAATTATTATTCATATTAATTTCTTAAACTTTAATTAATCTTTTATTGACACTTAAACGCATGCTAATAGAAAGTCGGTGAAGTAAAAGCAAGTTAATACTTCTTATTAATATAATTACATTACTTATAATGCACCTGTTCCTATATTTCAAGATAACAGTAATTTTATTGGCATTGATACATAGCAATAATACAACAAATGAAAGCAGACCACTGATATACAAAGGCTTTGGAGTACAGATACATCAATATCCTCATGCGGTCTATCTACGCTTTAAAATAACAAGACCGTCATCCTGTGGAGCATCTCTAGTTACAGTACAAGCTGTATTAACCGCAGCACATTGTGTCGATGAATTGCGTTATAGATCTGGTAAGATTGTTGCATATTTAGGCGCAACAGTACCTAAAAATGCTAAAGTTTTGAGGCAAGTTGTTAGTTACGAGATACATCCAAAGTACGACGATGTTAAAGGAAGGAATAACATGGCTGTCGCATTGCTTGATAAACGTGTTTCTTTATCTCATTACGTTCAAAAGATTTCATTTATAACTAAGGACCCATTTGTTGATGTTGACATGTTTTCTGCTGGTTGGGGGAAGCAAACGGTGAGTTCTGTTAATTTGGGATTTAAAAAATAAAATAGTACTTTATTTAGAACAAAGTGTGTGTGTGTACTTATGTACACGCGTTAGAAGTTACACTTCTTTGGGGGTAATAAGATAAAAATCTTTTCAAAAACTTTATCTTTCGCCTACGTTTGTAGAAAAAACGACACTAACAATAGAAACAAGGTATTTAACACATTGAACATTTTAACAGAAAGAAGTACAAACAACAAATAAAAAGAAACAAAATGTTGACTATAGCTAACTTCAGGGTGTCGGTTTTTCGTGACGGTGTGCGCGCGCATCATAAAATTTACTCTCATCATTTTTCTCTAACGCGGTACAAGAAGTAAAACTTCAATATCTTCATTGTCGTACCTTCTGTCTATCCGCACTTAATCAAAGTTCCTTTTATATTTTGGATACAGTTAATTTGTTACTACATAAATCTTCAAACTCACAGTCAAATAAAGGTGCTTGTTTATTTTTGATTTTTTTTTTTTTAGTAATCCATACAATTTAATCTCTTACAGTTACCAAATAAGTTGCCTGATTTAAGTAGATTCCGATCCCTCGTAGCAACGAAGCAAAGAATAATATCACGGAAGGAATGCTCCAAGCATGCTGGATTTCGAGTAAGTGCTGGAACCCTCTGCACCATACCCATGATTGGGCATAACTACAAGTGAGTATTATTTAAGGAAATCTGTACAATCAACAATAGCAACTTGTTTTTTTTCTACATAAATTGTTTAAAATGATTACTACAAATTAAGGCAAATAATCTTTGAATATTGTGTAAACAAATTATAAATAGCAGAACTGTATCATTATGAAATATCAATAGGAAAGATACACGCCATGAAATACACTTCAGACTAAATTAATCTATGTACGTATTAAAAATTAAGTATGCGAATTTTACAGCCTAAAAACAGCTAAAGTAATAGACAAACTTACATATATAATGTTAGTAAGGATGTAATTATCATCATCAGCCTGTAAGAGTCCCTTTGTAAAGTTATAGACCTCTTCGCGTCTCGTATCTTCTCGCGCCCCCATATGAGGGGTGCGGGGAGTTTGTCTCAGGGTCGCCCCTCTTCCGGAGGTTTCGCTCGCCTCCCACTTCAACGGGAGTGTCTATTTATTTATTTATCGCCCATTAACATCTGATGGGAGAGCTAGGCTTCTTCGACGCCTTATGGCGGAGGGTTGGCGACTATTTGGCTTTCTTTTTATGTGCGGTTTTCGGCTGAGGGGTCTGGCCATCTTGTTGCAGAGTTTGTAGAGCCCTCAGACATTGCTCGATCGTCTTGTTATTCTCTGCGGAGGCTAGGATCTTCATGACTGCGTCAAGGATAATCTCAGGGGGTGCTAGTGAGGCTGGCTGCTGGGTAGCTTCCTTCTCGTGTTTCCCTCCCGTTTTCGGACTTCTGGTCTTGGGTTTTCTTGTGCAGCCGGGGTCGTTGGCGGGGGCCATCAGGCTCCCTGACGCCGGTGCTTCAAGCATTTTTGGTGCTATGCTGGCGTTTTCTTTTTCCTGCCCGGCGTCGCCTGACCGGGTAGCGGTTCCCGCTCGGCGATTTCTCGCGGCGGAAAACGGGGCATGCGCGGGCGTTATTAGGAGGGTGAGGCCCCCCGCAGTTTGCGCAGGGAGCTGGTTCTTCTTGTGGGCGGTTACAAATGGATGCAAAGTGCGGACCCCCGCACCTTACACAGGCTTTCGGGCGGTGGCTGTGGTGGCAGAAGTGCCTAAATTGTTGGAATCGATGGCACTGTGCCGGGCCCCTCCTCCCACGCCATGCTTCAATGGTTGTCTTCTACGTTGTAGATGGCTGGTTTAAGGCCAGGAGTTCTTCTCAGGGAGCAATGATAGATGCACCCAGGTCTTCCATTTCTTCCTTGTATAATTCGGGTGTATTCCGGTTCGAAGCCTTTTTCTCGGAGGGCCTCGGAGATTTTCTCTGGATCGGTATTCATTGGTAGGCCGTATATGGCGACCTTGGGGCTTCTTTCTGTGCGGGGGGAGTGGGTGAACCAGCTCACCCCGTCTAAATGTTTCAGGTAATGGTTGATAATATGGTGTTCTTCTAAATTTTCGGGGAGGAAGTGAACCCCACACCCATACAAGCGCGCGTTCGGAGTGCGTCCCAGCAAGCCCTCTAGCCGCCGGAGATGCTCTGGCTAGTCGGGTAGGCTCTCGACGACGATCGGGGGGCTGCGTTGTTTGAATGACGCGCTCGGTGCCGCGGCGTTTCCTCCGGATGTCGATGTTGACGGTGAGGTTTGACCGCCATAGCGGCATAGGACGTCTAGTGCGGTGTGGCTGTAAGCGTCTGTGTCATCTCAGGGCTTCCCGCAGGTATAGCCTTATGGGGTTCCTCAGGCAGAGACGGCAGGTGCAGTATAGCTCCGTCTCTTTCTTTGATTGGCTGTCTTTGTGCGAGCGAGAGGGACTTATATCTTTTATTCTCGCTCTCAAGTGCGTGGGCGTCTGGTTGAGCCGGAAATTGTTCAGGCTCGATTTTGTCGCGTTTGCGGCGTCTTGCTCTGGATATCTCTTCGAGCTGGTCATCAGGGATTTCTGGAAGTGTTCATCTTGACTTCATAGGAGACATTAATGCATTTACATCTTCGTCGCAGAGTGAATAGCCGTCATCTTCTTCCCGTCGAATGCGAAGATATAGCGCTATTCAGCGATTCAGCTCCTCAGACATGGCTCGGGTTGAAAACAACTCGGCGAAGGCGGATAGGTCGCTTTCGAACCTCCCCGTCCCGGGTGCGACACTGGATTCAGGCTCTTGTGGGATGTCTATTTCCGTAGATAGGCTGGGCAGGCTGGTGCTCCTTCGTAATGAAGGCGCGGCGTTTGGATCTAAGTTGTCCTGTTGAGCTAGGTTTTCTGAAGGGACGAAGAAATCGGAGTACTTCGGATGGTATTCCTCTTCAGTTGGCTCATGTGAGCGGAGTTCCGTGTTCAAAACTGTGGTCATCGTAGTGCAGGGAATTTCTGGTTCCGTGGGCAAGCTAGTGGTCGTACGTCGCGTAGACGTGGTGGCTGGTTGGCCCTTAGAAGGGTCTTTCTTCGATCTCCCCGTTGCCGTTGCCGGTCGGGAAGAGGCGGCGGTGGTGCGACGCATCGTTGCGCAGAACAAGCGAAGTCGCGGAGCTCGTGAGTGTATGTTCTCGTGCGCGTAGGACGATGCGGACAATCCATAGGCCTCTTCCCGAAGGAAGGTATGGATGTTATCGCCACGCCAACCTACGGCTTATTGGTAATTTCAAACTCTGAGAAATTAACAGTTCTATGTTTTCCCATAAACAGTAATATTACAAGACCATTCCTTAGTTTCAGTAAACCAATGTTTCCCGTTACCGTCAACGTATAATATTACCAATCTCAATTATTAAATGCACTTGAATTCAGTCATATTCCTAGACCGCCAAGACTTCTAAAGACATGTTTAGGTGATTAACCTTCAATATACAAGCAAAAATAATTTTCACCTCTGTTGATTAGGCTTAGATTAACTTTTTAACCTTACATAGTGGAACTTCGATTTCTCTACGTACAATAATAAATTTATTAAGGTCTATTTTTGTATTCCTTTCCAGAGATGACGCTGGGAATGGTTTGATCACAAGACACCCGGTAGTTCTGCTAGTTGGTGTACTCTCGTTTGTGGGTAACGGTGTTAGCATTTATACAAGCGTTTTGCCCAATAGAGATTGGATCATGAAATCTATTAAGCGTATGCACGAAAACATATCCCTGAGGAAGAGGAAGAAAAAAAGTTAAAAAGTAAACAAAGAGATTTAAAAGTTATTGGATAAATTCTTAATAGTAAATTACCACCCACAGTTTGTTTAAAATACGGGAACGAGTATAGATAATTGCAGCATATTTTATTATTGTATTTTATTTTACGGCACTTTGCATTTGATAATGAAAATCGTTACTACCAAAAAGAACAGTTGATGGATATTGCCGTGTGATAGGTATAGCTTATGTATTCGATTACACCAGTTGTAATACCCATTATACTGGCAAAATATAAATTAAACGAAACCGTTACAGACTCGAAACATATCTGATATAATATAATATAAGTTTAATATAATATAAGTTTCTCAAATTCTCTTGATTTTTTCCAAAAAATACACGTCAGGGCACGCGTATAAGCAGCCATTTAATCAAACTTTTAATTTAGCATTAGCAAAAACTAACATAGGCCAATATTGCCCATTGTATCGTAAACTTTCCTTAATAATTTACGTTTCAAATTTGATATATTCTTTTGTATTTTTTTGGCCTCAACTATTTTATTGAATTTTTTAACGTATTTTAGTTCTATTGCTATAAAACACTTTCACTTATTGTGTATATGTTCACATTTAACAGGGGTGGTGTCAATTTTTGTTTATTGATCTTATAAATAAACAAATAAAAAACGTCATCAAAGCAAAATATCAGAACCTTTTTGCAGTCGTATTGGTTATGTTTTGGTTTCACTAGATGAAGAAGGGCGAAGGCGAGTATATGCAGCTAGGTTTGTATAATGAAATATGTCATGCGTATTTGATTATATCTAGATCATGAGGTTCGAGTCACGTAAAGTCATATGGCGATAGGTTACGGTAAAACAGTTCGGTTCGATGCAGACTAATCTTTGTCCAAACCGTAGCTGACCGATTCGGGATTTTGTCTGAAGTCCGTGGATGCTTCTACTCTATGTAGGGAAAACGGAGAAGATTCGGCAGCTACTGAAATGACAAAGCAGTCCTATTGAGGGGGACACGGATTTCTACGTTTGACCAGAAACGTATCTAGGAAAAGTGTGGTGAAAATGCTTACTTTTTAGTACAAATGCGATGGTGACATAACGGGAAGGAGCAAAAACAAAGAACTCGGAGAAATATAATAAATAAACTTCACTCCGCTAAACCATGTTACAAGTCACAAACACATATCTAAACTGGAATTACATATTTTAAAAGTGACTAAGATTAACAACAACTTTCAACAACTATTATTAATTTAAAAGTAATAGACCTTCGCATGTTTTAAGGAAATAACTAGTCATAAAATCGACACAAAAAGGCACCTAATGTTAATGGTCGACCTAGATCAGTAGCATGTTTAGAGGCAAGGTGTAATGTACAGGAAAGCGGAGCTCGCCTGGGAAATGCTAATGAGACGATAAGGTGCCGTGGGGTGGCTTCCGGACAATGACGTCACGCGCAGGTGTCTGCAAAACTTGCTTGTGTACAATCGCTTATAGAATGCATCCATTTGTAGTTTTTTTTCTTTAATATTTAACTATAATAATGTAAAAGCTTCGCGGTAAATCGATAATATCCAGCGTATCAATTACAGCTATCGAATCTCGTTACGTTTAAAAAGATATAAAATTGAAACTATCTGCATGCTTATGAAAGTATAATTTATCAACACTAAGTTACTCTTTCCTTCTATTTGTAAATACCTAAGTTACAAAAAAAGATTAAATCTAACAGCGCTATCTTCTAATAATATTGAGATCATTCATTTGTATTCTACATTTTAAAGGAGTTGTCTTTACTGCAACTTACCTACTAGTTTTCGTAATGATTGTACAATTAAATGCTCTGAATACTGATATTGTAAGTGGAGCGAAGCTTACGTTAGCGGAAACGAGGTAATAAGTACCCACATGGCTGGTCGACAGTTTTAGCCCCAAGGTGATAAAACTGAGTGACAAGTTTGTACAGTGAAAAGCAAAGTAAGTTGAAAGCTATCTATTTTAATGCATCAAGAAGGATTGAAACAAACAGTATTCTTTGTAAACCAGCACATCACCAGGATGATATAGCGTTGATCAATATAATAGAACTTTACAAAACATTAGAAACATTAAATAGAGATTGTTAGCGAGTTGCAAGGGCTGTATTTATCAATGGCAGTTAGGCTTTTCTAAATACGCCTGGCTGGTTGCCACCTTCATGTTGAAAATATGACGTCAAGTGTCTCTAAGTGTGTTCCAGTAGCTATAATTCAGAGCCAGTCCCTCTTAGTTTAGCTTGTTTAACATCTTCGACCACATCATCATTTAACAGCAGGTGTGATTGTAATCAAACTTATAAAGTATAAAAAACAGATTATATCAATTTGTATCCATATATAGATTCTGCCCACGACTTCGTCGGAGTGGAATAGTTGCTTTGGAGAAACGCTAACACACAGCAGTAGCTCTCAAAGGAAAAAGTACTCCGATTTTAAAACATTCTTCATCAGTACTTTGCTTCTATTGGTCTTAGCGTGATGATATATAGCCTATAGCCTTCCTCGATAAATGACTTATATAACACTGAATGAAATTGAAATCAGACCAGTAAAGAGTTACTGAGGTTAGCGCGTACAACCAAATAAACCCTTCAGATTTAGAATATTAGTATAAATTACTACTCTTCTCTAGTACATAACTCGAACCTTCGTTCAATTTACAATTACTTTTGATAGAGGGGACCGATTTTAATGAAACAAAGACTAAGTTACTCTCGAGGGTATGTTTTATGATAACTTGGTGAGGTTTTATTGTGAACCCACTACTTTAGGAGTGATGCGTGTTCCTGCAAACAAACTCAAAAAATTGAAATGTATTTAAAAATGATTGAAATGTATTTTATTGGTTACTTTTAGACACCTGAATAATTTTTTTTCACGAAAATCGAAAAATACAGACCCATTAAATTTACACTCTTATTATATTAATATAGAACAAGAAGTATACGTAAGAAGCTATGTTAAATTATATTCTTTTATGTGTCAGCCCAAATCCAGAAGGAGTATGGCTACTCCCATACCTAATACGATTGGATCATTGTATACTATATGAGGAGGTCTCGTGAGTATTAAGGGTAGAGTCTTCGGGGATCGACGAATTTGGGCTTCAGAGGAAGTGTAATTCTTTTGGAGAGAAATTAAATTTGCATGCAAACATTTATACAGATCATATACCATGTATATATAGCGTACTGTTATAGGCAGATGGTATATATCTTTTTTAATTTTTAATCTTATTTTAACCTAACCTAACCTAACAAGGTCTTAACAGCTCCACCGGACCATGAATTTTCTCAAAAATGTTTTTAATTAAGTAATGCTAATCGAATTTTAAATCCAGATTATGAAAATTTATAAAAAATACGCATTTTATTCTCTACTACATCGACGTTAGTAGGTTCAGTTCAGTTCTTCAAGCCGCTTTGTACAAAACAAGTTTAAACATTTCAGTAAACACAACAGTTATACTTAACAGACATCGGTCTAAATCTAATACACGGTTTATCCAATTTATGAAATTTACAGTGTATTACCTCGTAATTGGCTTCTTGATATTCTATTTTAATAATTTAATGATACTATGAATTTGCTATAAATTTCTTATAGAATCTAAAGCTGTATAAATCTTGAACGATTTTCCGCTGCAATAAAATCCCGTAAATTATATAAAAGCAGTCAGTAAATTGTTTCAATAAATAATGCCTTATCTTTCTAAGTGCAAACCTACTTGTTACTTGTAGTTGGCAGTGCAAACTGTTGATAAGCCCTGATCGATAGCAGAAATGAGGATACTGCTTGCAAACGGGCTAACAGTAGGAGTTTTTTAACTTGTAATCTCTCTAATTAACAATAAAATTCTTGACTGGACACTGTACAGAGAAAGCTTGAACCTCCAAGTTCAAACACGACGCTATCTAAGATGCTAAGTCACGGTTAAACTATTGTATGTTCATAAGCGAATACTTTTTGTTGGCTACACGGAATCTTTAACCAGTGTCTTTTAATGGATTCTATTTTATTTTTTATTTCCTACCTCTTATATAACTGTCCTTGGCGTTTTTGGCGGCATTTTAGTCTGTCATGTAGTGGATTTTATATTTTATTCATAATCTTGTGTTATTTGACTCTATATTTTGTGAATGTGGTGGTGTTTTACGTAATATAGTTAGTTTATTGTGTGTAAGTGAAGTGAATGGAAAATAATACCATGGTGCATGAAATTCTGAGATGCCATAAAAACTCCCTGGAAGGTTCCAACAAGGGAGCCACCATTTTGTTAGAATATTGAAATAATCACACGACGCTTGTAATATTATTAACTATACGACAATGGCAGTAATAATCTGAGAGATTGGTTGCCAAAAAAAAATTAAAAAAAAACTATCCATCTATGTTCGTTGCATAGGTAATTTAACTAATTATTAAAGCTTTGATTTACCGTTAAAAAGGATATAGACTGACATTGTTCCTCTTATCGCATGCTTTCTTTACCCAAAAGAACACAAAATACAGTTTTAAGCTTGTCTTTTTATCGTTATTTTTGGCAACCAATCTTTCAGATTATTACTTCCATTGTCGTCTAGTTAATAATATTACAAGCGTCGTGTGATTATTTCAATGTTCTAACAAGATGGTGGCTCCCTTGTTAGAACCTTCCATGGAGTTTCTGTTGCATCTCAAAATATCATGTTCCGTGCTATTATTTTCCATTCACTTTACTTATGAACAATAAACTAACTATATTACGTAAGACACTAAAATCCCGCCAAAAAAACCTAAGCTTGTTTTATCCACGTTTGATTCTCATTCAAATTAGGAATACGTTAATTTTAAATGTTTAATTGATTTCTGTTTTTTATTTAAAGATAAGGGCCTAAATCGAAGGTAATAATTTTTGAGTGTTTATGTATATTTCTTAGAACCATTATTTCTATATATTATTTTATAGAAATAGTCTATAAACAGCATATATAAACCTAACTTTGAGATGCTTAAAAATAATATGGGTATTACAGAGGATATTATTAGAGATTTAAAATTACGCATAACAAAAGATGAGTTGCTCATGTGAAGGTTCTTAAATAACTTCTATGGTTTTGTTGAACTCTGTGTAATGTACCACAGCGACAAATCGTTTAGACGCTTAGATCGCCACATTCGTAGATTATACGCGAAGCCGTTATAAAAAAGTCCTCTACATACGACTAGCCAAAATAAACACATCGTTTGTTTCACCAATTTTGGTTAAACAAATTATTAACAACGAGTTCTCACCTAACGGTGATTAAAAAACAACCGTGTCATTGTAACGAGTACTCTCTTGTGAAATGTACGTTTTTTGCTTTGTGTATAGATTTCTCCGGCGCACAAAAAGTAATCGATTTTGTGAACGTAGCGACGCGACGGCCGCGCCATGCCACTGAAAAACTTGCGTTGCCCGCCAACCGGCTCAGCAGCGAGGCGCGGCATTCGATTCGATGACGTTTACACTACAAGTGAATTTTATTCCGTATAATCTGAAACTATAGTTACGAACCTTGCCTTTTTTATTCTTTTTATAAAGCAACCAAACTACACTTTAAATCTTGTCGCGAATAAATACATCATTAAAATTTATATAAATTATTTTTGTGTTTTACGCATAAACTAACAAATGAATTTTATTCTGTATAATCTGAAATGATAGTTACCTATTTTGTTTTCTTTTTATAATGTCATAAAATAACAAACTAGGCTTTACATCTTGTCGAGAATAAATCCATTATATATACAGTAAACTCTAGATAAATATTTTTGTGTTGTACGCGTAATCTCTTACAAATGGACTTTATTCTGTATAATCGGAAACTATAGTTACGATTTTTTTACCTTTTTATAAAGCAATCAAACTACACTTAAATAAAGTGAAATCTCTATAAGTGGGATCTCCAAGAATAGATAAATGCCTTTTTAATTTGTACGTCTAGATTAACAAGTGGATTTTATTCTGTATAATCGGGCACTATTGTTACCAAGTTTTTTTTTGAGCAACCAAAGTACATTTTATATCTTGTCAAGAATAAATACAGTGATATCTCAATAAGTAAGATATCTAAAAATAGATAAGTTCTTATGTTTAATTTGTACATCTTCACTTACAAGCAGATTTTATTCTGTATAATCAGAAATTATAATTACGCACTTTGCTTTTTTATCTTTTTATAATGCAACCAAACTAAGTTTTGTCAAAAATAAATACATGAAATTTCAATAAGTAAGATTTCTAGGAGGAATAAATCAATTCTGGTGACGTCTGGAAATGACGCCCCTCTTTGTGTATCCACCAAAAACGAATATTTTTAGACATTTTTACTGTGAAAAGATAAACCAGATCGCGTTTCTTGCTGATTGTTCATCGAGAAGAATGTGAAAAATGACCGTGTTGTTTCCGAACCGGTGGTAGATTTTATCAGCGCCTTCGCAGGGCCTAAATTGAATAAAATACTAGATTTTGACCTTTTTTATGTTATGTAGCAAACAAGCATGCAGTCTACTTAATTTTAAGCGATCACTAGATCTTATAGCAGTGTATAACCAACTCAATAGGATCAGATTCTAGAGATCAGTTGTAATAAAACACTACACTTGAGGAATAAGGGATCTCAACACGGTACTGATGCTTTGCACCAATAGTACGTATATTGGTGGTGCTTCCATGGTCGAACTTCGCTCAACTTCTTACACTTAAAAATTCTTTTCTGTTATAGTATACTATAAGATATGCGACTTTGTCTGCATTGTTTATTACCCTACAATAACTGTCTATTTATTTATTTATATACAATATATTATATGTATAGAGGAAAATTAATGATAAAAAGAATAAAGCAAAAATATACTTTGCTTACTTCCCCTTTTCCACGCATGCGCACTATATCGCTTGCCCCACATCACACATCACTGAATGCGCGAATTTTACAAAATCATAATTTCCTAAACCATTGTTAACTTTAAATTACATCGGGAAAAACATGATAATTTGAAAATAAGGATTGTCTAAGTGTAAAATTGAAAAAATCAGGTAATAGGTTTTGTGTGAGTCGTACACAACACCAGATATATAGGATAACTTATTTATACAATTAAATTAGTTCTAACTTTATTCATGAAATTAAGAAATAGGTTGTACAAAATATAATTTTCAGGATTATAATTGTAACTAAGTATAGGCTAAAGTAATCAAAGGCGAAATATGGTATCTGAAAGAGTAGTATACTGTAAGGGTGTTTCAGTCAAAGACAGTTCGTAGTCCGATAGTCCGGTGAAGCTGTTAAAACCTTTAAGAGTCAATAGCGTAGTCAATTCGAAAAAGTCAATGACAGTTTTTTGGTATACGAATTACTTATTTGAATTGGAGTGCCATTTCTCGAATAAAAAGAGGTTTCTAGATAGATATAGAGGCTTAGGTTAGGTACTGCAAGCGAGATGTTTCGTTGCGAAATTATTATGTTTTTAACTCGAATTTCATCTAAAAGGCGTCTCAATTATTTTAAAATTAGAAAATGTGACTATGGGTATAATAAGTATTAGACTTTGATTATATGCATGATATAATATGTAAACTGTCTGGAATATCTTTAAAATAGTCATATGAGATAATAAAAGTTACAAAATGAACAAATATTAATAATAAACTTTATTTTTAGTAGTACTCAAGATACGACTAAAGTTCATACTATTTATGAATTCCACGTCAAAAGTACGATTTTATTCTAGTGGTAAATAAAAAATA
Source organism: Antheraea mylitta (assembly GCA_014332785.1). Lineage (NCBI taxonomy): Eukaryota > Metazoa > Arthropoda > Insecta > Lepidoptera > Saturniidae > Antheraea > Antheraea mylitta. The sequence goes on along the minus strand of JACEII010000008.1, from coordinate 16,175,652 downwards.
GCATTCACCAATAAAAGTACGATAGTTAAATTGTTTGATAAAAACATTAATGAGAGACGAAAACTTTGTCGCTCGTAAAACGCATTAAAATCCATAGTTTTTATTATCTTGACATAAAAAAAAAACAAACAATACAATAAACGAGGAAAGATAAAAAGGTGTAAATATCGAGTAGCTTTCTAGTTATACGTGCGTCTTATCTGGGACAGCAGCTTGGGTGCAGGCGTGTAATTGAAAAAATCTCTAATTCTTACACACCGCAAACTTGTCTGTGGTACAAGTTACAACATGTAACTACTCATTTATTATTCTACTGATATTACCAAATTCTTCAATTATTTATAATATTACATATCTTTCATTCATTCGTTCATTCCATAAATATCACTATAACATCTTTTTTAATTAAGTAATTTCAAGTATATTACACTATACATTTATTTTCATCTCATTTAGCAAATAAAATTAATTCGAGAGTTTTGTGATTAGTATAGCTGTTTTTTAAATTGTTCAATGGCCCCTAAAAGGCAGCTACCGATGCCAAGTGTGTGATTTGCTTGAAGTAAGTAAAGAAATTACCATGAAATTGACAGTACAGTTTATTAAGAACTAGACAATCTAATGCAACAGAATATAAAAGGGTGATATAATTATACCGTTATAATAGTGTCAGATACCTTCACTTTATACCAATAAATATATGAATTTAATAAGTTATGTTTAAACTTATTCCAGAATCTGTTTTTTTTTTATTTGCTTTAAAAAGTATAACTTAATAGTTCGGTCTTCCTTCTGATAAAAAAAAATCTGTTGTTGCCTACGAAATACGTGTGTTATTTACTATAATTGTGAGCTATTTTATTTTTAATTACCCCTGTTGAACTTCTTACTTCTGCTTACCGGGATAATGTACACTCAAAACCTATGTGCCTACAATATTAAACCTTTAACTGTGAGCTAATATTTTTATATTATCCGCTCGCCGCATATACTTAGAGCACCCCATGCTGAATGAACACTGTAATCGCACTTTCTCATCCGTAAAAGCGTAAAAAATACAATTTTGTTACAGCTTCATGTCTTTTATATTATTGTACAAAATTAATTGCAAAATTTTCTCGAATCTTTACGGTTTTTGTATTAAACTGTGAAGTTATCATAATATATTGTTTGGAAATCGATAAATATTGATGCAATTTGTTAAGATTTATAAAATTCAGTTTTAAGATTTATACTATTTAGTATTTATTTATTTATAAAATAAAAACTTCTAAAATTATATTCTAAAACTAAAATATAATAAAATTATAAAACTAAAATTCTAACAAGTTTTATTATTTAAGGATAATTCTAAATACTGTCTACACAACACATCATTACATTTGTCTATGGGAGCTAAGCAGTGATGATAAATTTCTAATGTCCTAATCTTATTCTTGTAATCTACTTAGTCTATAAAAAATAATCTATAATTTTCGAGAATGGAGTTACCAGTATCGGTTATTTATACATTATTTTTTATCACACCGTAAACAATTAAAATTCTTGAAAAGTGATTTTCCATTCGTTTCTTTTTTCTCTCTTCTTCTGTATGTTGTTAGATGGAGTATCGTCCAGCACCAGTGATGCCACTAAGAGACCACGGGACTATTATAATTATTAAACCCGTGAATTCTTCCAGTGCCATTGCCTGTGCATGGTTCGATTTCTTCTCAAACGTTGTTCATTCTTCAGTCTTATTGAAATGCGGAAGAAAATTCTTCTCATTCTTTTCTTCCTTCTAATTACGCTTGTTCTTCACAAACATATTTTATAAATTATATTATATAAATTATAAAATTACAAGAAAATTCTATAATTATCTATACATTTTAACCGACTTCTTTTATATTACAGCACCATCTATTGGTCTTAAAAGTAATTAAAGTTAATTTATAATTAACAAAAAATAAATATTGCAAAATAACAACAATCCAATAATATACCGGTTTTACTTCTTACAAATATGTTGTTAGTACAAAAATAAAGTATTCATGAAAATCACATAAAAGATTTAAAATAATAATAGGCTAAGAGTACGTCAGTTACCGTGTTAAATAACTATAAAGGGTTCAAGACAACGTGTAGAAAGGCCTAAGCAATTATATTATTTACTAGAATAGAGGGATGGTGCACGCACAGACCAAGCCACCTGCGCGGACTAGATGGCTATCCGAGCTGCGCACGCGCAATTAAAATTAATGAATGGCTGCTGTCCGATTCCACTTCGGAATTCATTTTGCGGCACGTGCTTCTCATCGACACCTGGCACGTTGACAGACTGCCTAGCGATTTAAGCGGTAGGAATTATTTATGTGTTTACAGTCCCTTCGATTATTTACGCAAAATGGGATAAAATACTGAGCGGATTTTCACGAGGTTTTCATTAATAGATCGTTTTTTTTTAGTCGAAGCACGACATAGTGACTGCACTATTCCTGATGTTAAGCATAGTACAATCCAAAAACATCGGCAACAACCGAGAGACAGATTATCCATCGCCGGTCGCCGCTGTCATGCCTGCCATAATGACGAAAGTCACCCGGTACTGGATATGCACAGGCTGATCCCGAAACGCGACGCGCAGAAGCGAGTCACTATGACGGGCTTTTTCGCCATATGCATGGTGGTTGCGACCCAGTCGGGCTGTAAAACACTACCACCCCGCTTTCGCCATTGCCTCGTTCGTTATTCAGCAGGGTGCACCACGTGCAGGTGAGGTTGGTTCGGGTGCCTCAAGTCTTAAGATGTTACTCGACACCCCTTACACCCCTAAGTGTGAGAGTAAGAGTATTTCACGATGAATGTTTAGGTATATAATATTTCAAGATTTTTTGTGAGCTGGTTGAAATATCACGATAATTGTTGTAGGTATCGGAAAAAGTCAAACCGTCTGAGAGCTTTCATGGAAAACGCTGCCTTAATACCACTGAGGTTATAACAAAACAATTGAGGTAGGCATAGGAAGTCGCGGGGTTCAGCTAGTAATTAAAGCGGTATGTACAGTTAAAACAAAACAGTTTCGTCTCGGTTTGGTTAGGTGAGACTTGCGGGGAGTAGACGTATTTCCAGTGGCAGCTCCTAATCCCTAGCCTATAAGTGAGCGAAGGCAACATGGAGTTTTAGTCCGTGCAAGTCGGACATACCCCGACCCTCAGCTGCCCGGCTAGGGTGGGTAGCCGTAGGGATTTCCCTAAGTAAAAAAGAGACTTGCGAAAAAAGTTAACGCGAGCAGCATTTGGCGAGCGCGGTTTATTATGTACGTACATACCAAAAAGTCCTACATTCATATTTAACACCTTACATATTATGTTCATCTTGTATAAATTTTTACACAAATTGGTAGAGGTATAGCTTTGATTATTAATTAACTACGTCACAGGAATTACCTGAATTTCGGAGCCGATCCGCCATTCTTGTTTAGACGGTGGCACTTGTATAATCTCTTGCGTTAGTATGTTATCTGATATTTTTCAGCTGTAAAATGGTAAATAATGAATTTAAAACCACAGTGCCTAAAGTATTGACGTATCTTTGTTTATCTTTCTTTTATAAGATTAACAAATACTATAAAATTTCAATTAGCTTTATAGATTTATACACGTATCTCCCATGACTTGGTTGGCATTGTCACAATATGTCTTTTTTTTTCTTTCTTTCCGGTATGGTTTTATTAGACTCTTTCTTACCTTAACGTGTGTTAAAATTTATGTAACCTCTTTATTGTATGACATTTTATTTTCTTACTTTTATTTATGACCAAAAAATACATATTTCCTATTTATTTCTGTCAATTAAGATCACATTAAACTATTTCAGATCAATAAACATCGTATGTAAATACGAATGATAACTAAACTTTGTATTTCAACTTTATGTTTACAATTAAATGAACTGGTACTTAATGCATCTGGTATTTTTGATTACATGGTATCAATTCCAGGCTGCGTATCAGAATGCGAACATAAAATGGTTATCGCATATTATAGATAAATTAAATCTAGATTATAATCTTATTTTAATGCTCCGAATGTTTAGAATAACTTGGAATATTTAATTGAATCATCATTCATTGATGGATTTCGATATTGAAAAGGGTAATAAATTCCTTCACTTAAATTAGTATGTATGTAAATATTTGAATTTTTAATTTTCTAGTTGTTAGTTAAAACAACAGCGAAACAGCTGTTGGCCAAATTAATCTAAATAAAGGAATGAAATAACAATACGATTTTTTTAAAGTAAAACACTGAATTATACTCAATAAAAGAAATATATGAATCTTTGCTTACCCCACCTTCTGTTGAGATCCATCGACATGGAATTAGGTTACCACAAACTTGGTAACACACAGCAGTGAGAATCGATTTTTGAAGCACAACGCTCTCAGTGTGCTAGCAACAATAAAGCGCTAGGTAATCTGGATCTTTTATAAATTGACTTATAGAATAGACCTAATAATTACAGTTAGTTCCATACATCAAAATCGTGAAGACAGACTAACAAGATCATTAAATCAGAGAGTTAATCAATCACCAAAGCAATACACAAATCAATGACACGATTTCCACAAGAAAACCTCCATCAATGGACACGAGATAACAAAGCGGACCAAACAGCACGAATATCAGATCAATCTGCTACCTTTATAATTGGCCGACTTCACCGTATCTGTTTAATAACGCCTCCACTTCCGCTGGATCAATACAAAGATATGCCGTGAAATGCAAGCAGACCATTATATGATTGTAATATATAACAATAGATTAATCATTAATGATATTTTTCTACTTAATGGTTTCGAAACGTTAAGTAGGAATCTTTCTTTTCTAGTCTTCATGGCAATTCCTCCATCGTTTATTTTAATTGGTATTTTTTACATCATGGAAGACTATAAATTTCCTGTATATTATTAAGGCAGTAGATCAATACCTTGGTCATAATACCTTCATTAAGGAAGTAGGGGAAACCCTTAAAGACGATGATAGCCGCTATTTAGCTATCTATTAGAAACAAAGAAGGAGACCACAGAGGGTTGACGTCAAGCAGGCATCCGTACCCGTTAAATATTAAGCCGATCTTATTTCACAGCACGAAGAAAGAAATCGTATCAAACATTTTTTTATATACTTTATAAGGTTTTGACTACAAACTCATCTGTTGTTAAATGACAATGTGATCTAAAACGATAAATATACTAAACCCGAGTTTGACTCTCAATTACAGCTGTCGGAATACACCAATAGGTGGTTGGCAACATATTTTCAACTTGAAGGTAGTATCTAGACGGACTTAGAAAAAGCCCTAACACCATGCAAACAAACATAAAACTAAACAGCATGTAATTATTAAATACGGTGAATTTGGAGCAATGAACAAACAAAATTTACAAACATAATGTCCATAGGTTTTTCTAGAATCTTTATTCTTCCATACGCTAAATGAGCTCTGGAGACGCTTATATTAATATTTAATAAATCTTCACGACTGGCAAGTTATCAACAGTGTTACAATCACGAATAGCTTTGCATAGAAAAGCGAACCGTGACCGACGCAAAACTATTACACGACTAACAGCCGGTGGCAAAAGAAATTATCAATTTCAGACAACAATAAGCAAGTGCGAATTTGCATTGTCTAGACTACTACAAACGGGTCTCAGTAATAAATAACAGTTAGTTATCTTATCGCCAAGCGGATGGTGATACCTCTCATGGGATAAAGGAGCTCGGTTTATTTATCAGTTTGTACCACCTACGTCATTCAATGCTGTTGAATCATTCATGAAACGTATTTTAAAAATAAGGAAATGTTTAATATAACCCTTCAAAGTTACCTGTTGTCATTTTCGTTCCACTTAATATCTTGAATATATTATCGGATTCATCCTTATGAATATGAAATGAATAAATAGCTTCCCTGGCAAAATCACTGATTATGTATTTTTTTAATACACTATAGATTATTATACTGTGTCCAAATACGCTATCAACCAAGCTTGTACTCTTAAAACAGGGTAATTAAATAAAATAAGACATAAATCACTCCTCTTGTACTTCAATAATGCAATAACGGCCACCTCTTCTTACGACCGCGCAAAAGCTGTATATACTAAGTCAAACCTTACTTCCCTTTACTCTTCTTCTAGTCTCTTTCCTTTCTCTCACCGAACTAGATCTGTCACACCTTCACGTCACCTCGTTTGTCTCCATACTCACTCATAACCCTGTATTTGTATCTAAGTAGTTCCATTATCAATTACAAGTCAAATTTGAACGTAAGAATTGTGAAAATTTTCGGTTCGTTTTAAAGGATTTTAAAAAGATTTAAGATACATAATTTTTCTCTTATTTGCGGAAACCAATGTCACTCATCAAATGTAACATATACCTATAAATTACTTATTATTAATGACATAATAGGGACAAATAAATCTGAACCAAACAATTATACGGTTTATTGTTTGCCCATAATTTCTGTCGTTTGATTTAATCTCTAATTACGAATTTAACTATACAAAATTGTGGGTGTCACAAAAATGATATATCTAAAGGCTAGTTTCCTGATGCATACACTAACATATACAAAGTGTTTAACAATAAAGTTCCAAAGGAATCGTACGTCTGCGCTGCGGGTGCTCGCACATTTAGAATACACGCTTTAAAATTGAATTTCATTTTACAAATGTTACTTATTTTGTACACAGATAAGTTGATGATTATATGATATTTAAAAGAAGATTTGTTAGTATGCTAATATACTGCTTCTACCTTAATTGTAAAATCTCCGACGTCACGGATTTCAATTTCTGATGCAGGAATGTCAATTTTAATATAACAATAATTGGTAGAATCAATATAAATATATTTATCCTATGGTAAGTACTACTAAATTAGAGTAAAGACTTTAATAACGTCTATTTGAATATCGTCTATTAGACACAAAGGAGACCTTAAAGACAGTTGATGCCAGACAGGAAGTAAGCATCATGGAAGAAATCTACATAGATATTAATATTAAGTTATAAAAGTGGTTACTCAACGCTTGTAAACAACGATATTATAACTAAAACGTTGAAATAATAGTTATAAAAGGTAAATATATCTTGACAGTTAGGTAATAAAGAAGATCTAAGCCACAGCTAAATCGCAAATGCATCGTTTTCGAAGCTCGCTTAGTCGCTTGTTAACAACATTTAGTGTGAAATGGAATAATTGTAAAAGGTTGTAAAATGTAAGTGGTTTTACCCATAATTGTTTTTATCATTATTTTTGGCAATCAATCTTTCAGATTATTACTGCCATTGTCGCGTAGTCAATAATATTACAAGGGTCGTGCAATTACTTCAGTATTAAGCGTCGTGTGAGTCAATATTCTAACAAGATGGTGGATACCTTGTTAGAACCTTCCAGGGAGTTTTTGTAATAGCTCAGAATTTCATGCTCCATGGTATTATTTTCCATTTACTTCACCTATGCACAATAAATTAACTATATTATACGTAAAACATCACCAAATTTACACAATATAGAGTCTTTTTTTTCGAAATGAAAACGCTGTTGACCTGGAAAGGTCTTTACAGCTTCACCGAACTAGAATATAGAGTCAAATAATACAAGATTATAAATAAAATATAAAGTAAAGTGTCACTTATGCACAATAAACTAACTATATTACGTAAAACATCACCAAATTTATAAAATATAGAGTCCAATAACACGAGATTATGAATAAAATATAAAATGCACTACATGACAGACTCAAATCCCGCCAAAAACTTTACCCATAATTACATTATATTGTATTATTTGTATTGAGAAAACTATATTATTTTTTAAATATTAGTCCAATTATATGATTATCTATTAAAATTTCTAACTGAGAAAATACTTTAAACCTATTGATTCCTATCCAACTATAAGTCTATGAGTATGAATAGTAATCACAACGTCTTCTTTAAACTCTGTAGGTTTCAACTTTTGATTACAATCTCATCTGGTATAAAATGACGATGCGGTCTAAGATGGCAAGTATGCTGTAACTAGAGAAGACCTTGCTCTTATATGCAAGTATATGTGCTTGAGGATACATCTACGATTTGAGAGTAGAATTCAGAGGAATTTCGAAAAAGCCTTTCCATGCAAGGATTCGAACCTACGTGAGTAAAATAGAAGAATCGACGGATGTCATGTCTGAGGAATACTACGACTTAGTCGTTATCACTTCAATTATAAATATAAATTAAAACTGGTTTCAATTATTATTTAAAAAGTAATTGGGTACATAAAGTCGACATAAATTATGTCGTACTGTGGGTATGAATGACGGAACGACTGTCCCAACATTATTCACACCGTCTCTACTTCGCAATTGGTTAATATAATGGAAGAAACGATAGACGTCATCTTCGGGTAACAATAGGCGTCAGTTATTATCGCTTCAGATACATTTTACATATAAATTAAAACTGGTTTCAATTTTTAGTTAATAAACAGTTGGATGCAGAGAGCTGACATAGACTACTGTTTAATACACGCTATGTCGTAGCGTCGGCATGAATTATGTGGAATTGTCGGCATGTTTAACGGAACGCATGTCCCAACATTATTCACACCGACCCCACTCCGCAATTGGTTAATATAATAGAAGAAATGATAGATGTCATCCTCGGTAACACTAGGACTCAGTCATTACCGCTTCAAATATACATATAAATTGAAACTGATTTCAATTTTTATCTAATAAACAATTGGGTGCAGAAAGCGGACATGTACTACTGTTTAATACACGCTGTGTCGCGTAGCGTCGGCATGAATAATGTCGAACTGTCGGCATGTTTGACGGAACGCCTGTCCCAACATTATTCACACCGACCCCACTCAGCTACTGGTCATATTTATAAATATGTATCAATGCATTTCCGTTGCGCCGTATTGAAAGCAATCTTGTATTTGACACACGGCGATATGACATGTCATTTTCATCACGTTTGTTATTTCGTTTGGAATTTCTATATTATTTTGTCGTAACTAATTTTATAAGGCTACTCTCATATCTGAATATATCGCCACGAAGTATTATTTATGGTTGCAATAAAAAAAGATGTGTTAAATGTTTTCATCATGCGTCATGTGTGAGTCGTACATAGTGACTCTTTTGCTTAAGCTTATAGACGGCATCAGGTCACTTAGTCACTTGGTTGTCTTAACTATTTGGATAAAAAAGAGAATATATTATATTATTATAGCTTTGTTTTCGTTTGTTTAGAGTTTCACTATCATGCCATTTGTAAATGACTCAAACTTTATGAATGGCATGATGTAAGTGGGAGATAAGAAATCGCTATGATATGTCTCATTATAATATAAAATAACAAATATATATTTAAGTTAAACTATATATTTTTATACATTATAGGGTTTTAGTGTTAAATCACAATTTGGTCTAACACGGTAAGCACGTTAAACGTAAAGACGGCCTGGCTCTCAAGTACAGCTACCAGAATAGATCTATAGATGATTGGTGATAGGTTTTCAAATTGAAGGTAATAGCTTACAAGCCAGTCTTAGAAAAATCCCTACCAGCATGCTATGATGTCATCACAATATTTTCCTACCCTGAAAGTTTCGGCTCAGTCACTAAGATTCGAACTTACGTTTTTGGAAGCATGTACAAATACACTAACCACAGAATCATAATCGTTTCAAATTTACAAACAATAATTTTAAATGTTATAATCATTACCACCAATTAGAAATAGGATTACATAACATACATTTACGTGAAAATCCTCAGCATATAACCTCCTTGTAACCGTCACAATGTGTATGCAAAATTTCATGCTGAGCGGTAGTTAAGTCTCGATAAATACCAAACAAACAGAATGTCTGCGTGGCACCCTATGTAAAAGGAAACAGTTATTAATAAAATTATCTAAATGTGTTTTTTTTCCTCGAACTGACTACGCTATTGACCTAGCAAAGTCTTTACAGCTTCACCGGACTACATCTAAATGTGTTGTTAAGTCTGTTTACTTATCTATTTTTCTCTCGTACTTAATGTGAGCCTTTAAACAAATTACAATAACTTTTGATAGAGTGGACCAATTTTAATGAAACACAGTATAAGTTACTTTCGAGAATATACCTTATGATTTTTATGAAGTTTTATTGTAAACCGAATACTTTAGCAGTGATGCGTGTTCATACAAACAGACAGACAGCCATTTCTAAAATTGATTTAAGTGTATTTTATTATTACTTATTTCTAGACACCTGTAAGATTTTTTTTTCACTATATTCGAAAAATACACACACGTGAAATTTACATTCCTATTATACATATGTATAGATGTATTAACATTTTTAATACAACATGTAATTAAGACAAAATTTATTTTCGACGGTGATTAAAATTTTGATTTACAGTGATTCCAATGTCAAGATATATTTGTTACCTTTTTAATAAGTACCTATGGAACAGGGTACACGTGTTCTATTTCAACGAGGCATGACCGAGGATCGGATGAATAATTAAAACTGGATTTTGACAGAATTGTGGGCGGGTCGAGGCCACTGTGCGGCCGGACGCCTAATTAATTCTACCACTTCGAACACCGGGGGGCACACGGCTCCCGGCGTACGCGGCACTAAACCGTAAAGTTTTACTTTTCATTTTTATTGTTTATTAAAAGGTACATATAAGAACACAATTTACCATAGTTCGGTGAAGCTGTAAAGACCTTTCCAGGTCAACAGCGTTTACATTTCGAAAAAAAAGGACACAATTTATATCACTATCAAGCACTTATGTTTCAGTTGCTCGTTCTATTCGCTTCAATATTAACATCATCGTTCCTTAACACATGAGATATTAGTGTTAAAACTATTTATTTGCAGTGACCATAGTATACATTTTTTTCTTGGAATTAATATTCACAATATCAGCGTCTCGTGAAAAATCATAAAAAAAAAACATTTCCACTTTCAGAATTATAACTGATTTTATATTTATTGTATAATATACTAGCATCTGCGACGTCGTCCACGTGGAATAGTTACTTTAGGCCAACACGCAGCGGAAGCTCTCAAAAAGAAAACAACCCTGATTTTGAAACATTCTTCATTCGTGCTCCGCTCCTATTGATCTTAGCGAGATGATATATAGCCTATAGGCTTCCTCGATAAATGGCTATCTAACACTGAATGAAAGAAAACCAGTAGTTCCTGAGATTTGCGCGTTCAAGCAAACGAACTCTTCAGCTTTATAATCTATACTAATATAATAAAGAGGTAAAGTTTGTGAGTTTGTGACGTTGTGGCGTTGTAGGGGGTAATCTCAGGAACTACTAGTCCGATTTGAATAATTCTTTCAGTGTTATATAGCTCATTCGTCGAGAATGGTTATAGGCTATATATCATCGCTAAGGCCTTTAGGAGCGGAGCACAGATGAAAAATGTTTCAAAATCGGGATGTTTTATCATTTTAAGAGCTCCTGCTGCGTGTTAGCGTTAGCCCAAGGTACCTATTTCACGCGAATGAAGTCGCGGGCAGAGGCTGGTATTAAGTATAAATATAGATTATAAGCAGCAAAGGTTTATTGAGTTATACGAACAAGGTTATATAAGCCGTATTATGTTTATGTTAATCAATTTCTCTGTAACATGACACGATGTAATCAATATAACTATTAAAATAGTAATTGTGTTTAAACGTTCGGACAAATTTCATGAAACAATTATGCGGTTTGTCTATTAACACATAAAACGATTTTAAACCTTAATTATTCCGAATGGCAACATTAAATAAACAGTTTGAGAACCACATATATTATGCGTTTCAAATGAGAAGATAATTGTGTTCACGTCAACTTACTGTAGATAAACTGCTAAAACTTAAAAAAAATATTCTTATTAGAAATACATAACAGGTTGCTTAAATTACTACCAAGTCATATGAGATTGAACGAAGTATGTATTTAGGTATCTGATTACTTTATATGAGGTTATGATAGCATATATTCACGGTACTATTAACAAGCGGCAGCCATTTTGTCTCGGACACTTTAGTCTGCCACTAGGCATGCTTCCGAGTAAAAATATACAAGAGATAATATAAATATAATAATAATATTTTATGACTGATTACATCGATCACAGCTTGAATATTATTATTGTTTTGCAGATTTATTACTGAATTTGCATGCGAAATGCAAAGCAAGATGGCCGTTTGACAGATATTCTCTTATTTGAAACATACGGTGTACCAAATACTCCTAACCGTTTAATTAAAATCAGAAAAGTAAATAAACTAGTTAGGTTTTATGTGATATAATTAGTTTTATACGTAAACAAAAGACATTTTGTAACTCATGGATTACAAAATAAGATTTGCAAATATGTAAATTAAAATATAAATGAAGCCTATCAAGTTATCACAGGTAAAATTTTATAAATAAACACACATACATATTTGTTATAATGAAATCAGAAATTATACGATGCAACATTATCATTCAAACAAATTATAATGTATCTGAGTTTCCCATAGAGGACTGTTATGCAAACAATGTTGGGATTGCACCGTTATGGTATATTTCAGGTGCGAGTGTAACCAAATACAATGTACGACGGCCTATTGTAAATATGCAGTATTTACTTGCCACTTTTGTATAATACTATAAGAACCTTACATGCCGAAAATACGTGATAATGGTAAGGCACTGTATAAATCTTTCAAATTTTTATTTTTTAAATTAATTTATATTATCGGACATCGTTTCTCAAAGTTTTGTAAAAAACATCGCGACTCTCTCATTACAAAGTGTTGTTAATTTTACGTTTATCAAATTCATACTTTGCAACGATGATTCATCCCTTTTCATTATTTATGCCAAAGTTTTTTATGCCAAAGTATTTTGGAATACCTTATAAAATTTAACGAGGAAGTTTATACACTTATGATTAATGAGAAAAGAGTTTTCTATTTCAGTTTAGTCACTAAATTATTTTTTAATGTTTTTGTTATCTGGTGATATTTGAATTTCGAACAAGTTTTTGACATAAAACATTAAAAATTACGGTTCCATGAATATCCATAAATGCAACCCACAAATTGCGAGATGATATTTCTTTAACTAAAACACTTAGTTTTAACGACTCTTAACCAAAAACAAGTGTATCACGATATCTCTTTTAATACAAAGTTTCAAGAAACTCCGATTTTGAAAAGGGCTACACGTTCAGCGGACTGGGAAGTGGGGCAAGCTATATGGTGCACATACACAGAAGAGGGGAAGTAAACGAATAAGATTGTTTACAAAAAAAAAACAATGTATATTTTTGTTATATTCCGAAGTTTTGCATAATATAAATCGTTAGGATCATAAATAAGGATACAATTAAAATAATATCGAACAATTGTATATGTAGCCTTAAAAATAAAACTGACGATTTGACACGCATGAAACTCGTACGAGACATAATAACCTCTCAACACAAGTTAAACAATAAAATAACAGTTACACATGTAATACTAGCAGCCCACATAGCGACACGATCGAGCGATTCAAGCCTGATACATTCATTGCTGTTTTGAATTCAAAGCACACGCCGGTTTTATAGCGTCACGAGCGATATAGAACAATTTGTTGTCTATTTTCAAAACGTGGATATAAAAACCGTAAACAGCGGTGTTCTTATTACAAATTCATCGTTTTATTTACATTATAATAATGATAAAACGGTAAAATATCTACAAAAATTTACAAACTTGTTCTTGCTGGCGGCTTTGCTCGAGTTTATGTTAATAATTTTGTATCCCTCGGGAATAGTATATTTTCGGATAAAAAGTACCCCACATACCGATAGGCCTAACATCTTTTTCTGTAATCCTGATTGTGTCTACGGAAAACTTCATCATTATGGGTTAAGTAAAAAAGAGATAAAAGCGAAACAATTTAACAAACAATAGCTCACATTCGCATTTAGGATCAGGTCAAATTTGCTTACGCGACAAAATACCGCCATTGTATAATAACTATAATGCAGTACCAAGCCAAAAGCAAAATTGCTGCAATGCCGATTTACAGGAAACTAGACTAAGCGACAAACCAAGAGGCTTTTTGATAGATATCTTACCATATACAACGGCTGACTCCGTAGTCCGGTGAAGCTGTAAAGGCCAAAGAATTAAGGCCAATAGCATAGTCAGTTCGAGAAAAAAAAAGCAATAATCCTAACATTGAATATAATTAAATAAGCTAATGATTTAATGTTATTAATAAAACTATATAAGTGATAACTAAATAAAAATACTGAATGAAAAACATCCATTTAGCTCCAAGAGACAACATAATTTGCATTCATAATAATCTCCTTTATTAAAATATTTAAGTAATTGCTTTCTGATTAATGAAATGACTTCTCCATGTTATCCACTTATCGATGCTCGATATTCTTTACAATATTATAGAGTAAAAAGAGAAATGAAAATCCTTCCAATGTATGTATTTCTCAATATTCAACTATTAAATATGACATGTAATAGGAAAAATAATAATAAGTATGCATGCAGTAATATCTCAATTAAAATAAACAATTACCTATGTTTAAATGTAAACAAACATATACAAGCAGTTTTTCGATCGTTAATTTAAGTGACATAATGTCGGAAACGCGAGAATATGAGCCCGTAGGCGCGAGCGTCGGTCCAACACCGGTTCCACAGGTATCGAACAGGTTTGAATATTCATAGAGTCCGAATGGCAACGGCCGCATCACTATGCCGATGACATAATGGAACCAAAAAGATTAATCGATATACATACGATATCGATTTATAAGTTATAATCGCTTCGATAGGGCTCAAGTGTTTTTATTTTATTGTCGATTTCCAATTAATTTGATGACTTATCGATTGGTTTCATGTATTTTATTATTATCTGTGATGTTTTGATTCACACGTGCTAAACGGTGTTCGATTGTAAAGTGATTAATGAAACGTTTCGACAAACAACTGTTTACGATAGATGTTTATTGATTTTGATTGTTTTATTAGTTTCATGTGCCGTTACATAATTTATGGCCAATGTCAGATTTCATTATATATTTATTTTATTTTATGACGTGCAATTTGTATAGTTATTTTAGGATATAAAATTTTCTTTCTTCGCTTTTTATTGTGTCTTTGGATCTTATACTAGTTCTGTAAATTTATCCTGAAAAACGTTGTACGGCTTGATATTTTATATTTAAATTCTTTGTTTTCAACAAATTTCTAAAAAGAGTTCAGTAAACTGTTATTTGGAATTCGGAGATGAAATTGAAAATAGGATCATATCAGTCATAGAAAATAATATTTAATCAACTATACTAATAATACATGAAGCATTTTTTAATTGTTTGAACGCGATAATTTCTAGAAGTAAGGCAGTGTTGAACGGGAGTGAATTAGAGTCCGTGGACGTACCGAGAGTAGCCGAACTGTGAATGCCTATGTCAGTGACATACCACACCGCACAATTTAGTACGCAAGTCATCATACTTTATATTAAAATTGCAACAATAGTAATTTAAAAATTTGAAAATTAATAAATTAAACTTCATTTCTGCGAGGCTTGCTTTTATTTGTGCTACAGCTTTAGATAAACATTTTGTGATAGGTGCAAAAGATACTGTATGGTTCTAAAAAAACTTTAAGAGTAAAACTATTGAGCTATCAACTAAATTATAACTACATTGCGAGATATACTATAAAATGTATCATTACCTACCTACAACAACTGTATGTCATTGTCACGGTACACGCCCGTCGAGAGTGTAAAACATCTTGACGGATAGAACGTCCTCGAAACAAAGAGTTAGAAAAATAACAATAAATCAATATATTTAAATGGAGCTGGCGTCTGTTTAAAATAGAATATTAATAATATAAGGAAGTTCCCTTTACTTTTTTCACTATATACATTGCATTCGTAATGACAGAAAAAATATTCAGGATATACGTAGAACACTTATATCTAATATATTTTATTATTATGTTCAATTTTTATTCTGAATACATTTACAACCTAATCTATTGAGCTCACTATTATGTAATTATAAATTTCATCTATTACAACACTCACGACAGATATTTTAATGAGCACATGCATTTATACATCTTATTGTTATGTATATGCATTAATAACAAATAAATTAACATTTAAAATATAACCACAAGCTCATAGTAAACTAATAACATTGATGATTAAACACGACATCGTGGTGTTGTAGTTATTTTACAGGAACTGTAAAAAAATAGTGGCCAATTATGCTAATGGAACGACATTACATTTATTTATGCTCTTGTTCGAGAATACAATCAGTGTTATAATTAAGAGAATAATGGCCGCCCTATAAACGTCCAAACCATATCCACTCAATTCATATACACGTATAAGCTGTAATGAGTAATATTTAAATTTGATATAACTTTAATGAGTAATCTTCCATATTATTTATATATACATATATATGTACATATAATTAGCTACTTCAGCACTCAAACATTGTTATATTTTCTTTAAAAAAAATAATTTCCTTTTAGCACTAAAAATAAAATTCAATAAGAATCTTCAGCTAATATGAGGTCATCTTGGGAAATTATTAATTTTTATCTCCGATTTTGTGTGCATGTAAAGTGCAAAAAACAATTGTCTTAAAACATTAACAAATAATCTGCTACATTCATCCGAAATTAAGGGCAGAGCAATACTCTGTTAATGATTTGTTTCGCCAAATTTGTTTGTTTAATTTATTCCTTAAAGTACTAAAATGAATTCAATGGACTTATCACCGTAAGGAAAGCACACCGAATGAAAACATAATCTGAAACATTTATTTATGGCGGGATTGTGTCTTGATGATGCTTTATAGATTAATTGTTATTATTTATTTTCAAATTTATTCATAAAGCAAACATTATGAATAAATTAATTGAAATCTATAAATAATTAAAGTAAAAAGATCATCGCGTTTCATCAGTTGATAAATTACAAATATTTCGTAAATATATTCCGAAATTTTACAGTATGGACTATGTTGGAATATTTTATAAAGTCAATTAGTACAGACCGATACGTCAGATGATACGTTAGCGATGACAGGTGTTCAACCAAAATAATTGCCGCATCCTAACGTGCGGAGTTGACTTCACGCTCGGGGTCGCCCGACCGGTTTGAGAGCGATGACTCACGCGCACATGGACTCGCTAAGTACCACCGACCGACGAATATCCGACGGATAAATTAACCATTTTAACAAGCGAGATCAAGGTGTTACGTTAGCATTTACATATGTTATGCACTTATCCCGACAACTTAAAGTAATTAGCCCTAGCATTTCGTATACCCACTTTGTCCATATAGTTATGAAAAACCACTTCCATAGCTATAATATCAGTGTTCAGTTTTTGGTGGGCTTTTAGTATATCATTTAGTGACTTTTAGAATTTATCGGACTCTATTTTGTAGCATTGCTGGCATTTTACGTAATAAATTTATGTTATTGTGAATAAGTGAAGTGAATGGAAAATAGTAGCACGGAAAATGAATGCTGAGATGCAACAAAAACTGGCTGGAAAAATTCGAACAAGGAGGTCACCATTTTGTTTGAACATTCGATTAGAACATGGCAGTAATAATCAGGAAGATTGGTTGCCAAAAACAAATTAAAAACAGCATTGCTTAATGTCAAAGTTTGAAATAAAATTTAAACGAGGTCTATGGCAACTACGTCAGTGATTTGAAAATTGTGTTATCTGTGAAAACAGGTTATTTTACAAGCTGATTTTTAGTTACTTTAATGAAGTTAGATATTTTCATTATTTTAACATAAATTTAAGAGATAAAGGTCTCTTTCCCTTGTTTGTTAATTAAACTAACTGCAATAATATTATGTGACATGTTCATAACCTCAAAATTTCATAATTAAATTACTAAAATAAAACTGATTTCGTATAATAAACTTTGATAATTTTGAGAAGTTTCAGAAAGGGTTCAGTCAAGGGTAAATAAAGTAAAGGTACAATCAAGAACGTTTCAAACATCAATAACACTATTAAATTAAATTTTACAAAATAAAATTTTTTTTTTCGAGAACAGTCAGACAGTGGGTTACAAAGGACTTTATTTTATAATATGTGGTGGTATAAAATCCATTTCATGATAGACATATATCCCGCCTAAAAGTCTCATATAAAATAATTGTATAGATTTTAGGAGAAAAATACAAGATTAACTCATGCCTAGATTAGCAAAAATCACAGCCTGTATATTTATAGCTACGTTAGTTTCCTAGGAGATATTACTCACAGAGCTGTCGCGACAGGTTATTCAAGTAAGTTCGACAAGTTCGTTTCCCCCCGGACGCGAAACGGGTATGGCAGGGTTCCAGGGTTCCAGTACCTTAAACAATAATAAGCCACTTAATAAATTTATAATTATTATCTGTCTATTTGTATTTTATTACACGATATTCTCCAATAATATTATAACTAAAAAGCTATAGATATGTTATCTACATAATATTTTGACAAAACAAATGACGCGACGACGCACACATACGTAAAGTAATATTGTAACGCTACACTGTCTTAGCTAAAATGTGGAAGTGAGTAGGCATGTTCCCAATATCGGTGGTAAAAAGGAAATAGTTAAGATCCTTAGATTTGGGAGAACTGACTGGGTTAGATCACGTTTGCTAGCTGGTTAAGTGTTAACAAGGCAATATCGAAGTGCTTATGACGTATCTAAAGCTTTTTATTTATAACTAGCTGTACCTGTGACTTTGTCCGCGTGAAACCTTATGTAAAAAACAATGATCAATAAACTCATCTGAATGTATTAAGTTCTCTTATTTATCTACTTTTCCCTCGTACTTACGCCGCTTCGTTATTAAAATTACAATAACTTTTAATAGTGGGGGCCAATTTTAATAAAACAGGCACTAAGTTATTCTCAAAAATATGCTGTATGATTTTTGCTATGTGCTTTTATTGTGAACGTAGTAATTTAGCAGTGATGCGCGTTCATACATAAAGACAGACAGACAGAGAAACAAACAGACATTTCTAAAAATTATTGAAATGTATTTTTTATTACTTATTCTTAGACAACTGTGTCTTAGACTTTTCTTTTAAATTTTCATTGTTGAAAGAGTTTTTAGACTTTTACGGTGGAGTAAAATAAAAAAAAAGTTAATAATTACAAACTTTGAGGCTTTTGGCTTGATCCTGGAATGCCATGTAGTGGTCTTAATATTTTATCCATAGTCTTGTGTTATTTGATTCTATAGTGTGTAATGTAGGTGGTGCTTTACTTAGTTTAGTTTGATTATTGTGTACAAGTGAAGTGGATCGGAAATAAAACCACGGAGCATGGATTCTGACTTGCCACAAAAACTCCCAGGGAAAGTTGTAAAAAGACGGCCACCATCTTGTTAGTATATTGAAGTTATATCAAGAAACTTGGAATATCGTCACTCACTTGAAAATGGCAGTAATAGTCTACTAGACGACTGGTTGGCAAAAATAAAACAGAAGAAGAAGAACGTGTTAAAAAAAAATTACAACCTTTCTTCTTCTTTATCTTGTTTTGGCTCCGCAGAAACATTTGCCAGTGTCAATGTTTTGTTTCGATGAAGATCACATAACATTTTACACAATAAGTACCATGTTCATGGGTTATTATCCAAACCTAATAGTATTGAAGCACTGTACCTATTTAAGATGTTGAGTCGTAATTAATGGCGCTATATTATTTTCTATTAGCTGTAATAATGAGTTTATTTAAGATTTTGAGCCTGTAAATCAAGTTAAGGTTACCATGGGGCTGATATAGCCACAAAAGCCCCTAAATAAATAAAAATTAAAAAATAAAAATAAAGTACCATGTGATTGTTCCAATGTTCCAACAAGATGGTAGCTCCCTTGATAGAACTTTTCAGAGAATTTTTGTGGCATCTCAGAATTTATGGTCCGTGGTATTATTTTCCATTACTTCACTTATGCACAATGAACTAACTATATTACGTAAAACACCACCAAATTTACAAAATATAGAGTCAAATAACACAAGATTATGAATAAAATATAAAAACCACTACATGACAGACTAAAATCAGGCCAAACCTCATATATTTAGTTTGTACTTTAACATCACGACTTACACAGTGGCAGAATTTCTGTTTAAATTATTATGTATTTTAATAAAATTACATAAAAATATTTATTTTGTTTAGTTTAATGATCAAATAACGAATATTTAAATACAAATGTAGCTTTATTGAAACTAAGGAACAAGAAATAACTCATGTTAACATTCTATGGAATTGACTATAATCTACACACTATTTGCAATCTTGATCAGTCTTCCGAGCTTACATAAACATGCCGATAGGATTAATAAACCGCCCTTTGAGAACTGTAGCGTTTATTTAATCAATAACTTGGATTGAATAGATAAAAGCCTCTGGATTTATAGTATCAATGATAATGAATGCTCGCGACTTTGAAACGTTCTAATGCAATTACCTTGTTTCCGTTTATTGCTTATGTTTTTTTTTTTAATAAACAGCCATGGAATGTTGAAGCCTCACTCGGTTTTTGCCGGGATCCTAGTCTGTCATGTAGTAGATTTTATTTATAACCTAGTGTTTTTCCACTCAATATTGTGTAATGTTTGTGTGGTTTTATATAATACAGTTCGGTTATTGTGCAGAAGTGATGTGCATGGGAAATAATAACACGGACATTAGTTCTGAAATTCCACAAAGTAAAGAAATTCCAAAAATAAAGTTAGTGGCCTCCTTGGAAGATTCTAACAAGGAGGCCACCATCTTGATAGAATATTGAAATGATTGCAAGAAGCTTGTAACCTCTTTACCTACTCTATAATGAAAGTAATAATTTAAAACATTGGTTACCAAAAAAAACAAATTTACTTTTAAGTTAATATAACAATAAATTATGAGCCACTGTAAGTATATTGATAATATTAAAGATTTATTTATGGCCAAGGTTTCTTATATCAGTTCAGTGATATAGGAAACAATGTTAAGTGAGGTTATAAATATTATACGGTAATAAATAAGGACCAATTTATCGATAGAAGCGTATTGGCGCATCACTAACATGGGTCGAGGTCAGAGGTCATCACTACATCGATATTTTTTCCAAAACCAACGCAACCGGTTAATTGTTGCCAGACAGTTTGACAGGCGAAACACGTTACGTGTGGGTGGTTGTCCTGCCTACACTTCTTACGACACATAGTATGAAGTTTTGTTTTATACAAATATGTGTGTTACTTCTAAAAAAAATATTTTAAAGACTTTCTGTGTTATTACAAAAAAGTTAAATACGTATTAAATACTTGTTTTAAAAAGGTTACGTTTTAAATGCACCGCTGAATGTTCGCCATCTTGCTTTTTGTGTCGCTTTGATTAGGTTAGGTTAGATTTGTGAAAAAAGGATAGCGCGAACTTGCCTCGAGCGAGCGCGGTGCATTTAGTACGAAACCTTTTTAAAGCACGTATTTAACTTTTTTGTAATAACACCTCTTTTTGTTTTGTGAGTTTTATCGTTTCACCACAATCTCACCTTTAACCCCTGGACTGTTCACAACCATAAGGGTTCAAGCACCATGCAAACGAATGATGATGCGATTGTGAAGCTCTAGTTAAAATACTATTGGCAGCATAAGTTTAAAAAGACTACCATATTTGTAGTCCGGTGAAGCCCTAAAGGCCTTGCAAAGCCAATAGCGTAGTCAGTTCGAAATAAAAACTACCTTATTTATTACGAAACCTCAAAAACTTGAAAAATAACAAATCATGTAATTAAAATGTCTACATATTTAAAAATATGATACGCCGTTTTAAGATCTAAGTTTTAAAAAATAAGCCGAGGGGTTAAATAGCATTGTAGTCCTAGATCGTAAATGCGCCAAACATAGAAAGACCTGTCTTTCAAAAGCTGCCGGAACACAGCAATAAATGCTTGGCAACAGATCTTCATCTTTGGGTTAGTTGTTAGCCAGGCGGACTTAGAAAAAACTGTACTTCTACGCTAATGGAAATGTCATATTATTTTATTTTAATAGTCTTAAAATTAGTATAACACAGACAGAGAGACAAGAAAATACATTACCATATTCGTGACCCGTGTCATCTTTAACAGTATATATATCATAAAATTTGGGTAAAAAAACACACGTACAGACAGAACCGCGGATTTATTAATATATACGTATTGACTCTTTTATACCTGTACTATAGTAAGAAGACCAAACAAGTTCCGAGGCGTGAGAATGACCAAGGCAGACACATTACGAATTATCTACAGAGCATTAATTCTTTATTTTTAACACTTTATTTTTATTAAAACCGAACGAGAATGTGTTTATTTTATTATGTCAGTTATTCGGCAGCTTTCATCTTTACGTTAATATTTAATAATACTTTCTGGGATATTCCGTTACCGCAATATTCTTAACAATTATAACATAGATCCTTTATTGTTAATAATTGGGATATTTTATTTAAACTTTTCCATGTTTATTATTTAGAAATTGAGAACAACAAATCTTTAGAGATTTATCAAAGTTTATACATATATAATATAAAATATAATATATAGATGTATTATGGATCGATTTATACGTCCTGATGGTCGAAATTTAACCTTACTAAGGGTTACAATTTTTTTTAACATGTTAATGGTGGTATAACGTGAAGTAATAACATATTTTCATCATAAATGGGTCGATTTGCCCGGGGTAGTACCACCCTGTCACAGTGCTTGCATTGTTGCGTGTCGTTCGGTCAGTGGGAGCGCCGGAAGCCCACCTCCTCCTTCTTTCTTCCCTTCCCTCTCCCACCTCCCCTCTTCATCACCAACACAGGCTGGCAACGCAGTTGTGACTCCTCTGGTGTTGCTCGTTTCTATTGGACGGTGGTGAGCACTTAACATCAGGTGATACACATGTTACACACGTTTGCCTCCTATGATATATAAAAAAGTTAAAAACTAATATCATTAGTATTTATATTAATCGAGATATAAAATCACACAAAGTATTTACAAAAATGGAGAGAATAAATTGACAAATTCATATGAATGTGTAGAATTAAAAAATAACTGGACTAAATGGAATTAAATTGATGGCAACTAAAAATACAAAACTAAAGCCTAGCTCGGTTCTTTAAAATACATTTTAAAAGTAAAAAACTGTTAGGTATGCCTTTAATTTTTTTTTACAAAAAAAAAATATGTATATACGTAAATATGTATATGTATATGTATAAAAATATATATATACATATCTCTTCTGCTGTGACTCGGATTCAAAGTGGGGTTTTACGAATTTTCAAAGAAACCTATTTCCATCAGAGCTATTTTTGCTTTGACAGTGGCGGTGAAATTTACCGTTTTATTCTAGCTATATTTTTTCATTGCCTGAAAACTCAGTTCAAAAGTTTTCTATGAATAAAATCTAGCTATAACGATTTATCGTCCCCGGAACTACCTACATACGAAATATAACGAAAATAGATGACATCGTTTCCAAGATTCTGAATATATACAAATATAAAAATATACAAGAATTGCTCGTTCAAAGGTATTAGAAGTTAGATTAGATATTAGTCACTTCTGCAGTGATGCCAATCAACTAAAATACACCATCTGACAAAAAAAATGTTATAAAGTACCTTGAAATGAAAGCTAGCATCCATCCGGAAACCATGAACTTGTTCATATTAGTGAAACTAGTATTGGCTTCATCTTAAAACCAACCCTACCACTGTAACCGCATAAACCCGTACCTAAGTTAAGATTTACTTTAGAAATGACTCCTCATTTGTTACAATGATAAAAAAGTCTAACAAATTTATGTCACGACATAAATAGCGTTAAAGTTTTAAAATTACGTTTTTATGTCGTTGAAATATAGTTTTTTAACTTTGACAAGTAAAGCATAAAGAACGCTAATCGGAAACGTGCCTGACCCACATAAGTTTCGGTATAATTTTGTCACAACAAAAAATCTGTAATGAATCGATACCTAGTTAACCGGTAAGGAATAAAAAACGGCTTGCGGAAAAACACTATCTGTAACTAAGTGCAAATGTCGTTCTAGCAAAATAAGTCGGAATATAAAACGAATAAGGAGGCAAGCATTATGAAATCAGCTATAGAAGTTTTGATAAAAGATTTTATCTCTTCGAAGCCACTAAACTGAATATATAGCCCACGTTCCCATAAACGGTAAGAACGTCGACATAGAAATGTATTTGTCTGACAATCTAGACCAGTAAAAACCATAACGGTCACCGCGAATCATTTAACCATGTACTGCGATATTACCTTTGTCTGAATGAC
The DNA here is from genome assembly GCA_014332785.1 of Antheraea mylitta. Taxonomy (NCBI): domain Eukaryota; kingdom Metazoa; phylum Arthropoda; class Insecta; order Lepidoptera; family Saturniidae; genus Antheraea; species Antheraea mylitta. The sequence goes on along the minus strand of JACEII010000008.1, from coordinate 16,151,193 downwards.
TCTATCGGACGTAAAATGGCAGTTTACTATCGTCGTCACGTCTTAACTATAAAGTCACGTGGTAGGAGGTGTATATTGCCCGTTATGCCGTTACAGGACGAGCGATTTCAAAACGGAATAACCAATTTTGACGATAGATATCTTGTTTTACAATCAATATTCAGTTACAAATGAGTAAATGGTAAGATACTCAATAAAGGTGTACACGCTTTGAATATTTAGACTGAATTTATTTACACATATTAGCTATATCTATGAAGTATTTGTAATTTCCCAAATAATTATTATTACCAAAGTTTATTAAATATATAAACCTGTTAATAGCCAAATATTTACTCACTACTATAAAAAGACGAGACTCAAAATTCACTACTGGACAAGGAACATTCACTAATAATATATAAATACCAGTTTTGAGTCTTTATAATGACAACTCGCGCGCCATTTATTATTAAGCGTCTTGCATTAACTGAAAACTCCACACTAATGTGCATGTAATAACTAGCCCAAATTTTATCATCTCGGATGGACAGGAAAACTTAGAGGACAGACATGGAAACATTATTTTTGGACATGTATTGTACTAATCGCGCCTGCGGCTGCGAATACGTTTCTTATTATTATTGGTTTTATTGAATAGTTGATATAACAAAATTGGTATTATGTGAATCATTATATATATATATATATATATATATATATATATATATAATTTTAATGACGACGCGACTTAAGCACGAGAGGAAAGTAGATTAGTAAATGGATTTAATATATTCTGATGTTTTTATTAGTCACTGTTCTTTTACATTAGGTTCTATGCGAAGTCGCGGGCGCATCTAGTATGTATATGTGAGAACAAGAAACACAAACATAGTATTGCAATTCATATTATTCATATATTTATATATGTTGGTTGATGATGAAGATTGAAGGTTGAAGGATGAAGAGGTTGAAGATGGTTTGGGCACGTAGAGAGGATGAACGAGAGAAGAATGACTAGGCAAATTTATAAGGCGAGTATCAATGGGAACGTTGGAAGAGGAAGGCCCAGACGAACGTTCCTCGATCAAATCGGGGACGTTCTGAAGAAAGGTCGGGTCAAGAGTACTCTAAACCGACGAACATGTATGAGAAGACTGATGAACGTTGAAGAATCGAAAGATGTGTGCCAGGACCGTAGCAGGTGGAAGGACGTGGTCTCTGCCTACCCCGCCGGGAAAGAGGCGTGATTATATGTATGTATGTATGTATATATAAATCAAATTTCGTAAAGATTGGTTGAAATGCTACAGCGCCTCCTATTGGCGGATAGTAAATTGAATACTACCAAATACATTCTACATTAAAATAATATGAATTGCAATACTATGTTTGTGTTTCTTGTTCTCACATATACATACTAGATGCGCCCGTGACTTCGCATAGAACCTAATGTAAAAGAACAATGACTAATAAAAACATCAGAATAAATTAAGTCCATTTACTAATCTACTTTTCTCTCGTGCTTAAGTCGCGTCGTCATTAAAATTACAATCACTTTTGATAGAGTCAACCGATTATAATGAAACGCAGAGTAAATGTTACTCGAGGATATGCTTTATGATTTTCTTGGTGAGGTTTTATTGTACACATAGTACTTTAGCAGTGATGTTTGTTTGTGGTTTGGGATGTCGAGTAACATCTTAAGACTTGAGACACCCAAGCCAACCTCACCTGCACGTGGTGCACCCTGCTGATCAACGAACGAGGCAATGGCGATAGCAGGGTGGTAGGGTTTTACAGCCCGACTGGATCGCAACCACCATGTACATGGCAAAAAACCCGTCACAGTGACTCGCTTTTGCGCGTCGCGTTTTGAGATCAGCCTGTGCATATCCAGTACCGGGTGACTTTCGTCATTATGGCCGGCATGACAGCGGCGACCGACGATGGATGCTCTGTCTCTCGGTGGTCGCCACTATTTTTGGATTGTACTATGCTTACCATCAGGCATAGTGCAGTCACTTTGTCGTGCTTCAAAAAAAAATGCGTGTTCATACAAACAGACAAACAAACAGACACATACTTGCAACAATTTTATTCACAAAAATCTAAAGGACAGACACGTTTGATTTACATTCTTATTATATGTACAGATCATCATTGTTTTTTTTATTAAATATTGATATATTCTTATGATTCTTATAAATCCATCGAAAACTCTACAAGCGTTACTATTAGATTTCGAACTGTAGTATATTTCTCTAAAATATTAATTAGTAATCGTACACGAATTCTGAATAACCTTACCAATACAGACGTTCGGTCGCGTCTAAACGATGAGCAAATATAATTAATTTGTTTTTATCAATTTAATTTAAGAGTTCGAGCAGAGTATTTATAAAAATATTTAATTAATAATAAAAATAATTGATTACGTCCTAGTACTTTTTCAAAGCACCTAATTTAATAATTTATATGCACAACTATATAAATATTCAGAATTTTGGTTGAATTAGAAATTAATATTACTGAAAATATTTTTCAAATAATGTTATCTGTTATTATTATTATATTTATTAGCCATCAAATGATGCACAATTTAAAATGTGTGTAAAGTACATTGACATGAGGCATTATGTTTAGCAATAACGTTCTAAATAGGTGTTTTGTTAGAAAGAGTATATGTTAATGTTATTTTATTAACTTTGATTACACTATAGTCAGGATGTTCATAAATAAGTTTATAGATAAGCCTAAAATATTACTTCAATAACCATTTGATGGGAAATTGATGCTAAGAAAGGAAATGAGTTGCAAACAAGTTGCAATCAGATTGGACACAGTGATTGCCATGAAATTGATAAATATATATAATACTAGCTAGCCACACGCGCCGGCTCCGCACGGGTTATTAATGAAGAAAACGAAACAAAATATTTACTTTACTGTACGATATAAAGTATGAGTATATATAATGTACACGATACATGTTACAGTATGTGGTGTGCGTGTCGTACTTAAATACTTACAGTATTTTTGAAAGAGTATATCTGTAATTGTATTCTGTAATTGTGTGTATCTTCTCACAATTCTACATTTCTTTAATACAATTTAAAAAAAACGCTGCTGAAATGCGGGTAAAAGCCAGTAATAAAAATTACTCTAATATTTTTTTGTCAATTTACGAATAACAAATTGTCAATTTGTAATACAATTTGATGTCCAATTGGTAGCAAATTTCTGACTTCAAACCTTTATCAGGGAAATAGTTGTCAAATTATTAAATATTACCGGGCAGACAGACGCAGAAGGCTTTGTTTTATAAAATTTAGAGATATTTAGACAACAAATCTTACACAGTAAATTGAAAATGGTATAAAAAATATATTTTATTTTCCATTAAAATAAAAAATTGCAAACAATTTTCAAATCATCATAATTAACCACGTTTTTTTTTTTTTTTTTAACTTTATTTTTGGCAATCAACCGTTCAGATTATTACTGCCATTGTCACGTAGTCAATAATATTACAAGCTTCGTACGATTATTTCAATATCAAGCGTCATGTGAATCAACATTCTAACAAGATGGTGGCTCCTTTGTTAGAACCTTCCATGGAGTTTTTGTGGCATCTCAGAATTGCATGCTCCGTGGTATTATTTTCACTTCACTTATGCATAATAAACTAACCATATTACATAAAACACCACCAACTTTATACAATATAGAGTCAAGTAACACAAGATTATGAATAAAATATAAAATCCACTACATGACAGTCTGAAATCTCGCCAAAAACTCCACACCTTTTAATTGTTATAATAATTTAACATCTAATATTTGGTAACACTATAAAATAATATGGAATATTAATCCAAAATTAATAATTTACGCCGATCTCAACTACAAAATATTAACCCAACATGATTAGACTGTATAATGGAAATTAATTTAAGAATACCTCCACACCTGGACTTTCATCATACTGTATCATCATAAAATAATCATAAAAATAAGTATTATACTGCGATTACATTGGTGTTGCCATATAAAAATAAGTTACTGATATTAAAATACATACCTGATATTGAAATTTCGTTCTGCCGTACAATCTGCCATATATAATCTGTAACAAATATAATTAATTATTAATTTACTATTCCTTTAAGAACAGTATAATGGAAAACTGAGAGATATTTATGAAATGGTGGCTTAATTCTTTTTTTTTTTTAATTAAGAAATTTAATTTTTCAACTTTATACTTTGGAATGGTTATGAATAATATCATATATACATTACATAATTTAGTTATTGTGCATAGATGATGATTATTAGTAATAATAACACGGAAAATGAGTTCTATCATGTCACAAATATTATTTGGAAAGTTCTGACAAATGGGCCACGATTTTATTACAATAATGAAGTTACTAGAAAATACTAACTCAATAGTATAGAGTTTTTGGCGGGAATATTGTTTTTCATAAAATAAATTATATTTTTAATTCATAATCTTACGTAATAAAGTGAAGTTGGTAGGAAATAATAGTTCCGAGGCATTAAAAAAAACTTGTTGGAATAGAACTATGAATTCATCACGAGCCACTCTATAGTAATTAGCCGCTCAATCATGGCAGTAATATTATTTAACAACAAGGATTATATGTTAAAATGGTAGAATTATTTTTAATCATTAATTTATGCTAATCTCCAGAAGTACTGATTCAATTCTAAAAATAAGTCTCTAATAAAAAAAAAGCTATATTATTCCTAAACAATATAAGTTATATTTTATTAATTAATGAACGCGTACAAAGTCACAAGTGTTTGATTACACAGTATGTCACGTTTTAGATTTTGATCCATAGCATTGTTAACATCTAATTGAATCTTTAAAAAATATTATTATTAATTTGTTATCGGCCTTTTAATATCCAAAACATTGATGACAGATTAAGGTCTTACAAACATGTTGGCACGCGTTTACAACAGCTTATCGCGTTACGCTGCCCAATCATGTGGACCGAACAAATTTCTTTCATATCTAATAGGGTTGTCATACTGACAGATACAAGCTATAGAACACGCAATAGTCAACTTGTCAACGTATATTTACATAAACGGACTAATGACTCGCCTGTTTCGAATACAGATGTTCGAACATGGAATACTGGTTTTATATTTACAAAATAATTACACCACACAAGATGGCGAGTGCGGTTTAGTCCGGAATAGTCGTGAGGCCCTCGGAATAAGGATATATCAACGCTTATGAGCGTTATTACTACATCACTAGATAGCCAGAGATAGCTGAACATGTATTAGTTCGGTATGAAAACTCGATGTTGTTTACAAAAATACGTATTAAACTATAAATAATCTAATTAACTTGTGTTTATTTAATTAATATATATTTATTGTATATTTCGTAGCGTTAAAGGTTTAAGAACCTCTTTTCTCATTATAATTCGGTATAGAATATCTGAATGGTGGCACAGATGGAATAGTGGTGCTCAAGCCCGTCACTTTTATATCATAAGAGTAAATATTACGGGTTCGAATCCTACTAAGAATATTTAGTTATTAATAAATGAATTGCATGTAGTATATAGCTCGTGTTACTGCAAGAGTTGTTTTGAAAAAAAAAATGCAGATTATTTTTAATAGTAATATACAGTATTAAGTGATATTTTAAACCTTCAAGAAACAAACAAATGCTTCTTAATTTCAAACAAATATGATCGTTTTTCGAACGACAAAGTAAACCAATGCTAATGGGACCGCGCCCTTGGGAAGAGTCAACTTGTCGAATTTTTTTCAATGTCAACCCAAGGTCGTGAACCCATGTCATGTGGATTTTATATGCGTTCTGCATTAACAGTTACAGCATTCCTCGCATAGACCACGTTGAAGAGCGACGGTCAAACTCGTTTCATAATATATATTCAAATCAAAATATTGATTTTTTTATTTATATGTGGTATCAATATATCTATCTTATCTATACGAAAATAAGTAGTAGCAGCAACTTCATCTGAGTTTTTTTTTATAAATAATGACGTCATACATTATCTTAGTAATAGTTATACGTTGCATATGCGGAGATACCTTTCAGATGGAAGGAATTTTTGAATTTTCTCGATACTTATTAACTAAGTCATCTGAATGTACTAATCCCATTTAGTTATCAACTTTTCTCTTGTCTCTCTCGCGTCATGATTATAATTACAATAATTTTTGATAGAGTAAGCAGTTTTTCTAAAAAAAAATAAAAAGTACAGACAGATTTACATTCTTATAATATCTACTGATTTGTGTAATTTAAATAACACCTTCATAAATTATAGCCAGTATGTAATTCTAACATGTAAGCTATATTACTGTAAAGTTTTAACAAATTTCGTTCTGTAGTTTTTACGTGAAAAAATAACAAATACTTAATAAAGATTAATAATTGCAAATTCAGTCTTACCTGAACTAAGTATTTAAAGCTGTTTTATAAAGACTCAAACAACATAATGCAGAATTATGCACTCATTTTTGTGTGCCGGCTGTGAGGCGTTATGTGTGCATTTTGGGTTTTTCTATATCAATGTTAGAATATCAAGAGAATAGTCCACGCATATACGCAAAAAATGATTCCTTCATACTGAGAGATGCGAAATAAATTTGAAAAGTTAAATGAATAAACTGCCAATCAAATACGATGTTTGTTTATAGACTTTTACATCCAACTGATGTTAAAAAAAAACATAAACAGACATGCTTATTCGAATACAACCTTGTGTTAAAATTTCAAATAAATAGATAAAGAACTTTCGTAGATTTAAGATTTTAAACAAAGGATATTTGCATTTTTTATTTACCTATCCGCTTTCACTCCAAGTCCTAATATTTAAATTATATGCAAACGTAAATTATATTAAGTCAAGACGATTTACGTTAAGCTCTCGTGAACCTTGTTAGTGATACATCATTCAACAGCCTGTCTGCATTTTACAAACCTGTTCTATAGTACCTACTACACGCAGAGCACGTGTTTTACATCGGGACCGAATATGTTAATATTCAAGTTAGCTTAGATAAATTTGTAGCTGACTTGCCTTTCATGTTAACGGAGTTATGGATTTCCTTCTCACGAATATATCTAGGGTTTTCACACAAACTTTACTTGTGATTGTCACCGTCTTACCCTTACTTAAATAGGGTCGTCACAACATGTTTTTGTTTTCCTTTCTCCCCTGTCAGATGTAATATCATTATGAATATCGTGTGAAACCTTTTACACGCTTATCATTTTTCACACAATTCATCCATGCTTTATTCGGTCTTTCTCTAGTCCTACATTCATAAATTAATATAAACTGTTAGGTTTACCTCACAAATTTAACCTTTAATTTACAAAAAAAGACATATTTTTTGCTGTGACTTGGATTCGAACTGGGGTTACACGCATTTTCGAAGCAGCTGATTTCCATCTGAGCTATTTTTATTTTGACAGAGGCGGCGAAATTTACTTTTATATTCTAGCTATATTTTTTCATTCCCTGAAAACACAGTTAATTTTTTTATGAATAAAATCTAGGCAGATTGATTTATCGTCCCTAAAACTACCTACATACTAAGTTTCACGGAAATAGATGACGCCGTTTCCGAGATCCTGAATATATACAAATATACAAGAATTACTTGTTTAAAGGTATTAAATAGATAGATATTTGTTATCAAAAATAAAATTTAAAAAAGAAAGCTTCAAAAATAAAGCTATTCCATTCTACATATATTTCTATCTCTTTCATATCTGTTCAATATCATAGTAATAACTAAGTCTTTGTCGGCCTTAACTATCTCGATCTCGTTGGTCATCGCGCTTCGAGATGCAGAATATACGGCGTTGCAGACTGTTTGGCACTTCAATTAAATCTATTAATTAAATTGGACGATAAAATACACGCGAGATTATAAATCCCGGCAGTAACAATATGGTCAATTTCTTCATCTGTTAATTCTTTTACGACTACAATTATATTCGACATATTAATCTATGAACTTATTTATTCGAATTCGTGATGCATTGATTTTAAAATTCATATTGTTCAAGAATAGTAACAATACGCTGTATATTAATTTAATTGTTTAAATAAAACTATATCTACATAGCTTTGTCAAGCAAAAACAGAGCTGCTTCTATATACATATGTAAAATAGAGTTTACATTTTAGTTTACATGTGACTTGTATACGATCTAATTGTGCCATTTCGCAACTAATATTTAGCTATTTCTATAATTATTTCACTCTTACAAGAGACTTAATTACGGAGTCAATTGGGAAAATTATATTATTAATGCAAGGCTACATTACAATTATATTATTTTTTATTCTTGTAAAACTTTACATTGTAACTAACGCGAAGGAAGTCGCAGGTGATTGTTAGTGAAATTAAGGCAGATAGAATTTAGGTACCCGATTAGGCCTCCCACGGCAGCGGCTCAAGCCTAGGTTCGATCCCTCGGTAGGGAGCCCTTGAGTGCGTTGCTTGCGCGATATGGTGACATACAAATATATATCACGCTACAACACTACACGATCACCCCCACACACGTGCACGTCTCCACGCTTACACATGAAAGTGGAAGGGTTTACTTTTTTTTCGCTTATCGAACTGAAAAACTCTCAATTTTCCGATAATAAATGTATGGAGAAGTTGTTGAGGCGTGTATGCTTGGTACACATATTCGTTTCAACAACTCATACATATATAAATAGTTAGCTAGGTTAGCTAAGATAGGTCGCGATTTTGCATGCAACAGCCAAGCCGAGATGTGCCGCGCACCCTTGAGCTGGTTGCCAAAATAAAATCGGCTGAGTACCTTAAGCGCCTTAGTAGTCCGGTGAAGCTGTTAAGACCTTGCTGGGTCAATAGAGTAGTCATTTTGAAAAAAAAAAGAATTTAGGCAAATAAATGCTATAAGTATCGAAGTAATGTACTTACCTACATACATCAGGGAATTGATTTTTTATTTATAAAGGTAATAAAAAATGGACGTCAATATCTGAACGTCAACGTCTGAGATCGAAAATTGTCAATACCGTTTGATCTATTATTACGAAAGGTACAATGAAGTGTTATTTGATGTAAACGATTTTTACGCCATTTATTTTACTAAAATTGCCACTAGATGTCACTGTAACATCATTGTATCAGTCAAACCATAGTCTCGATAATTGTGTAGATATCTAAACACAGAATATTTTCACAATACTAAGTTTACTATAACTCAGGTATTTGTCACAGCAAATAATAAGGAATACGTACGGAGCAGAGCTAGTTTATATTAAAAAAAGTGATTAGTTTTATATATATAATACCTTTAAGCGAGCAATTCTTGTATATATATTTTTTTTATGCCAAAAAGGCAGCAAACAGTATGACGGCCCACCTGATGGTAAGTGGTTACCGTCGCCTATGAACAACTGCAACACCAAGGGCATCGCTGTTGTGTTGCTGACCTTGAAGAGCGCGTTTCAGTCCCTTCTTATCAGCCCCATATCATAGCCCTGAGGAAAAACCGTGCTAGGCAACCCATTCCACAACGTCAGCGTACGCATGAGGAAGGTTCGAGAGAACCTCACGGTAGTCGCGATTTTGCTAGCTTTTAAGGTGTGTGGATGAGCAGCCAGCCAGCGGCAGGAGGTGCGAGTTTGAAAAGGTCACCATATTAAACAGTTCCTCACAGCACTCTTCTATATTTGTACATATTCAGGATCTCGGAAACGGCGTCGTCTATTTCTGTGAAACTTAGTATGTAGGTATTTCGGGAACGATAAATAGATCTAGCTGGATTTTATTCATAGAAAACTTTTTTAACTGAGATTTCAGGCAATGAATAAATATAACTAAAATATGTGTAAATTTCACCGCCGCTGTCAAAACAAAAATAGCTCAGTTGGAAATTGGTATTTTTTTTTGTAGAAAATGTAATTTTTTTAAGGCAAACCTAACAATATATTTTAATTAAATAAATAATTTTATTGTTACAATGATAAGAGAGATATCTTTTTAAAATATTTTTTTATTTGACAAAAATGCTAATTTTCTGAGGCCAATCTAACAATTTATTTTAATTTAAGAATGTTTTTAAAGAAACGAGCTAGGCTCGGTAACCCAGGTACTACCTTTAAAGAACGCTGTAAATTTTCCAAACGCGAAGTAATTGGAATGTCTAATACTTCATTGAAATAGAATTATGAATGAACACTATAAAACTAATCTAAATAATTGACTATCTAAATCCTATCTCATTAAATGAACACGCAATGACTTGAACATAAAAAAAAAAACATCAAAATAAATATAAAAAGAGCATCGGCATTAGAATAATACTTGAATAAATAAACAGACAAAATCATTACAATAATTCATCATCGTAAATTTATTAAAGGCAAATCATCGCGTGATTGATTCTTCATCGAATTCTTTTTTTAATCGAAATCAAGTTTCTGTGTACAAATCAATTGTTTCGGGTGGTCTTGGTCCGAAACTGGTTTGTCTCCGTACAACTTACACTGCCTATTTACAACACCGACGCGACAGAAAAATAATTGTTAGCATTTTGGGTGCAGATTGGGACATGCTGATTATTTTTTTTTTTTATCGAAGCACGACATAGTGACTGCAGTATGCCTGATGTTTAGCATAGTACAATCCAAAAACATCGGCAACCACCGAGAGACAGATTATCCATCGCCGCTGTCATGCTGACCATAATGACGAAAGTCACCCGGTACTGGATATGCACAGGCTGATCCCGAAACGCGACGCGCAGAAGCGAGTCACTATGACGGGCTTTTTCGCCATATGCATGGTGGTTGCGACCCAGTTGGGCTGTAAAACCCTACCACCCCGCTATCGCCATTGCCTCGTTCGTTATTCAGCAGGGTGCACCACGTGCAAGTGAGGTTGGCTTGGGTGTCTCAAGTCTTAAGATGTTACTCGACACCCCTTACACCCCATAATTATTAATTAATTATTACAAAAAAGATTAAATACGTATTGAATGCTTGCTTTAAAATGATTACGTTTTAAATGCACCGCGGTCAATAAACGTTCGCCATCTTGCTCTTTCATCTCGCTTTGGTTAGGTTAGGTTAGACTAGCGAAAAAAGGATAACGCGAACTTGCCTCGAGCAAGCGCGGAGTATTTAGTACGAAACCTTTTTAAAGCAAGTATTTAATACGTATTTAAATTTTTGTATTTTTTTTAATATCATAGTAGGCAAACGAACAGGTGTTACCAGGTCACCTGATGTTAAGTGCTCACCACCATCCATAGATACTTGCAACACCAGGGGAGTCGCAAGTGCGTTGCCAACCTGTATTTGGGAGGAGGGTGGAGGAGAGGCAGGAAAGAAAGGAGGAAGGGGAACGGGAGGGTAGTGGGTCTCCGGCTCTCTCACTGACCGAACAAAACGCAACAATGCAAGCACTGTTACTTCACGTCGGTTTTCTGTGAGAGGGTGGTGCTTCCCCGGACGAGCCGACCCATTCGTGCTGAAAACAATAATAGCTTCAGCTTGGCTCTACCACTACTAAAATATTGTTACATGTTAGAATGATTTTGTAATTCGTAAAATATTAGTCGTTTGTTGTTAGTTTATACAGTTTAATTTGTATCTGTGGACTTACATATAAATATTGTAATTTTGCATTTATATATTTCACTCTAAATTACTTGAGCATTTGCCAACATGTCGTATCGGTAAAAGGTCAAAGATATAAATATTAAAACGACAGAAACAAGCAAATTCAGAATATCAAAACCTATACAACTGTATCCCATAAATTTTAGTTCGCGAATCGACAAAGCTTACATAAGAGAGGCAGATTTAGTAATAAATTGTAAATTCTTAAGGAAAAGGACACTTTATAAAAATCAAATTAAGAATTTTGGTACTTTTTTATTTTAAAAATACTGAAATGATTTATATTTTCAGCTAATACACTATATTATATGTAAAATGGAGTTAATACTAAATCCTCACTAAAAATCGACGCTAAAATTATTTAAAGCAAAAAAAAAACAAATAAAATAAATTATATTAGCTTGATACTCGCTGGTTAATTTATCTCGTTTCTTATCTCGAGAATATAGTTTCTGTACAAAGAAAAAAAATGGAATAAACAGAAACGTAGTTTTCTTACAAAATTTATTTCTAAACAATGTTATCCTTTTACTACATCTCGCCTACGTATGCGCACTACATCGCTTACCCCACTTCCTTATAAAATCCTAGTTTCTTAAATAACTGTATATTAAATGAAGTTATCGTGGTATTTTTTGATAACAACCAAGTGTTGAAGGCGAAATCGTAAAAATAATTGAAATTTATCTAGAAGATACGTGACGCGCATACAACGGTTGACTTCTATTATTTAATTTATATGTAATTATCATTGAGGTATATATATTTACCTTTTCTAAATTTATTTCTCATAAGGTAGTACTAATATTTATTGTAAACAAAATTACCTAGACGTCTTGTTATACCTATCTCGCTTACTCTTTATTAATTTTAGATTGGAGTGACAAGAGCGTGCCACTTGGACCCTGCCCGTCTGTCGAGAATACTGGGTATGCAGCAGTTTGAAGTTTTTGAAAAAGTATAACTTAATAATAAATACACACTTTCATCATCATCATCACCAGCCCGTAAGAGACCCACTGCAGGGCTATAAACCTCTTCCCGAAGGAAGTTGTCGGTATAATCACCACGACAGCCCACGACGTATCCATGATTTCAAACTCCGAGAAATCCACAGTTCTATTGTTCCTCAGAGCACTCTTCTATATTTGTATTACACATACATTAGAACTACTCCAAGAATATTTCTCAGGTTCAGCTTTCCTCGCGATGTTTACCTTCACCGTGAGTCGATAATTTTTTTTTTCCAAATGACTACGCTATTGACCCAGCAAGGTCTTAATAGCTTCACCGGACTACTAAGCCGAGCGCTTAAGGCACTCAGCCGACTTTATTTTGGCAACCAGCTCAAGGGTGCACGGTACACCTCGGCTTGGCTGTTGCCTGTTGCATGCAAAATCGTGATCTATCTTAGCTAACCTAGCTAACTATTCATATATGTATGAGTTGTTGAAACGAATATGTGTACCAAGCATACACGCCTCAACAACTCCTCCATATATTTATTATCGGAAAATTGAGAGTTTTTCAGTTCGATAAGGGAAAAAAAGTAAACCCTTCCACTTTCATGTGTAAGCGTGTGGGCGTGCACGTGAGTGGGGGTGATCGTGTAGTATTGTAACGGTGATGTATATTTGTGTGTCACCGTATCGCGCAAGTAACGCACTCAAGGGCTCCCTACCGAGGGATCGAACCTAGGCTTGAGCCGCTACCGTGGGAGGCCTAATCGGGTTGAGTCGATAGTGTTACCAATTTAAATTAGTAATTGTGTTTTTTTTTTTAATATCACCATAGGTCACTTGATGTTAAGTGATCACCACCGTCCATAGACACCAGCAACACCAGACGGGAGAGGGAAACGGGGGAGGTGGAGTCCCGGTGCTCTCACTACCGAACCAAACGCAACAATGCAAACACTGTTACTTCACATCGTTTTTCTGTGGGAGGGTGATAGTATACCGGGCTATTTGACCTATTCATGCTAAAACGAATTATAGCTCCAGACCAACTACCAGAGATGTACGCGAATTCCGAAAAAAATTGTTGATAATGTCAGAGTTCCAATTCCGGTTGCGGACATTAGATTTATATTCCACTGGTCAAAACTCTATGATTCTGATGACTCACTATGATTTTTCTACATATACTTTATTGCTTTAATTTTGTTTGTAGAGTTTTTGGTGGTATTTTAGTCTGTCATGTAGTGGATTTTATATTTTATTCATAATCTTGTGTTATTTGACTCTATATTTTGTAAATTTGGTGGTTTATTTACGTAATAGTTAGTTTATTGTGCATAAGTAAAGTGAATGGAAAATAATACCATGGAGCATGAAATTCTGGGATGCCGCAAAAACTCCCTGGAAGGTTCTAATAAGGGATCCACCGTCTTGTTAAAATATTGATTCACACGATGCTTAATATTGAAATGATCACACAACGCTTGACTACGTGACAATGGCAGTAATAATCTGAAAGACTGATTGCAAAAAATAAAGTAAAAAAAAAATTGTTTGCAGTCTTAAAGCAAGATATTAAAGTCGCTTGAAATAATTATTCTAGTAGGTTCATTCGTCGGGCCGTGGACGCTCCGGCACGGGATATTGTGGATTACAACCCTAAAAATGGCCATAAAGAATAGAAATGCAAGCGCTATAAAAACAATAACGCCATTAAACCAAAAATAGTTAATAATAATTGAACAGTTAATATTTAATAAATGACTTAGAAAAAAAAAATATATGCCCACGGATACGATTTTTACGTATACAAAATATTACATGTAAGCAAAAAAAAGGTGTGGACCAAGAGTCTGCAGAATAGAACAAAATAAAAAAAAAACATTCTAACACAAGGAATCCTCGCTTTACCAGTATTACAATATGTACATTTGTAGTTCGGCTCACATTCGTCCTATCAATCACTTCGCTTGGAACTTGGCGGTAATCTCTCGCGCCGTGTGAATGCGGTCACGACGTCGCTCTTAAGCGAATGTTCTATATCTCATAGATGTTGCAACTCTATGGGAAAACCTAGAGATGAATGATTAGTGATAATAGTTCACTAACTACCTTTACATTTAAGTTCATAAACTTCGAATTGAATACTTTACCATTAACTACTCAATCGATACAAAGAATATAATAGAGACGTGATGTACCCAAAGGGTAAATCAGATACACAATAACGCGAGTGAAGCTGCAGGCTAAAAAATATGAAGAACTATAAAATAATTATAGGAGAATTTAGTAATAGAAGAAATTAAAGTGTTTCAATTTTTATATCCGTAAAAAGAATCAAGATTGTTAGTATCATTATATATTAGTACATGGACGTCCGAGCCCAGCTCAGTTCCTTAAAAACATTTTTAAATTAAAATAAACTGTTAGGTTCGCTTCATAAAATTAGCTTTTTTTTTACCAAACGGTTAGACGGATTTTCGAAGCAGACGATTTCCATCTGAGCTATTTTTGTTTCGACAGCGGCGGCGAAATTTACCTTCATATTCTAGCTATATTTTCTCATTGCCTGAAAACTTAAATAAAAAAAGTTTTCTATGAATGAAATTTAGCTACATCGATTTATCGTCCCCGAAACCACCTACATGCTAAGTTTCACGGAAATCGTTGACGCCGTTTCTGAGATCCTGAATATATAACAATATAAAATATACAAGAATTGCTCGTTTAAAGGTATTAGATAGATAGATTAACAAAATATTATCATCGAAAAAGCAATTTCTATACAATAATTATGAACACTGACAAACGCTAACCAAACAAATAATTTACAGTCATTTGTCAAAAGTAAACGTCTGTAAATGGCGCGAAGTATAATAAGCTTATTTGACAGTGACATTCACAACGTTACGTCACGCGCTGGCCAACTCATTCGTATATGACAAATTTAAATTTGATTTTTTGTAAAAATGTTAATGATTTAAATTTTTCCATAATTATTGTTACTTTATTACCATAACTTAATTAATTAATAAAAATTTCACGAATAATTATATTGTTATAATTCTTTATTTTCTTATCTATATGAGTTTATCAAATGTAACCAGATCATATTTTTCTTAATTAAAATTATTTAAGTTATTCCTAGAAATATAGTTTTTAATGACTTGTTAGGATCTTCCAAATATGTTTTACAATAATTAATTAAAATTCAAACATTCAATTTATATTCCTTTGGCTAATTAATTATATTTATACTTTTGGACCCGGTTCCTTCCACTAGATTCTAATGTTTTGTTAAAAATTTAATAATTTCGTAGTATTAATAAAAATGTATTTAACAATTTAATTTTCAGCTTAATTAATATAAATATGATTAACATAGATTCTTGGAGTTTTTGGCAGGTTCTGGAAATGCCATGTAGTGGATTTTATATTTTATTCATAATCTTGTGTTATTTGAATTTGTATTTTGTAATATTAGTGGTGTTTTACGTAATATAATTTGGTTATTGTGCACAAGTGAAGTGAATGGGGAATATGTATATGTATACCGCGGACCATGAATTCTGATTTGCCACAAAAACTCCCTGGAAAGGTCTAGTAACGCGGCCGCCATCTTGTTAGTTCATTGAAATGATCGGAAGAAACTTGTAATATCATTACCTACTCGACAATGATTGTAAAAATCTACTAGAAAATTGCTAGCAAAAGATAAGATAAAACATAAACTATTTTCTAAATTAAATAATTTACTGTATCAATGAATAATAAATAACAACATGAATAACATTATACTCTTTATTTATCTTCGCAGAGGAATACGAGTTGGCATAAAAAAAAAAAACAAAAGCATAGACGAAGGTTTTATGTGACGGTGACAATAATTCTCGTAGGGTCAGTGCGTGCCAAGTCTCGAAGAGCCTACCAGTTGATATACGGGTACCGAGCGCCACGCGGATGTACGATCGGCTAGGCGAGAATATACTGCAGCGCATGCGTGGACTTTTACAGAGATGGATTCAGAATATTTTGCTTGTGCTAATTATATGCACTTACTTGTACACAAAGTGTGTTTTACGCTATAATTTACATTTCCATAGCGAGTGTACATTTTATTATAATTATGTAAGACATTATCTAAGGGAATTGAGAAATTACGCTATTTTTTGGCCTACTTACAAACTAAATATATTATATAATAAAATGTTAAGTCATTTAGATATCATCTTTTTTTCAAACTGACTACGATATTGACCTGACGGGCCTTCACAGTTTCATCGGACTTAGCCGGTAGTTAGACTTAGTAAACATGCTGAAGGAGGCCAAAGTGGCCGAACCTCGGCTTGGGCTGTTGCCTTAGAGAGCGTTGTCTCAATCCACATAATTTTCATGGAAAATCTTAATAGGTACCAGTGTTTTTATAATGCCTGCCTAGCTAACTACAATCCTCAAGATGATGTATGTAAGTGTAAGTGTGTAGGTATCTTCTAACACTAGCACATTTCAGAGCCAGTAATTTCTAAGTTTAACAGTAGACCGCCTTAGGCCTTATCGTTATTTAAAATCATATAAAGTTCTGGTTAAAATAAATAAAAAAAGTAAAAATTAAAAGACATTTAAATGAGATAACTAATTATATAATCACTATCATCCATAACAAATTAATAATAATTTAAGTAACAGGTACATATATCAAATCATTTATGGGAAACAATTACACACTCAATACACCCTGAAGCCAGCCCTGGTAGTCACGTCCATAGACAAACGAGCAAACTCGATTGGGAGAGCATTTGGACTCCTAAACGAGTTCGTTCACACGGTACGAAGTTCACGGTCGAACTTAGTCTGAGTGCTTAAGATGCTAATGTATGTATGTGGGATGCAAATGTGTCTATGAAATTCTTGATATAACAAGGTCGGGTTCACTAGCCGTTCAATCTAGTATTCAGTAGTTAATAGATCGATTCATGGGTAAATAACTATGAATCGTAAATTGGAACTTTACTTAGAACGTATGTGTGAAGAATACGATATGCTGTTTATGTATTCATCATAATTGTTGAAGGAAATTTATTAAGTTTAGTTGAAATGTACAGTTCTTTATTAATCCTTCTTTTAGTATCTATATCACGTTAATACAATTTAAATATGATACTAAATAATGTTTTTTTTTATATATATGACTAACTACCCTTAATCTAGTTATTACTAGTACTAAGATACCGAATTCTGGGTAGGTACCCAAGCTCTGGTATCGTCACAGAAACAA
The DNA here is from genome assembly GCA_014332785.1 of Antheraea mylitta. NCBI lineage: Eukaryota > Metazoa > Arthropoda > Insecta > Lepidoptera > Saturniidae > Antheraea > Antheraea mylitta. The sequence continues at coordinate 16,133,272 of JACEII010000008.1, read as the reverse complement.
CCTTTTATTATTGCTCTATAATTTTGCAATCTATCATACCTCTTAAGATACCCATTGATATGATATCCTTTAAAGGGAAATTTTAGTAAATATTAAGTGCAAAATGATTAACATAATAAAAATATTGTATGGGATTAGAATTTATACTGTATTGGTCAATATAACCTCGCAAATAAAGCGTTGTTTTTTTTAATATGTACATGAATAAAAATGGTTACTAAAGTTATTCTCAATAGATATATTATATCATTATAAACTTTTCTTTTTAAACATTTTATATATATCACTATATTTTTTCATGTGTGTTGTAAGGTTTACCAGGGTTTAATGTTAAGCAACGTGAATGCTCAAAAATATTTTTGATGACTTCATTATAATACATCAGTTTTTCTCTATTTTCTGTAATTATAATATGCACGTATTATAAACATTAATATTCCGAAATAAATTCTCTACACATCATTGAAAAAGGTATGAAAATTCGTCGCGTAGTTTAGAAGAACTAGAGAAACAGACAAATACGAATAGGGACTTTGAACAGAGAAATTCCTTATCCTTTCCCGCGAAATCGTTACTGTTTGTAATTCATTATATTTCATAAATATATATTTACAACAATTGTTTTTTCGAACTGACTACGCTATTGGCCTTGCAAGGCCTTTACAGCTTCACCGGTCTACTACGACGAGCGCTTAGGGCACTCAACCGAATTTGTTTGGGTAAGTAGCACAAGGGTGCACGGCACACCTCGGCTTGGGCTGTTCCCGAAAGAACCAGAGTTTGACCTAGCTAAACTATTCTAAGCTATTCTTAGATATATTCGTTTGTGAGTCATAAAATTGAAATTGCATATTTACAACAATATCCATGTCAAATCCACAACAATATAACAAATTCGAAAGTAACAGTCTCTTTCCCTTTTGGGACTAAATCTCTAGGCTAATCTTGAGAAGGTATAGAGACAACAAAGTACAGAGAGTGCAATCTGGAGAAGGACCTCACAAACTGAGTTATACTTAAAAGCACGCAGACCTAGTCACGAAAAAGGCTAGTACATATTATATTGATTATGTTTTTACACTGACCTACGTTTGAATATTGTTATCAGTCAGCATATCAGATATCTTTAAGTTTATTGCAAAGAATTTATACATTTATAGCACAATAGCATTAAGATCTTGTTACAAAATGCACGTATTACGAAACAAGATATTGTTTTTCTGGTACTTTGAACGTATTGTTAATCTTTGGGACTAGTTACCAGTCAGGTTTGAAAAAATCGTTTTGCATTTTATATGACCTTTAGTGTTGGAGCAATTGTCATACAAAATGTAAGTGAGAACAAAGTTCTTACTAATGCAGATAGGCCATGTTACGTGGCGCGAGTATTGATAGCCGAGACTGTGACAAAATTAAATAGTAACAACAGGGCATAGTTACTATTAATAATTATTAGTTACTAGAGATGCCCGCGACTCCGTCCGTGTGGCACCTAATGTTTTTTTTTATTGCAGCACGACAAACTGACTATGCTATGCCTGATGTTAAGCATAGTACAATCCAAAAACATCGGCAACCACAGAGAGACAGATTGTCCATCGCCGGTCTCCGCTGTCATGCCGGCCTGTGTAAGTGTCTCTTCACGTTACGCTTGAAGGACCATATGTCATAAGAAGGAGGGAACACACTGGCCGGAAGATTGTTCCACAGTTTCACGGTACGATGTAAAATCGGTTCACTCTATTAAAAGTTATTGTAATTTTAATTACGTTCCAACTTAAGTACGAGAGAAAAGTACTTATGTAAATGGCCTTAATATATTCAGATGATTATATCAGTAACTGTTAAGACCTAGCTAGGTCAATAACGTAGTCAGTTCGGGGAAAAAAAAGTAGTCTGGTGAAGCTGTTAAGAAGTTTCTAGTTCAATAGCGTAGTCAGTTCGAGTAAAAAAATACTAAATTTATCATATAAAAGATATAATCATATCGTGTGTACAGCGGAAAAACCAGTAACAAGGATTTGCTCACTACGTGTTTTGAACGAGCTAATGTTTATTTAGTTATTTAGAGCATTTTAATGTCTTCTTTTACTAACTATAGACGAAAATTGTAAATGCTTCGAATAAAACAAGTAGTTATATATGTATGTTGTATATATGTATGTTTTAAATTTTAATAATTTTATGTGTTTAATAAGTAAGCTACTTACGGCACTGACAACAAAAAAATTTAAAATGAATTTTTGGTCGATTACCCACGACACAGGATTCAGTTCCTAATGTGGGAATCTACAGTTAATTTTCATGCCGTGTAAATCATTTTTGTTAAATAAAGACTTTTTATTTATTTTATTTATTTAGTTAGAAGTTTGGTGATAAGTATTTAAATCTAAAAGCGTGGCTAATCTTACTACTAGTGTACTCATTCCCATACTTTTATTGTCGTAGTCCGGTGAAGCTGTTAAGACCTGCTGGGTCAATAGCGTAGTCAGTTCGAAAAAAGAAACTTGTATTGTCAAGTTAAAGTTTATTGTAGCGTTCTAAACAACACCTAAGGATACGGCGACCACCTGTACAAGCACGGAATTGTTCTCTTCTTTGTATTTGAACCTTACCAGAAAGAGACAACTTTAGATACTACTTAGTACTTTGTATATACTCACGTTATTTTTTTAATTATATAGAAAAAAACTAAGTATAAACTATCATTAAATACACACTAGAATCAATAATTTCAAATCCAATACATTTTTAGTACTATTGACCGATCTTTTTAAAAACTGACAAGCCTAAATAATTTTGAAGGAATAGGTTCATTAGGTGCCGCAAGGTTACTTTTCATTAAGTTTTATTCTTAAGTGGAACAAAACTCAGGCTGTTGTTAATATATTGTAAACACAAATTCTCGGTAAGCAATCAACTGCCCTTGACAATTTAGCGGCGCTATCACATATCGAGCGACTTTTAAATAATAACACCTCATTATATAATACGGTCACGCACATGGGACCAATTGGTCGTGTTAGAACTAGTGATGGGCGATTACGAGCTGTTCAAACGTTGAATTATTTACATTCATGAAAATTAAATAGAGAAATGAGTCGAGCTTTGACGGAACCACCGAAATTCTTCTTGAGTGTAATAAGCACGAATGTATCAATCCTGGTGTAAAAGTCGTGGTAGTCTAGTGTTTTGGACAGTGAAATATAGGTTTAATCTCTGCAATTACGAGCTCTTAAATCCGTGAACTAAAATGTCACAAAAACTCCTAAGAAGAAACAAAGCGGCTACCGATTTCTTAGAAGACTGAAGTCATCAGAGGACAGTAGCTTTATATTACGAATCAATTATTCATTTGATAGCTTCAATATTTATTATCAATCCCTGCACTATCACAAACCAAAGGGTTCAAGCTTCGCACTAAATCGAATACTTACTAAATTCTTATGTTAAACTGGTCAACATAAGTTGGCAGCATAAGTTTTTTAAGATAAAATTTGAAAAACTTGAACAATAACAAATTACGGAATATAAAATCATAATTTTAAATAGCTGGTTAGATATTTAAAAGGATGATCCGCCATTTTGAGTTCTGGGACTTCAATATTCAGCCGAGGGGCTATTAACAAAGATTAGTTCCCAAAGTAAAGAAGAAACAATCGAGGATCGTGGATATATGACACATCGAGACAATCGACTTTACTGACTCGTGCAACGCTAGTTTAAACAGTGAGTAGGGTGAACGTCCCCGATATGGGTCCCACGATTTCTAGCGGGGAGGTGCCGGTACACCCGATGAGCCTGCTCTCCCTATTGTCTCGTCTGTTCCCACGACGCGATGTGGATGAGAAAAGTAGAACTAATTTAGAATTCGTTTATTTAATTTCTGTTTTCTTTTAATTCATTGTATTACTAGTATGTGGCCATAGAGAAACGTAATTCGTAGGTAACTTCTGTTTAATATACTGAATATTTATTTTTTCTCAAAATTATTTTGTTATAGCATTTGAATATTACATAAAAATACATTTTAAATAAAGCTACAACACTAATTCTTATGTGTATTAATAAGATTTGGTTTAACTTTATGCAAAAAGATTATATTATGAACAGTGAACATAAAAACATATCGAGAACACCTGAGTAATTCGAAGAAAATTCTAGAAGTGCTATCATCTACTAAAAAGAATAATTAACCCGTGCTTTTCCACTAAAAGATATTCCCAAATAGCGGGATAATTACATATTATATCTAATCATATATATTAAAATTATCTAATAGAAGATATAATAATATAAACACAATTACGCAGGAAGTAATCGATATTGTTCTATAAATAACAAGGCTTTAGTCATGCTCTATAGTCTGTTATTTCCTCGTTAGTCAAGATCAAGTCTACCGATTCAGTTCTATTGATAATGTAACCGATACAATTATTGTCCGATGCAAGGTAATTTGATTCAATGAACTTAATAAGAATAGGCGCTCGACGATTCTCATGAAAGGCAATTCTTTAATGCACAAATGTTCTTTTATAATTGGTAATTCAGTTGATCTTTAGTATTTATAAACTATAGCTTTCTGTAACCAACTAGAATTATTATAACCAGGGGTCAATCACTGCGACTATTACCCATAAGAACTACGTTATTTCGAGCGTCTAAATATTAATACGAACAACAATTTCGAGTAATATTGTAGAACATTGGATATAATATCGGCAGCATTTCAAGATAATCTTGGGCAGGTTCTATCTAAAACATGTTAAATGTAAAAATTCTTAATGAAATCTCGGCGATTAATGATTAATGATGAATTCTTAAACGAACTTAATAGCTTCTTCTTTCACTTTTTCTTCTTTATTTTATAAACATTAGCTATAGATAACACAAAAAGTATTTGCTCCAGTATCCAGGTAATGCAAAATGCGGTAAATTCGTAAATAAAGCGTAGGCTAACGTGTATAATATCATTTTTTTATACTGGAGCTGTAGTTTTATACCTAATGGTTTATAACTATTATTAGTTAACATGCATTGGCAATTGATGTGTTTGATTTTTTTTATTTGACATCGTTTACTTGAAGGCCATTTACAGTTTCACCAAACTTTGTGATAAACGCAGAAGCCGACATCGTTACCCTGAAAGTTTATACAATTTCACCGAACTTGTGGCAAGAGCAGAAATAATGTAACCGATAGCACCAAGCTCAAAGATACTAAAGTAGCCGAATCTCCGGGTGTTGCCATACGTGCAATTCCACGAATGTTATATTAATCATTTTCTTTAACTTACTATACATGTGTAAAATATTCGTAATCCATCAAGAACTGTATTCAAATCAGTGCTCAGAGAAAACAAACTATCAGTTGCTGAACGAAATCAAAGACAAATATACTTGACTAGAGTTGACTTTGACAAGACATTTGTATATGTCAAACTAACCACCGTTCAGGAAATATCTCTGTCACCGAGTAGCGTCAGCAATGATTAAACATAAGAAATTAGGATATTTAGTTTTATTTTCTTCTATCAATATAGAGTACATAAAAATGAGTCTTAATAATAAAGTATTGCTTAGTGCTTATAGTAAGTAAGCATGAAATTATTTTTATTTAAGTGTGCCCACTTTCTAAACTAACTACGTACTAACTAGGTAACCATCTATCCATCTTTCTGTTAGATCTAATTATTCCTAGTACATCTATCTCATATAAATATACATATAAATTAAATAGCTGATTCCCACAGGCTTCGTTGGGCATAAAAACAATAGTAAAGGGTCAATTGAATCCAAAATATAAGCATAAAAGCCCATCTACGCAAAATTTCGCCCTATTCATATACACTGAACAGTTTTAACGCGATAAAGCCTACATAAAACTGTATTTTCATAATGTATATAGAAGATCAGTAAAGAATAAAAATAACAAGTGAACAATGTGTTAACGACTCTGTAGAGTTTAGTAAAATTGAAAACGAACTCGTCCCGATCTGTTAACGAAATCAAACAAAGCTTGTACCTCTTAATAATTACCAGTTTATCGACAGCAAATAACAGTTGGCGCTCACGTCGACAACGAATAAAGGCGAACACTACTTGTAAACGATTCACGGTGTTCAAACATTTACTGCCTCGAATAAGCAGGTACGTGTTCGGTATTTGGTTCAAATATTTCTTACTTAACACTTAAACCATTGATTGTTACTGGTACGATTTCGTGCACTTTAAACAATCTAATTCGCGTATCCGATTAATTTTTATGCAAAATTCTAAATATTAGTAGCTAGTATATATTTATTATGTATTTATTCGCTTTATTCTGTTAGTAGGAAACGAAAATTACAACGACAAAAAATATTTTCTATCAATTTGTTATGTGTTAATTAATGTAACGAATAAATAAAGCGTAGTGACTCGCTTATCTACCACCCTTACTTGAAAATAGCTAACTCGTCTAAAACGCTTAAACGAGGCACACGAGTAAGATCTAACTATTGCCTCAGTCGTCTAAAAAATGTAAACGGAACTACCGCAGAGATTGAATACTAACAGAAATTAACTACCTACGGCACAATTGAAATAAGCGACGATCAACTACCAAAAAAACCCAAAATTTAACCCTTAAATGACGAACGCGAAAAAGATTAAACTATTACTCAGTCTTCCAAAAGGCGTCCGCGGAACTATCACAGCGAATTGAATAAGAAAGATTATTTACCCATAGAGAACAACTAGCTATTACATACATGATATTACCGACGATCAACTACAAAATAAAACCCAAAAAACCCTTAAGTAACGAACACAAATAAGAGCTTACTATTGTCATAATCGTTTAAAAGGCGTACCCGGAACTAGCGTGGAGATCGAAAACTAACGGACATTAGCTACCTATGACACACACGACACTACCGATGATCAACTACCAAAAAAAAAAAAATTAAAACCATTAAATGAGGAGAAGACCATGGTATTGCCAAAATTGTCCAAAAGACGTACCCGGAACTACCGCGGAGATCGGATACTAACAACGATTAACAACCTACGACACACACGAAACTACCAACAATCAACTATCAAATAGATCCAACAAAAGTAAATTTTTAGTGTACATAATTTTTTTCTTCTAAAACATGCGGTTCACCTGATG